>JASVER010000165.1:1022264-1076973 GCA_030449065.1 Oceanodroma leucorhoa
GGGTGGTGGCATTAGGGTGGTGGTGCTCAGTGGTGGTGTTCGGGTGGTGGCATTAGGGTGGTGGCATTAGGGTGGTGGTGCTCAGTGGTGGTGTTCGGGTGGTGGGTTAGGGTGGTGGCATTAGGGTGGTGGTGCTCGGTGGTGGGTTAGGGTGGTGGCATTAGGGTGGTGGTGCTGGGTGGTGGTGTTCGGGTGGTGCTGTGCACTGGCGTGCGAGCCCATGGGTAACTGAGGTACCACCAACCTCCGCAGCGCTGCCCACGTGACACTTTTATTTCAATGTCTCTTACCCGGCGAAGAAGAATGATGGTGATAATCCTAGAAACCGTTGAGGGTGCATGCTTTGGTGTACACCAAAAATGGTAGAGAGAGCAGGACCACCACAGGGTGTTCTTCCCACATGTGTATCTCTGTCTACATCTTTGCTTGCGTGGTGCAAGCGCTGTGGTGAGCCTTGGACCTTGTGCTGCCGATTTAACGTCCCCAAGAAGCAAACCCCTCGAACCCCTGTGTGCTGCCCGGCATGGCTGACAGCAGGCGTTGGCACCCTGCATTCCCAGGAAAAGCTTTTTCCCCGTGGCTGCCGCAAAACCCAAAAGGAAAATCATCTTATTTTTTAATCTTTTTCTCAGATTGTGGGAGAATTGCGGAACGCCAAGGCCCCCTCCCCCTCCGGCGAGGCGGTAGGGATTGGATCAGACGATACAGAGTGAGCATGCTGAGAGTGAATCCATTTTCTCTCCTCCATCTCCCCAGAATAAATTAGAATTTGCCTGATTTAATAAAATGGCTTCATCTCTCTGCCATCTTTTCTATCTCCCATGCGTTTCATCCCCACCCCCACTGCAAAATAATAGATCTCGCCTGTATAGTGTCCTGTTGTAGGCTGGCAATTTAACATGTAGGGTACGTATGTAAGCGTCTGCATGCACAGCCTGCGAAAGGGTCCGGCCACTGAAAGTGCACAGAATTTGTCCCTGTATCTCAATTTCCTTATTGTCAACTGTGATAGTTATAATTGCTGTCGAGGTCAGTGTAATTTACTGTCCATCTGTCATTAACCTGACCTCACGGGTGGATGTGACTGCCATGCAGATATTGTTTGGGGACTGGGAGTGGTTAGTGATAGAAATTTTACAGCACGGATTTGCCCCAGCCACTTTTCTCTTCAATTGGCACGTATTTGTCTATGCATAGAGTGGAACTGTAGCTCTTTGCCGCAGACTGAGAGGAGGGGTTATTGTTAGAATGTAGATGGTTTCGCTACAGCTGAACCTTTTTCTCTCACTTGAATCTGGTGTTTTAATTTCTGTTTCCTAGGTTGATTTTTTCCTTTCCGTTCTGACACTAATTATGCCAGGCGCATTGGGAGCGGTTGCTGCTGAGAGGTACCCAGCTAAGTGTTAAGAAAGGTTTTAAAAACAGACTGAACTCTTTCTTAATGAGGCTCAATCGTGCTCTCCTCCGGGTGGTTTTGTTTTGCTGATCTGTCAGTTTTTCGAGGATTTAATTGCACTTTTTTCAAATTAGTCTTTGAAATGGGGCTAAGCAGCTTTCTGTAAAGTAAAATATAAAAAAGAAGAGATGTTACTGGCTTTCCGATTTTCTTTCTTTGCTTTCATCACTCTTGGATCATCATCTGCCACTGACTCCAGGGACCCAACAGTAGTAAAGAACAAAATTTATGAGAGCAGCAAACGAAATGGCAGGCTAGACTGCTATGGCAGCTCCAAAATTGTAAACCCTTGCAGGCAATTTTCTTTGCCTCCCTGCTCCTCAGTCTGGCTCCTGTCGTGTCGCTGCTCATGCTAATCCTAGAAGACCTTCCAAACGTTTATTTTGGAGGAGGAAGTAGGAGGTGAAGGAGGGACGAGGAGCGCTGAAGTGGCTTGTCCGGCGTAGCTCATTTCCTCCAGAAATGACACAAAAATGATTCAGAACCGAGCGCTGCTGTGAAGCTCCGGAACAGTCGGGGACTCCCAGAGCCGCGGCGGTTGGCAGGGAGCTCTGGAGGTCGCCTAGTCCAACCCCCGGCTCAAAGCCGGGCCAGCTACAGCGGCTGGCCGGGACCGTCTCCACTGGGGTCTGAAGGACCTCCCGAGGATGGAGACCCCCCAGCCGCTGGGCTCCAGCTCCTCAAGAGCCGGGAGTCCAGGGGCAGGGCTGCAAAGCAGCTGATGGTGGGACGGGAAGAGGCAGGAGAGAGGAGACGGATGTATCCGTGATGCTATTATCTTTATGGCATAGAAAAACATGTTTGAAGCAATCAGCATGGAATTCTTAATTGCTTCACTTACTTCTGCTCTCCTCGTGGGACAGATTGTACAAATGCAAGAGCTGCCAGGACCCTCATGTTAGCGCACTGTCCCTGCTGTACACACTATTTTTAACTAGCGCTTTGTTTTGCAAAGATGCACAAAGCTGCTGCTTTTTTTTCCCAAGGATGCTAATAAACAGCAGAGGCAGTAAGAGCTTTCTGATCCGCCTGACAGTGACTCCGCTTTCTTAGCCTGCAATTCATTTTTCCTTCTCTTTGCATTTACATTTCCTTGCTTCCACTTTCTCTTCCTTTCTTTTAGCTTTAATTCTCTCCCTCCATCTTTCTTTTTTTCATGTTTATCCCTTAAATATTTAAAAGTCTCGTCTCTTTCTTCTAGTCTCAGCCTAACAAAAATCCCGTTTTCCTTTCTTCGTTCAGATGTGTGCCTTCCTTCGTCTTTTAGTTTCCAGCACACCTCTCATGAGGATGTAAAATCCAAGAACCAGATCTTTGAGATTTCAAAATAAAATAAAAGTAAACTCTGCTTTAAAAACACTTTAGCAGGAAAGCCAGGCTAATTGTAAATCAATGAGTCTTAAAATGCAGCATTGATCTCCAGTTAGAAGTTTGAAGGGGAAAGCAGCAATTACTGCACTGAAGGTAGATTTTTTTCTCTTAGTAAGTTCTGTGCAGAAGGAAGGCTCATTAGGGCAGCACTTCGGAATCTGAGTAATTAGTTTAAGAAGTACTTTTGTGGTGTTATTCCCATGGCTAGAAATTATCGGAGTCTTCACAGATTTATAGTTCAGCTCTGATAAGGTTTGATTTATTATTGTGTTTGACGGGGAAGATCCTTCCTACATAATCACCTGGGTGAAGATCCGGAGCGGGGATTAGTCCGGGAAGGATTGCCGTGAGCACGCAGGGCTACGGCATGCCGGCGGGTCGTCCCGGTGGAGCCGCCAGCCTGGCACGCTGCATCGCACCCCTCGTGTCCTGCGGCCCTGCTCCGGGGGCTGGCGTGACGGGGGGGTGGGACCTGTGCAGCAAAACGGCACCGTGCCCGCAGCGAGCGGCTCCCGCACGACTCGTGAGTTCGTGCCGCTGCGTGCTCGGGTTTTCTTTCTTGATTTCCCGCGTCTCCTCTGTGGCTGCTCGTCGTCCTCGTGCTTCCCTGCTGTGGTGACCATGTCTCATGCGGTCCCATGCCGCTCTCCCCACAGTCCTGCCTGCCCTGGCACGCACCCTGCCCGTGGGCTGCCGGGGGTGCAGGCAGGGTGCTGAGCAGCGCGGCGGGGACCCTGCTAGGGATGTGCTGCGGCGCCGTGGCCTCACCCCTTAGGCTGTGAGCTGTCGCCCAGCAGTGTCCCCAGAGCCGCGGAGCCTCCAGGAGACCCGGAGCAGGCTGGGGGGGTGTGCAGGCTCCAGGAGACCCGGAGCAGGCTGGGGGGGTGTGCAGGCTCCAGGAGACCCGGAGCAGGTTTGGGGGGTGTGCACAGCTGGCCTGGGAGGGACCGGGACCGTGCTGGAGGACCAGGGAGAGAGAAGAACCCCCGGCCGTCAGCTACAAGCTCGCCTGCTGCCAGGGCGAGTGCCCGTGTAAACCCTCGCAGCGAGAAGGCAGTTCATGTGTGCCCTTTTAAAGCTTGTGGGTTTATATTTTTTCCAAATTCTTTTGTTAGATTTAGCAATTATACCTCTAGATATTCTCATTAACCTTAATTATCTAATCCCTTTTGTGAATATTGCTGAATTCTTGGCCACAGCAACATCCTGTGACAGTGATTTCCACAATCTAATTACCAAGTCTAATTCTATAGGAAAAGGTGTTTGTTTCACCTGCGAGGTCCTGCAGATCCATCAGCCACTGGGTTTCCTGCGTTTCCGCAGCTGCACGGGCAGAACCGAGGAGGTCAGCAGCTGGGGAGAGGGACGGAGGTGGGGAGCACTGAGCAGCGTGATGGTATTTCCGTCGGGCTGCGGGAACGTTACCTGTACCAGTACCAACTACTGCTACAGTGCAAATGCGGCTCCAAAGGAAAACAAAACCTACTGCATCAAGGTAGTTGATGTGGCACATCTTCGAGCCCCCTGTTCCCCTCTCTGGCAGCGAGCTGATGTCTGAGAGCACCATCATCCTCCTGGGCTGGAGGGATCCCGTCGTGTGGTGGGCATACAGGATAACCCCCGGCTGTCCAGTCGCATCAGCTGGAAATTCAGCAGCTGGATGCTGAAATCAGTTACGATCGCTACCAAGCATGGCCTTTCACAGGCGGAGAAGGACTAAACCCAAGGAGGGTGGGGTTTGAGCTCTTTTTGAACATGTTCTGCTGTTGAAATCCGTTTGGCCAATAGACCAGTGGAAAACAGAGAGGACAAAGTCTCTGTAAGGCAGAGCAGGGGCTCTTACTCCTTGTGAACATCATTTGCCTCCTGTCAAGTTAGCTGAAAGCCCCTTCTTCTTACTCATGGGAGAAACGGCTCAGAAAATATCTCTGTCTTCTTCAGACCACTGCCGGTTTTGTGCTCTTTTATCAGGTTGTCCCCTTTGCCACCTTTCTCAGGAAAGCAGGGCTGATCTCTTCAGTGTCTGTCCAGGGGAGGTTTAGGTCCTGTGTTCTTTATACACCTTTCTTTCCCCAAAGATCTGGGCAAGGGGGCGTGTTGTGTTACCCCCAGTACTGCGTGTAGCATTGCAGCCAAGACTGCCAAGCTCATGCAAGGCCGTGTAATATTCTCCATCTGTTTCCAGGACCAGCTAATTCTGCACTTGAGCAGCGCAAGTCCCGCTCTCCTTTTCCAGGTTGAGGTTGACAAGACGGGTGCAGGCACCAGCTGGGATGAGGATGCCTGCAGACCCATGCGACAGGACTGCATAAAGATGCGAAATGGTCCACCTTCACTCCGGAAGGTGGGCTGGGGCAGAAATATTACGGGCTTATTGTTCTCTGACAAAACCGTGCTAGTTGTGGGGAACTGACCCTGCAATTAAAATTAATCCGTGTGCAGGGAGGCTTTCTGTCACGGCTCTTGAGCCCCTGCCTGTCCTTTGGGAGTCGGTTCGTACTCCTGCCCGTCTCTCCGATGTGTTGAATTGGGGTAGTCGTACAATCYGACTTCTTAATCTGACACCTCTAGCTGTCCTACTTGCGTAACTCGATAAATATTTTTACAGAAATGATTTAGTTTGCAGTGACTGTTATAGATCTGATTCTGCAGTGGGAGGAAAGGGGAAGGTCTCTGGAGGCAGAAAACCCTTGTGTGGCAGAAAGCCTGCTGGGAAGTCAGCTCAAGAAGAATTAGAAACCCTTTAAATAAATGCTTACTTGACATGACTCTGTCTTCCACAGTCTAACAAGCAGGGAAGCGAATGGCAGCCGCTGGCCAGAAATTGATTGCATTAATTGATATGCCAATAAGAGAGCTTGTTACATCCGCCATTGGTTAGGAGGCCGGCTAACAAGTCCCGCTGATCAATGGAACCAATAAAGATTTCATCCATTAATGAGCAACATGGTAATTAATGTTATCCATAAACCAATTAGCCTGGGCAGCTAATGTGCTGGTTAGCACAATGAGTGGCAGAGCCACGGGTGTACGCAGACCGGCCATCCGGTGCGAAGAGGGCATCACCTCTCCGGTGCGACCGTGGCGTGCAGAGAAACCAACTGCTCCCTCTGGGCCTCCCTGAGAGGAAGCAGGTTGGGAGGATGGCTGGTGGGATGGGTCCCTTTTTCTGGGAAGGGATGCATTTCTCTAGATTTATGAGGCAATTTCAATGATTTCTTTCTGTTTTGTTTAACCTTTGCGTAGAACGTATGAGGATCTCTTCCACTTCTAACGTGTTTTCCGGAGATGCTCAGGTTTACGTAGCTTGTGTCCAGATGGCAGAACAGAGTGTTTGGTTCCCTGCTCTGGCGTTGGAAAGCTGCTCGCACGCTCTGCCTAGACCCTGAACTCCTCCGTCCAGCTTGCAGGAGCTGTTGTGCACGCTGCTGCGTTACACTGTCTCCGCACCATCTGTATTAATAATTGCGTTCGCGCAGAAAACACAGCGTGTATGTGGAAGGCTGTTGTCTAAAACCACTTGCAGCGGGGTTGCCTGAAGTTGCTAACCGCATTGCTGCTGGTGTCGCCAGCGCTTGGGAGGTGACCCRGCCTGCGGCAGCATCCCTCGCAGAGGCGCGGTGCTGCGAGCAGGGTTCCAGCAGCTGCTGGGGCCGTCCCCTTCCGCGGCCTTGGGACGGGCAGCACAGCGTTCGGGGCTGGGGTGCCTCACCGGTAAAGGGGCTCAAATTGTTACCAGCCGGGGGGTTGAGGGCAGCGCTGCCCGCGGTGCTGCCTTCGGTAGCTGACCTGCGTGCAGGGAGGCAGAACACCTGCGGCAGATCGGGGGGGGGGGGGCACGTGCCCCTGCGAGGCTTCGGGTGGGAGAGGGGCCTCGGGAGGCTGCGCGGGCACGGGCTCCTCCCCGGGAGGCAGCCGTGTCCGGCGCGTCCGGAGGGATCTGGGCAGGAGGTGCAGGAGCAGCCCCAGAGGCACTGGGCAGCATCAGTCCCACTATTCCGCTGTGAAGTTACCTTGTATTGTTAGATATTGACCCTGGGAGACCCCTTGTGGATTCCCTAATTGAAAATTAATACCAGATCAATGCCACGGGCAATTTGCATATTGATCATAAACAGCTTCGAAGGCACCGAGTGTGTGTTGGATCAATAGAGCTCTTGAGTAGGCTGCAGTGGGAGAGCATCCCCCCGCGCCGCGCTCTGGGAGAGGTTAACGCTTGGGAAGTTCGGCAGCTGCTTCGCGCCAGCGGTGGCGGTGGCAGCCGCGCCGGCAGTGCCGGGGTGGGGGCAGCTTGTGCCAGACGGGGGTCGTAGCATCGAATTAACAGCCTTTTCCTGTGCTTCACTTTGGAAGGGGAACTAGGGGCAGTGCTTTTGTTTATTTGTTTATTTTAAACCAAACAAACGAAGCCCAGGGGCAGCGGCACCCCGCAGTGACGGCAAAGCTGCCGTGCCTCCCGGGCACTCGGGCCTGGGGGAGGTCACAGCCGCGTTCGACTTCGGCCCTCCATCCCTCCTCTCCTGTGATGCACAGCCTGTTGCGCTTATTTTAGATGCGGGCTTCCGAAAGCAGGAGTGTTATTTTTCTGGGGACACCAGAAGAGATCTCATCAGTGATATTTTTCTGGCATTTTTGCCCTATATTTGCTTTTTGAGGGCAATATTTAGATTCTTTCTCTGTCTACTTGGGACATTCACAGTTATTTCAGAATGGTCTTGGGTTGAAGGGAACAAATATTTCCGATCAGTAAGAAACCAAAAACTTCATCGTAAAATAGACAAAGCACCCTTGGAAGCCTTTCTTTAAAGAGGGTCGTGTGTGGGCAGTGGAGATGAAGCGTATGGATGGGCGCTGCTTCGCCTGCCTGCCCCTGCGCACGTGTGCCGGCGGTGTGGCACGGAGGTGACGCCCCAGAGCCCGCGGGGAGGCTGCGTCTGAGCTGGCCGTAAACCCTCATAAACCCGGAGCCGCCCGCAGTGTGGGAGCGGAGGGTGGGCAGGGTGGGAACCCGCTTCCCAAAGTTGCCGCTTGTTTTCAGAGCGGCGCCGGCCGCTTGCGCGCAGCCGGCAGCTCCGGGAAGTCGCTGTGCATCTGATTAGCGCATTACTGAGCTTTCATTGACTCGGCTGCGCTGAGCTGATGAACTGAGACTGGGGACAAGCGCTCGTAATTGAGAGAAATAAATTCTTATCACAGGCCTCTGCTGGAGCTGCCACCTGTGCGTGCGCCTTGGTCCGGGTTTCAGGAGCATTTTGAATCCCTGGAGCACCCAGTGTGCCCTCGTTAGCGTTTGAGGAGGCTGCGCACGGGGACTGCAGCACCGAGGAGCGTCCCAGGGTGACCGAAAGGCTCTGTCCTCCCAGCCCACCGGCCGTTACTGACCCAGTGCTGCCCAACCACTTGGCCGCAGGCCGGGCAGCTTGTGAGCCACAAGTATCTTCAGCATCTCCTTAGGAGCCGCTCCATGTTTTTCGCTTTTCCTTGGACCTCTACGTTTCACTCAGGAGTTAGGGCAGCCGTTCAGCACCCTCCATCTTTATCTTAGATTTGATGGCAAGTGAAATATCCTTGCCTGACGTATGACAGGGGACATGGGCATCATAGGGGAAAGTGTTTTGTCTTGCTGCAAAAAACTTAAGGATGAATATATAGTTTCTTTGAAAAGAAACCCATCTCCTGTTTTAAATGAAAAGAAAAAAAAAAAAAGTCCAGGGGTCAGCAGGTCTCTGCAATTCGGATGCGGCAGAGACGTGCCGGGTAGCCCTCCCTCCCCGCTGCAGAGAAGCTGTGTTCGGATTTCCGTGGCTGTTAGCAGCCCCCGTAATTTTGCCCGTTCCTCTGGGCTGCGGGGCAGGCTGCCTCTGTTAATGCAGCGCGGTGGTGGGGAGGTGAATGGAAAGGCTTCACTTGACATTCTCTGACCTCCCCGGTGCAGCTGAATACCGGAGAGCCTGGGCTGAGATTGCAGTCGCTTTCAATTACTTGAAGCCAAGAGAGGTGGAGAAAAAGGGCCTGTTGGCTCCAGGAAGCTGAAATCTTCGGCTGCTGAAAGCTTGTTAGTACAAGGGGAAAAGCAATTACTGACATTCTGCCAGTGCCACTAACCCAAACCTGGGGAAGGGGCAGCTCAGCTCTAGGACGCGGCCATCTCTGCCTTGGTGGGTGATGCGGGGCTCCTCAGGGACAGCTCCAGGGCTGTGGAGCTGTGAGTTTTCTGGGTCTCCGCTGCCTGTTCTTGCCAGCGGGTGTTTGCTGTGCATATGAGAGCTTGCAAATGTTACCTACTCCCTCTTCTGCACCAACCCAAATTGTATTTGGTATCAGAGAGCTCTGCCTGTGGCTGAATGGGGCCTGGTGTTGGCGGACAGCAGAGGGGTAAAGGCATGGAGAGGATGGCTCGTGGACTGTCGACTAGCAGGGCTGAAAACAAAGATCTGCATTTGRGGGGCTGCCTCGCTGCCATGGCCTCCGGTCCTTCAGCGGAGAGGTGAGACCACAGCCATTTGCACCAAGAAGCTTTGGTATTGCGACTTCATATCAGGCTGATTTTTATGTCTGGTTAACCTGTGGAGGTCGCACACTTCTGGTGACCAAAGGGTCGAGAGCCCCTCAGCTGGCTGGAGTCAGTGTTGTCTCTGTGTAGACCTGCTGGGTACATCTGCTCTGTCTTTCTCAGTGGTCCCAGGCGATGCTCCTCCACTTTTTGCTTTGAAGTCCCCTTAAAAGCCCCTGAGGCTCTCTGCAGAAATGTCTTTGGCAACCACCAGCTGCATGTCTCCCCTCTGCAGCACAGTTGTACTTCTCATTTGCTTCAGCAGAAAGTAACCCCTTTTGTTCCCTGGCTCCGGTGGTCCGAGCAGCCCTGCCGACTCCCTCCCGTGCTTCCACAACCTGCTCTGCCTCACGGGCAGCAGCACGCCCTGGGGTGATCCTCTTTTATTTTTTATTATACGTGTTATTTATGGCCATTTATGATTTCCCATGTTGATATATCTTGTTAGTTCCTAGCAATAAGCTCCAGGAGGAGCCTGGCGACACGACATCGCAGCCAACATTACTGCGCTGTAGTCAAGAATGAACCGACCAGACTGCGTGCTTCAGACCCGTTCGGACTCTCCGTGTGCAAACCGTCCTCAGAGACATTTGCTTAGAACCATCGATCATTTTTTCCCATTCTTCATAACAAAAACTTTCCTCACCAGAGACAAGGAATGCCGATCTGCCAGAGACCCCCACACCGCAGCCGCCAAGCTGCACGCTGGTCGTGCTCCCCTGCTGCCATGTCAGCCCCACCGGTCTCCCTTAGCTGCCCTTTGGCTGTGTCCGTAGCTTATGGTGCAATGCGTTGCAAGAATATCTTAATTGTCCCTAAACCAGGGCACTATAATTATGGCTTTCCTAAGTTTTTAGCTAAGCTTAAAAGAACTCCAAACATGCTGAGGTTGGGAAACGCTTAGGGAGGGGGAGAAGGAGGGTCAGCAGCACATTAATTAACTTTTCCTTGGAGCGATACCATGGAGAGTGAGAACAGAGTAGGAGTTGTAGGAGTTGTATATTAAAAAAAAACTAACCGGAAAAGGGACGTTTTAGTGTTTGATTTAAGTATGGTTTATGATGATGTTACAGGGCAGAGTTAAGGTTGTTGGGAGCACTCCTGTGCATACCCAACCCTTAAGGCTAAGCACAAATTAATTATAGCTAATTTTTGTTATAGTTACAATATTCTCGAGATGTGCCTTGTCCCAGAGTTGCTGAAGTTAGCTTTAACTTCAGCTTGGCTTTAGCAGTGGTTTTGTTTGTGAATCTGAAAAGTTTCTCTGGAGTGAGGTTATCCACACCGAGGACAAAGCACCTCTCACCTTGAACGCCTCGCTCCGCCCGCGTTGCCAGCTGAGGACGTGCGGATGCGCGGCGCTGGTGCATTTTCTGAAAGGTGGAACGTGAATTTCCTGAAGCGTCTTGGCCTCTCTGAAAACGAGCGCTTGTGTCCGTGCGGTTGCAGCAGGTCACCGAAGCCGCTTCCCAGCGCGGCCGAGCCTGGCCCAGGCGACGCTGCACCGCTGAGTTTGTAGGGAGCCTGGGACGGGTCAGCACCGCGGCCGTCCTCCTGCCCCCTCTCTAAAAACCCGCCGTTTTCTGCTTCAGCATGTCGCTGTGTGCTTTTAGCAGGGGGAAACTGAGCCAGGGGAGAGGGCGGCTGCCGGGGAGGAGGTGCGAGGAGGGCGGTGGGCGGGCGGAGAGGAGGGGTGAGACCAGAGAGGACAAGAAGTGGGCGGTGGGGCAGGGCTGCTTGTGGAGAGCAGACCTCTTCAGAGGGGCGAGTAACCGATGAGAATAGCGCGGTCTTGACGTACCGGCCATGGGCTGGCTGGGGAGGTGGCCACGGGGGAGGCCGTCCCGAGGCTCCCTGGCAGCACCTGGGGCGTCTGGTCCCAGTAGGGACACCCGCGGGGTGGAGAGTCATCYGCACTGGGCCAGGCTGCCGCTGGTCCCTTCATTCACAAAACTTGGGCTGGGCACCGCGCTCCCTGTCCCCCGACAGCCTTTGCTGCGCTCCTGCCTTGTCACCTCTGCCACCCCATCTCTTCCACCTCTTCCTCCCTGCTGGTCCCCTTTGTCTCCTAACCCTCCTCCTGCGGGTCTCCACGTTGGAGACCGCCCTGTCCTCTCCCTGCAGACCTGAAGCTGGAGATGGTTTTCTTTTGTTTTGCTGTTTGATCTGTTTGTGTTTTTGCATGAGTCTCCTTTCCAGCTGATTCCGGTCTGGAGCTAGGTTAAACTGTGCAAAATACTGTTTAAAATAAAAAAAGAAAGGAACTTGTCAAGATGCATTTGTTAGATCACGTTTAAAATGAAATAGAATTGAAGGTAGTTTTTGTCCAAAGAAGGGGGTGCTGAAAAGCCGTCAAGCCGCAGGAGAAAGCCCCTCCTTTGTTGTCCTCCTGACATTGAAGTGTAATTTTTCATGGTTATTTGGACTGGAAAATGGGGAGAAAGGGAGAGATGGGCTTGCGATTATTTCCCATAAATGACAACACAATCACATCACGCTCCACTACAAACATGCTCAAGGAATTTGCCTTTTTTTTTACATTTCATGTGTGAAAATAACAGCAACCTTTCTAGTTCTGCTGAAATTCAAGGGGGCGAATCCCTGTTGGGTTCCATTGACTTAAAATTTAGCCCAGTTTACAAAAAAAACAGACAGCCTCGTTCCCAGGGACAGGGAGAAGTCGGTGCCATCTCAGGGAAGGGGTTCTTGGACTCGTCTCTTTCCGTGGAGATACCGGCATCCTCCGGAGGTCTCTAGTGACGGCCACGGTGCTGCCGAGCACTTGGAAGGTGCCTGAGGAACCGACACTGCGAGGAGCCCTGAGCACACGTAACGCGCTGCCTGAATCCTGGGCTCCATCTTCCTTTGCCGGATGAACCCAGCCCTCGGTCCGCGACTGCGAGATGGCACCAGCTCGTACCTGGCTTGTTCGGGCAGAGCTGTTCTCTGATAACACTATTTTCTGCGGGGCAAGGCTCTGCCCAACTTCCCAGTGACCGTGGGCACTTCTCAGCCATGTGGGGCCCAGAAGCGGGGCCTCTGGCTGCAGCTGGTCAATCAGACAAAGTGACCGAATGCAAAAATAATAACCGTATTAGTAAAAGCATTCATATTTAAGAAGAAAAGATGCTAACGTCTGGCAGAGGATCATCTCATTTCTGTTGAGCAAAAAGCTTGTTTGGGAGATAACCAGGGACCTGGATGCTGTTGTAGGATTTTCAGATCTGTTCAGGGAAACTGGCCAATAATTTTGAATTTTTTCTTCGGAGCAGAAAGCAAAGGAATAGAAGCTAAAAGTTCACAAACAGTTCTTTTGCTGTTGAATTTCTTGTTTTATTTATCTGAACACTTGCCTCTGTAGTTAACTGCACAAAAGCCAGATAAACTTTCCCTGCCTTGAGAAGACAGGCAACTGAAGATGGCTTTATCAGCTGGGGGCACATTCATAGTCAGCATTTTCTTTTTTGTCAATGAAAGCAGCAGCACAGATATGCTCTGACCATGCTCTGAAACAGGGCCGTCTTGGAAATAAGTGTCGTTAATCCAAGATACATGTAGGATTGTTATTGTTTTTCTGCAGCCTTTTGTCAGATGATAGGACTCCCCACCAACTTTTGCATCAGGGCTGGAGCTCCGTGGCGTTCCTCTCGTAACCTGTGCCTGGTGCTTTCTTTTCACTGCTTGAAGTCCTGCTTTTCCTTTCAGGAAAACAATAGGAATAAACAAGTTTATGTAGAATAATCCAGTTAGGAGCTAGCACAGAGTGTATTTGTGCATATATATGCATCCTGAATCTGAGCTGCAAGGGCAGTGACTGCCTGGTAGCCAAGGTTACCTTAGGAGACGTGCCCCAGATGAGCTTGAGCTGGGTGAGAAATACAAGATGGCAAAAAAAGCCTCTGAAAATGGATTTACCTACATTTCCATGTGGATGGATTGTCTCATCTTCAAATGCAAATAGCCTGCAAGTCAGGGAGAGGTGGAAAACATTTTTTTTCTGTTGGGCTGGTTGCAAACAAACAAAGAGTCGAATTGTTTCCAGGGTGTTGCTCTGTGTCCTGACCTTTGCCAGCTTCTCTTCTTCCACACAACAGTTCCGTGCTCTCACTCAGATTTCAGCAAGCTGAAGGGCGGGCCGCGGCGGGGTTTGCCATCGCTCCGTTCCATGGCGGGCCACCGACAGCTCCAGCAGCACACGTGGCTGCTCACCTGCAGCCGCGTGCACTAAGCACATCCCCTGGCAGAGCGCGTGTTTAGAAATGCAGGTGGGGGAGAAAAAAACAAAAGACAAACCACTGTTTGCTCCTCTGGCTTGGGAAGCTTTGCGTGCCCCAGCCAAGAACCGTACCGCTGGCTGTGGGACTGGAGTCCAACAGCACTCACGACCGTCGCCAACAGTTCGGAGCCCCTGCAGCCTTTTGAGCCGCCCGGTGGGAGCGGGGATAGATGCGCGCTGCTGCCGCAGCGGAGGTTTGGCTGTCGCCGGGGTAGTGCCCTGCCTTCTGCTACAGCTCCTGCGGGGTGCCCGGTAAGGGGACGCCGCCTCGCGCGCGGTGCCGCAGCAGCCGCAGGTTGGCTGGGCTCCGGGAAGCGTGCGTCCTGCACCGGGAGCACTGGTTGATGTTAGACCTCCTTCGCAGGCTCTGCGTTTGCTCTGTTCCCACAGCCGAGCACGCCTGGCCCGTGGGCATGGTGCACGGTGGGACCACCCTCCCCATGCCTCTTCCCCACCGGAGTGAGCTGGGGGTGAGCGACCCTTTCTGAGTCAGCGTCATAATCCCACGTGGGCGCAGTTTTGGGACAGCTGAACAAAAGCTGCTGTTAGGACAAGCAGCACCAGACCGTGCCCAGCGGCCCTGGCACAGCTCGGGGGCAGCTGAGCTCCTCGTGGGCTTCCCAGGGTCCGGGAGGGCATCGACCCCCCCGTGGACCACCTGAAGCCCCTCCTGCTTCCATAAGGATCTGGACCACAGCACATCTCCTCCCAGGGCCCTGGGACCTCACATTTAAACTAGTTTAAAGCAGCTGAACTTCTGAAACAGGCTGGGCCGCAGCCCGGTGGTGTGACCCCGGCGTCAGCGGGGGAAGCTGTCCCTCGCCAGCCGGCAGCTCGCAGGGAGCCGGCAYGGCGGTGCCGGCACGCGTGTCTGTGCATGTGCAGCCATGCAGCTGACTGCACACAGGCCATCGCTGTCACCTCTCCTGACAGTGTCAGCTTGCAGATGTCAGCCAGGTCTCAATCCTGTCTTTCTACGGGCTTTTTTGGCTACTTAGCCTGAAAAAGGGAGCATCAGGGATTCTTTTTTGTTTCAAAGGAGAGACCCTGTGTACAATTAAAACTTGTTTCTGGTAAACCTCATTCCAGGAAAGATGAGCTTTTAACAAAAGGCTTTTGACAGCTGCAGGGTATTTCATTTTTTTAATGCCGAATGAAAAATCAATACATTTTTCTAGGTTATACATATTCAGAACAGGCTTGATATTTCCATTATAATGGAAAATGGGTGTCTGCACATCTCGCCTGTCAGAGCTGCACCACCGCATTTTCCAAGCCACTGCTAAATATTTCAAACCTGATTTGATTGTGGTTCATGACAGCTAATGTTTCTCAGCTCTTGAGCCTGCCGGAGGGTGGGGAGGCAAGCGCACGCTCGTCCTCCCATCCCTGCATTTCCGCCACCCCTGAAATGCCCCTTATCCCTTCGGATAAGAGATCTGGGGTTGTTAAGAAAAACCCAGCTGAAAGGAGGAGAGGTGAGAGAGAGGTCTTGGGCTGCTCCAGCTGGCCTGGATCCAGGCAGGATTTGCTGACTTCTCCAACCCTCAAACTTTCTGGGTTTTGAGAGGGGCAGAAATGTGGCAGTGTGGTCCTGTGCAACGGCGTGCGGGGATTCAGGCACATTTTCTGTGTGTAACTGAGTCAGAGATTCCCTGACATCTGCAGATGTCAGATACTCATGATTTTCGATTCTTCTCCCTCTATTCCCCCCCCCAACAGTGAATGTTTAATTTTAAATTAAAACGCCACTGTCTAAAATAATCTATTCATGAAGGAAGAAAAGACTCTTCCTAGGCTTTTGCATGGGGCAGATTTTGTACGATTCAAGAGCAGGCTCCTTGGACTCCAGGTGCCCGCAGTTACACTTGGTATTGACCTGAATTTCCCCGGCAGTTGGAAAATTCCTTTAAGAAAATTTATTAACAAAGCATCAGGGCCTGGTGGATG
Organism: Oceanodroma leucorhoa; assembly: GCA_030449065.1. Lineage (NCBI taxonomy): Eukaryota > Metazoa > Chordata > Aves > Procellariiformes > Oceanodroma > Oceanodroma leucorhoa. The sequence goes on from JASVER010000165.1 coordinate 1,037,871, forward strand.
GCACTCCAGCCCAGAGACCCATGGGCAGGTTGTGTTGTTTGTATTTCAATGGGACACGATCCCCTCCATGCAAATCCCACAGCAACAGCTCTTGCACCTGCCCTGGCGAGCTCCCCACAGAGCTTACCGCTCACCCTTCGTGAGCTCATACACCCTGTGTAGCTGGAATTTCTGGAAACCAAAGACACCAGTCTGGCACCTACATCCTCTGGGAATGGGTTGCAGTAGCATCTCTGGCCTTCCAGAGCCCCTTACTGAGGTTCCCAGGTTGGGAGTCAACCCCGTTGCCTCTTACAAAACATCCTCTATGGCAGATCTCCACACCTCTGGGCCCAGCACCCCCACCACGCTCTCCGAAAGTCCTGGTCCACGTCCTTGGCCTGCAGAGACTCCTAGTATATTGCTGAAATACTGTAGGGACTTCTCACCCTCCGGATATCAGCCCCGACTGGGACACTTCTTAGGATGTACGTTTTTAAGCTGAGTACCTTTTTAACTACAAAACGACCGCTGGAGTTTTTATCAATCTCCTTAAGGAAAATACAGTCAAGCCATTAGGTGAATGAGTGCTAACGAACAGTGTGTACGGCCTCCAGGAGGTATGATCAAATGGTAGCAAAAGGGTCATGGTGGGTTGGAAATAAATTCCTTACATCTTGCTGACCATGGCCTCATTCAGCCTTTGGAGCTGGTCACACGAGGTAGTCTTCACACTCAGCTGCAGGTCTGTCCTGTGGGGCTCTTTGGATGTTGAGTAAAAGGCAGTGGTCAGCTCTGCTCAAACGCAGCATGGGAACAACGTGACAGCACGATTTGCAGACAATTAAAATGGAAGGTCAAAAGCTCCTTGTTGCGTGTGCAGCGGACTGAGGAGAAGAGCAGACCTTTCCCTACCAGATGTGATGCTGGCCTTGTCCTCTCAGAAGGATGCCCCAGAGAAAAGCAGGATAGGTGGTTGGGTGCCATTCGCACATGCGTTTGCTACCTAGACCTGCCACCGCACCTCGGAGCTGCCCCTGCGACTCRGCAGCTGCAGAGCTGTCATCAGAGCGTGGGTGCAAACCTTTCGGGAACAGGAGCTCTGCTGCATTTCATTTTCAGTGGTGGAGGATCTCAGCGTTAGAAGCACGATCACATGCTCGTGCCCCGCGTGCGGGCTGTTGGAGGCTGTTTCTCGGTGGTTCAAAGCCCTCTGCAGTGCACGTGGGCAGCTGAGCAGTGCTGTGGCTGGGGACGCTCTCCCAGCCATCCCTGGGGTCAGCTTAAACACTGACGGCTGCGAGACAAGTTCGGCTGAGTGCAGTGAGCAGAGTTGCATCCAGCCTTCCAAAAAAGTCTGCTGGAAAAGGATCACGAGGCAGCCAGGAGTTAACGCTTCCCCTTCCCCGAGTCTCTGCGCCAGGCGGCTGCGTCCCCGGGTCCGCAGGTGCGGGGGGCTCCCAGGGTGTGCCGGGGAGAGGAGCAGGAGGATTGTCCTTGGCAAAGGCCCCGGGAGCGAGGAGCCAAGCAAGGATGATACCAGGGGCTTTCCCAGCTGATCCAGAGCCTCCTTGGGCAGATGCGTCTTGTACTCTGCTCCCTTCCCATCCTGCTTTAAAAAACACTCTTCAGAAAAAATCAGCTCAGAGCGGAGGGGGGAGGAGAAGGATTTGAAGCATGCATATGCTTTCTGCAGCCCGCCTGCCCAGCGCGGAGGCGTTTGAGCCAAGGAGGCAGATCTTGTCCTCAGAGAGAAGCTGTTTCCAGGGCCGGGGCTCGGTGGGTGCTTGGTGCAAGGGTCTGCGGTGGGACGGGCTGTGCCTGCGAGCGTGAGGGGTTGCGGGCCCAGCGGGGCAGGAGGATTCGCCATTTGTGGCCTTGTTTTTTAATCATTTTCTACTGTTATTGGTATTCATAGCTCACATTTTTCCGGTTACAGTCAGCCTGGGCTTTCATCCATTTTAAAGAGCTATTTTTTCCCTTGTTGATGATGATGATGGTATAAAGACAGATGGTGTAACTGCTTATGAATGTCCTATTTTATTCCCCTCGAACCAGACAGTGCACTTGAAGACGTGTATTATTTCCACATGCTCAGGTTAGAGCCCAGACAGCGTCTGAGCCCGGCAGCCGGCTCGCCCTTCCTCTTCCTCCCATGCCGCTGCTGACCCCTCCGGGCGGCCGCCGGCAGTGCCGGCGCCGGGCGCCCTTTGTTCGGCCGGGCCGGGCTGGGGGCTCGGGGCCGCGTCCCTCGGGGGGGCCGGGGCCGGGGGGGGCCGGCTCCCCGCCGCCTCTGCCGCACGGGGGCCCGGGGGGCCGGGGGGGGGGCCGGGGGCCGGCCCCGAGGGAGCCGGCAGAGCACGCTGGGGGTCCAGGGGGAGGTTAAAATGAACAAAATAATAGAAACCCCTTAATGAAGGTTTTTCATAAAACTGGCTCAAGTCTGCTAGCTATCTCACCCTGCGCAGCAGCGTTTGGAAGGTAGCAAGGTGCTGGGGGCTGGGGTGGTTTGTTGCTTTTTCCCCAGGGTGGGAAAAATTTTGGAATTTTAATTTCTGAAACGTGAATCCAACTGCTGAGTTCACAGCCCTTCTCTCCAGCAAACTTGAGCACACGTCTCACGAGGCAGACCGCTCATCTCACCCCGGCATCAGTGTCTCTCTTCCCAGGTGTTAGGTGCCTTTGCCTAGCGATGCCACCCATCACGCCTCCCACCCTGTGGTCCTGTTTACCAGGCGAAGAGCACTGGGATCCCTGCAGCTCTCAAAGGTTTCTAGCTTTTAAAAGAGCGAGAGGGGTAGAGTATAAATCACAGTGCTTCCACTTAGTATCAGTGCTGATCTCTGGATGCTTTTACAAGTTCCTCCCTGATTTAAGTTGTCACATTCTCAAAGGGCACTGCTGAGTATCTGCGATCTCCTAATACATATTTTTAATCCTGATTTCTAGCCCTGTCTTTGTTAGGGGGAGGATGGGGGATGGTGCTTTAACTGGTTAGTAGTTCACGTGAAACCTCAGGATAGCCTAGGATTTACCATCACCATATAATGCAAGTTAAAATTATGAACTATCCTGCCTAAAACAGAATATAATGGCTTAAAAGTACCCTTTCTTCCCAGTCTTGATGTAGCCCCCGTCAATTCCATGGTAGCTGTCGAGCTGCACGCACAATATATAAATACCCAAGATATTAGATGATAACGTAGCTGTTACACCCCGGTGTAAGAGGTCTGGCAGCTGCAGCTGTCTCGCTCTCAGTGTCCCACCTGACAAGGGTGCCTCTGCGTGGAGCTGCGCCGCGCCGTGTCGACACGCTCCGTGCCACCGGCCTCCGCACGCCCGTGGTTTGGTTAATGGGTGGGGCAGTGGCACTTTCTGTTTTCTTCCAGCTTTCAGCACTTACTATTTTTTCTCCTTCATGCTTTTCCACCTGTATGATAGATACTGCCTGTGTGCTCAAACTCTTCCCATGACTGGGATGAAAATAAGACCCCCAACAGCTTCCTCCTGTGCCTCGTGTCAGGGCCACATCTGCAGAAGACAGTGCTGCTCCTTGCTTTGTCTGAGCAGAAGTGAGTGGTGGTGTTTCTGCGGTGAACTTGGGGGTCTCGGTGACCAGGGTCAGTACTATGCGGTGCCATTCGGTCCAAAGAGCTTGAGATGAGGATGAGGAGGAAGGCTGAGGCTGAAGGTGCTGGAGGCTCCAGTCAGTCCCTGACTCTTCTCTAATCCATGGCGCGGTTGGGTAGAACCGTCTCATACCAGGCAAATGTTTTACTGTACATTGCACTGCAGGGAACATCAGTAGCTGTAAGTTGTAGAAGTGGGTAAGATTCTTCATTTCGTCTTCATCTCTCACTTTTTTCCTCTGTAGTTTCTTTCTTGACCAGCTAGCAGGTAGTGTTGGGAGAACGCTGGATGACATTGATACCTGCCACTCAACACTTGTGCTTCAGCGTTGGCTGTTGCTCTTGCTCAATGGCAGTTACTTGCTCTTCTGTTTTGACTTCCATTTTTATGTTACGCTTTCTGCTTCTTTTGTTTCAGAAGAACCCATTGAAGATGTGGAAGGGCCCAGTGAAACAGCCGGTGATGCTGAAGAGCCTGCCAAGGAGCAAGAGAGCGGAGGGGACAAGGACCAGAGTAAATGGACAGGTGGGTTTTGGTCCCTCTTTTTCTTTAAATCCAGAAGAGCAAAGTGGGAAGTTGCAGAGCAGCGGTCTGCAAAACTCTTTCCTTAAATGACCATACCACACAGCACTGTCAGCATGACGTGAGTGTCGTCCTCTGTGCAGTCTTTGGGTGTAGCTTCATGACACGCTCACATAGTTTGAGCTGTGGTCGGTCATGCRTCCCCCCTCCCAGCCCCGGGCTCACGCTGGGGCAGTGGGTTGGAGCTCCCCTGTGCTCGGTGGTGCTGGACCTGACCTGGGCAGCTGGGAGGGGAGGAGAGAGAAGGGGACTGCCCTGCTGGCAGCAGCCAGCACTTAGGGTGGATTAAGCATATCATGAAACCCCACCCTGTGCTGTTAAGACTTGAGAGGCTGTTAGCCTGCTTTTTCGTCATGGTCCTGGCTCTAGTAGCAAGATTTTGACGCAGAAAGGCAGAGCAGAGAGGCAGACGCTGTGCTTGTGCTCTGTTAACTGCTCACTTTTGGCTGGAGCCATGACATCCTGCAACGGAAACTGCAGATGCACAATGATACTTACGGTGTTGCAGCGGACTCTGAAAGGTTTCTCTATACAAAATCCTTAGATGGATTAATTATGAAGGTATTGGGTTACTCTGTCTTTCCCAGAAGATGGTTGCTATCTTGCAGAGGTGAGTGGGAGGAATCTGTTAAATATTCCTTGCCTTTGAGCAGAAAGCAGCTGCAAGATTGTCCTCCTCTGGAGAGGGCCGGTCCCCTCCTCAGGTGGCCCTTGCTGACCGCTGCAGCGTAGGTGTGGAAACGGAAGCACTGGARGCAGTACTCATTTTCCTTGACCTAGGACAGAGCAATTCTGACTCCCCATTTCTGTTTCTGCACGGTAGCTCAGTCGGTTTGCAGACTTAACGGTTGCTTGGTATGATGCCTCTCTCAGTCTGCACAGAGACCCTTCTTGCAGGCAGCCTTCTCCTGCCGTGTTTGTGGTTGCCTCTCAGTGAGCCACAGCCAAAGAGGTATTTCAGCTTACACAGTCTTCAAAAGGATGAAATGTGGTCTTTCACCTCAATACAGTTTTAATCTCAACCATTGGAAGATGTGTTCAAACTGGTGAAGAAAGTAAGCTGTGCTTTAATGCTTGTTGAAACTCATGTTCTCAGTCTAGACTGCACTCAGTGAGGTTGCTCTGTCTGTCGTTCCCCATCACAGACCCATTCTTCAACCCAGAGATGCAGATTTTGCCTGGCTGTAGGTGATTTTTAGTCTCTTGTTGCGTGGGATTGTGTAATCYTAAGCAAAAGCACACTTCATGAAGTGTCACAGAAAGATGTAAGTATTGTATATTTACTAAATCTCTTAAACGGTAAGCAGGGCCCTTTGTCCAAACCTGAAGCACTTACAAAAACTGACCTATGTGAAAAGATTGTTTTTCAATGTTAAAACATGGAAGGAAAAATGAAGAAGCTACTTTTTAAAGCCTTTACTATCCAGAAACTCTAAATTTGGGTGGCTTTATTTCTTCATCCTGCCGATGAAATTCCTAACCCATTTTTGGTGTTTGTCAGTCAAACAGCAGATAAGAAAAGACAGCTTCGTTGACTTTTCAAAGGAAAACACACAAAGGAAAACGCAAACTATGTACGTAAGCCCGCAGAGCTCTGGACAAGCCTTGTCCAGAGCCGCTGCAAGGCTGAAGAGTACAGCCTCAGCAAGATGCATGCATGTCCTGTTGTTGAATTCAGGTCCTGCTTTCAAACATGTATCAATATTACCCCTGAACTTTAAAGCAAAAAAATGTTATCCACTATTTATGGACCGCGGAGATGCAAAACAGGTACCACACCTCGGTCTTGTATTGTTTTTGCTTTCAAGCTCCCTTGAGGAACGTGGCTATGTTGCCATGTCCTTCTGGACCTCAGACATGGAAAGGAATGGAAACTAGGTGAGATTATTCATGACAACCACAGAAGAGCAGTGTCCACATGTACAGGAATATCAAAACGCTGCGGTACAAATTGAGGTGTAACTAGGGAGGGAAACGGGCAGTATCGAGGAAGCACTCGCTTGCTGTAAGAGAAGACTGCAAGAAAAGAGCTGGTCTGCAGCTCAGCCCAGTGGGAAGGCTGTCAACCACGATGTCAGGAAAGCTGAAGAGCATAAAGCCTTCTTTGCGTTCATCTTCACTAAACAGACTGACTGCGTGAGAGACCAGAGCAGCCCATGTCAGCAGCGCTGTGGGGAGAGCTCGTCCTCCAACTGTGAAGGAACAGGCTGCAAAGTACTTAGTTAAGCTAAATGTTGTCACATCCGTGACCTGCTGCTTCATACCTGGGGGTTTTGAGAAAGTGACTGCAGCATCCTCAGACCTGTGAGCTGCTGTCGCTTGTGAATTTACAGAAAATGGGAGAGGTACCGCGAGGGGCCAGACGTGGTGCTTATCTTTGACTAAAGGAGTAGCTGGGGAACCGCACACCTGCCAGCTCCGTTTGCCCCAGATTTTCCTGGGAATTACCAAACAACTGTTTGTAAGTACTGATGGGAAGATAATGAGATGAGTAACAGTCGACACGGATTTGTCAAGAACAAATCATGTCAACACGACCCAATTTCCTTCTGTGTGAAGAAGGTCTTGTTTGCAGTCAGTATCTCGTATCTTCTCCTTAGAGAAGACGCTGCTTTTCAGTATCAAAACGAAGCTCAAACGTTATGGTGTAGGTGAAAATATTATGGAATGGGTGTGTTTCTGCAGTGCTGGCAAGCTTCCTCTGGAAGATTGTGTCCATTTCTGAGCTTGGGGTGTCAAGAAAGTTGAGGAGCAATTTCAGAAAGCCCAGATGGCGCAAATGACCCAGAAGAGAGCATGGTCTGCATAGTGTCAGCTGTGAGGAGAAAATTGAATGAACGGACTTACTTGACTGAAAAAGAGAAGACCAAAGGAAGGACAAGATAAGTCTTCTTGTGCATAAAATGCTTCTGAAAGGAAGGAAATATTTTGTTCTCCATGTTCAGGATTTAGACAACAAGAAGTAATGGGCTTAAATTGACGGGGGAAAGATTGAGGTTAGACAATAAATTTAAAAAAAATTCTCCTGCTACAGCTTGTGAAGCCCTGGAGTAGATTTTCTGGGAAGGTTCCTCAGAGGTCTTTCAAGAAGATTAGATGAGGTGCTGTCGGGAATGAAGTAGGCAGAGTTTATCCTGCTTTGGATGGACCGGCTGACCTTCGGAGGTGCCTTTGAGCCCTGCAATTCTGTGAAAGTGGAAGATAGGTGGGAAAGAAGTGCAGGCTCAAAGCCAATAAACAGCGTGTTGAAGTGGAGGTTGATAGACCTGTTTTCTGTTCATCACACTGCAATTTGATCATTACGTTCCTTAGCAATTTACTCACCTTTTGTGCCTCAGTTTCTTAACTGTGCACTGGGTGATTATTTCTTCCACTTCCTTAAAAATTTCTGAGATCTCTAGCGAAATATCGAGTATGTCTGCCCAGCTCCCTCTGCACAGACGCGCGAGCGGTGAGTCAGGGTTGTTCGACTGCTCTACGGTACATGCGTCCGCATGTGGCAGGCTGCACCAGTGTTGGTGTTAGCACTGAAAGGAAAAACCTCTCTGCTTTCATTGTAAATTTGTCAAAATGTCTCAGCTGCAAAGTAAATTTATCGATTTTGGTTTTGTATTTATTTTAAAACGGAATAATCTTAAGCAGAAACATTTTTTTAGGTAATACTTTCCATTAAAATATACATGTGGAAAACTCCATCCCAAATAAGGATTCGTTTTACCTTGATTTTCTCATACATCTCTGTGGCTCCTACAAGATTTCTGGAAAGCAGCAGTGCCGTCTGCTTGCAGCAGTGCTCGCGCTGCCTCGTTCCCCGCGACTCCTAACGGGCAGCGGCGCTTCACAGGCACTATCACTGTTGTGTGACTCCTGAAATACTGTGTGGAGAGAAGAGGGGTGGTGTTCCCTTTCTGGACGGGATCTGTTTGCGTTCTCTTTTCCTCTCTCCCCGGCAGTGGGATTAAGCAACTCCTGGGCGCCGTTGGGTGCAGCCCCCTGGCAGCGGAGCTGCCTCTGCCCTGCCTGCTTCCCTCTTTCTGCTCCAGGGCCGTCCACCTCCGTGCTGGAGAAGGGAGATGCTCTTTGCCTGATGGCTGAGCTTTAGAAATTATCTCATCATGACTAATGTGAGATTTATCACAAGCAAACCAGCAAGGAGGAAAGAAATCATGGCTATTCCTGACTCCGCTTTTAAGGCAGGATGTAAATGATTAATATTCAGCACATTGGTTTCCAGCTAAAGCCTGAATCAGACCAGGGTAGATCAGCACGAGACTTTTGAGATTTGGGGTGGGGCTGATACATATTTTCTGACTAGAGAGAAGCACTTCATCTGCAGTGACCCGTCCATGAAAGAGAATTTCTTAATGCACTGTCAGTTGTATAGGTATAGAATATCAGATTTTTTTCCACAAAAACAAGAAACGAACTCTACTTAAAATATAGATTGAAATGAAATATTTCTAGAGGACTAGCCTGAAGGGCTTTTATTTTTTTTAATGATTTTTTTTTTTAAATCCATGATGCTCACCTAACACAGAGCAATTAGTGCAATGGAGCGTCCCTGATTCGAATCCGTGGTAGATTGCTATTAAAGGAGGTATTAATGGGCTGCCGAGAGCTGGGAAATTGTTGCAGAAAAGTGTGTTTATGGAGTATGGTGCTGGCAGGCATGATTTCAATCGGATTTGACATGTTTAACATAAATGTATACTGCACAGCTCCTGCAGTTTATGAATAATTCCTACAGGCCCACTGCCTTTCTAATTACTGAAATTGAAAAAAACAGGTCAGGCACATCCTGACGGAAATCTATTACTGCCCCTCCCCCCGCTGCCGCTTTTTTCTGGTTTTTTAATATATTGTGTTTGTTGAGCACTTAATGGCTGGGGTATTCTGTGGGCCAGAGTAAAGACAAGGGCAAGAGTGGGCTGGGAGGAAGGGGACGAGGGGCGCGATGGAGCAGCTCTTGACCCTGGCTTCTGCCCGAAGGAAACCTAGGAGAGGGGATGGGAAGGCTGGCTGCAATTGTGCTTTTTTCCTGAGGATTTACGAAGCACAAAAGGCTCCCGGGCGCCAGCTCAAGCCCAGGAAAACAGCCAGGCCGGGTGCCTCCGTGCCGCGGCTCGCCGGGGAGGCTGGGCTCTTAGAGCGGGGCCCGCGCCTGGCCCCCGGCAGCGCCCGCAGGTGCTGCCCTTCTGCTCCCTGCGCGGGCGGAGGGGAGGCGATGGCCCGGGGTGGCTCTGGGAGCACCTCGAAGGCCCATCGGCCCTTCCCCAGGGCAGGCCGTGGGATCCTCCCCGGGCCCTGCCCGCTGGCTGGAGCCGGCCGGCCGCGGGCGCTGCTCCGAGCCGCGGCCCCGGAGCATCCCCGGTCGTCCCCGGTGGCCCTGTGCACAGCGTCCTGGCCTGGTCCTGCCCGGCTCACCCCATCCTGGCCTGGTCCTGCCCGGCTCACCCCGTCCTGGCCTGGTCCTGCCCGGCTCACCCCGTCCTGGCCTGGTTCTGCCCGTCTCACCCCGTCCTGGCCCTCTCCGCTCTGACAGGGCTGTTGAGCCCAGCCACGTGCACAGCGTCTTTGATTCTTCCTCGTGGTCAGCTTGATCGTTTTTATGACTCTTTTTTGAACTTTCTTCTTCTGTTTATACCTAGTGAAGTATGGCTACTTAAAAAACAAAAAGCAGCAAAATTACCGATCTGGCCCAAGTGGAACAATTGTTGACTTCTAGCTGGGAGAAATGGTCCCGCACGCCCCCGCGCCGGAGCCGGCCCTCCCTGCCTGCACAGCTCCCTGCCCGCTCTCGGCTGCCTCTGCCAGTCGCTGATCTTGAACGACGTGCGTGTTCACCGCAGTAAAACCCGGCTGCTCCCTCCCCAGCGGTGATAAGACGTACTAAAGCCCGCCCGTGCGGCAGTCCCTGCTTTCTAGGCCGTCGGGAGCGCAGAGGGGCCGTCGCGGTGGCACCGCTGGGTGAACTGCTTTGCTGTGTCCGAAGCTGCTGTGCTGCAGCGGAGCCGCTCCAACGGCTGTTTCGCTGTTTCCAGATACTTTTCACGCACGTTCTTCGGCGAGTGGGTCTCTGCTGACGTCTGTGCTATCTCCGCTCTCCGCGTTCGCTCTTTTTCCTCGCTGGTAGTTTCTGCTCGCCGCGTAGCTGTGTGCTGCCTGGCAGTGGTTTTGATCCCTTCTTGCTGGTTTTAAGGAGTTAGCAGAATAACTTGTTTAGACCATCTCCCAAGCTCAACACATTGACTTAATAAATTAGTTGATATGGACTCTTATGGTAGGTTAGTTGAAATACTTATTCAATTGAATTGGACAGTAATATTCACACAGATTGGTAACTGGCTCAAGAACCGTATGAAATAGGTAAATATAAAAGATTATTGCTTGTTTCCTTTCAGCCACTTTGTAATTTAAAAAAACCCAAGATTTCCCACGGTTCTAAATCTATAATCTTAGACACCATTGCTGGAAGAAAAGGTGCAGTGCTTTAGGGTACCACTTTGCAAATGTGGGTCACGCTGAGCACAAGATGGGATGATTTTCTACGTACCCCATCTTTCCTTCTGCCTGGCGCAGGCCTCTGTTTAACTCGGGGGGCAAAGAGGGAGCCGTCGCTCCCAGGGCAGGGAAGCTTTTTCTTCTGGGTACGTTTGCCAGAGCGTTTGCTACTCGTGTGCCGAGGTCAGCTTCTGCTGCAGTAGCTGCCACGTGTGTGTCTGTGAGCACCTGGACCCTCGTCCCAGCGTGCCGGCACGGCAGGGCCGCCTGCGGCCGCGTGGCTCCCCGGCTCTCCTGCTCCCTGGATCAGAGTCAGGATTCTTGTAACCTTTGGGACTGATCCGTAACTTTGTGCCGTTGCTCCGGTATCTCTCGCCCAGCCTGCCCGGGTCACTTTCTCTCCCCCGGCGCCTTCGCGCTCGGTTCTCGGTGCAGCACGGCGTCAGAGCACTGCGCAGGGAGCAGCGGGCTCCCGGCGGGTCCCCGGGTCTCCTTCAGGGGCCGATGCGAAATGAGCTGGTCTGCAGGACCGCGGGGAGGATCTGTGGTGCTCGCGATGGCAAGCAAAGCACTGCCTCCACGTGCCCCTTGTGCTGCCTGGCGTCTCTCGGCGACGTTTTCTGGGTGCTCTGTGTTTGTACAGAGCGTGGCAGAAAAGTCTGGTGGCGGCTGGGGCTTCTGGGTACTGTGATATGAATATTTAATAGTAATACAGTTCTTCATACTCACTGCAGACTGGAAGGTATGACATAGCATTAGAAAAACAAATTATTTGACCATTTTCAGGGCCACATTTCTGAAAGGCAGCAATAAAGGTCTGGGTACAAAAGTGTGCTTGCAAATCTCTGTGTATTTACTGCTGTCTATCACGCGATCATGTTATTATCAAATACAGAGTTGAAAAAATACTGTAGAGCAACAGGCAATATACAGGCCTGTTAGTATGGCTACAACATCTTATTAGAACGAACGGTACCTTCAGGGAATAAGGAATGTAAACAGACAGTGTTTCGGAAAGAAACATCCGACCATATATTATTAAGACACGAGGTAACAAGCGGGCAGCGCTGCAGCAGCGTTGTACGCCCCGGTGCCCTTTTGGGGAGGCCTGCGCAGGGCTCTCGCCGCTTCTGTGTCACCGCAGTCTCTCGGTGGAGTTACCTGCTCGGAGTTTTTCTCTCTGTATTAATACAAGTTGTGTGTTTCTGTGGGATAGCAACTGTCTGTCAGAGAGGCTGAGACCGAACCTTTGTGCGCTGTTATTCCGGGCTCCTGAGCTGCTGTTAATGGAACTGCGCGGGTGGGTCTGGGTCTTCTCCCGCGGTGAAGGCTGTGGGAGCACGCAAACAGGTACAACAGTCCGCTCCAGCCTCGGGATTTCGGGAGGAAAACCGCAGCCGTTTTAATGATGCCCCTCCGCGAGAGCCGCGCAGGGATGACGGCTGCCGTCGCGGGCATTTCCAGCCGCAGGGCTGTGCGGGCACGGCAGGCAGGTCGGTCTGGTCCGAGGGCTTGCGATGCTGAGAATTGCTCCAAGAAAACGTCAGGGGAGCTTTGAGGAGGGAGGCACCACCAAATATGGAATTTTATTCTCCATCGGGCAGTGAAAACACAGTTCCCTGGTCCCGCTGAAAACTTTTTCCCAGGCCGACTGCTGAACTTAGTAGGAAGGGATTTTTTTTCAGTAGGCTGGGGGTGGGGAGGGTGTTGTTTTTTAAATCAATGGAGATAGCAGAAACCCCACTGTAAATTTCTAGGGCAAGTGGCAAGCTGGTTTACGGAATGCAGGGAGATGAGAACCTCTGGCTTACGGAAAGCAGCATGAATTAATAATCATTTAATTGGCTTCTCCATTATGTTGCTGGGTTGGGAGATGGAAGTTTAGATGAAGGGGCTGTCAGTGGTACTTTAGCTAAAAGAACCTGATGGCTGGGAGGCGGGGTGGCAACTCTCTTCCCACCAGGATGGAGAGCGGGCAGCTTTGGGGAGCTTTGCCGGTTTTGCCTCTGGACCTAGCAAAGGAAAGGATCCCCATTTCCAAGGAAGCGTCCCATCTCACCTCTGAAATAATGCCTGGGAGGGTTTCTCCTCCTCTGAAAAGCAGAAGCTGCCAAGGAAGAGCGAGAAGACAAGTAGGTCTCCGAGAAGTGCCATGGCAGGCCAGCGCGCCTGCAGCAGTGCCGTCGCGTTGCACTTGGCTTTTGGGTACCTTTGTTGAGAAATGCAGATTTTTCTCTGAGGTCGTCAATTCTGAACTAAATCCATTTAAAGAGTCAAAATAATAAAAATATTAATTGATGCATAGTACTTTAATTAATTAATTGATACATTGTACTTTAAACCCAGATTCCTTTTTCTTTTCTGCAAGGCCTGTACCTCTAGAGCGTGGTCTTGGACGTGGTTGGGGCACAGGCGTTGTGCTCCACCTTCTCTGGTGCCAAGCTGCCGTTCGGGGCCGAGGCCCTTTTGACATTTTCGGCCGAGGACATTTGTCCCATCCGCTCTGCGCAGACGCGAAGGTCCCACAGAGCTGCCAGAGAGCTCTGCAGGCGGGCGCCGAGCTGTGTTTCCTCATTTCTCCAGGCAGAAGAGAATTCTTAATTCCTCTGATCTGTGATGTGGACTGAATGTGTCACTTCATGTGTTTGGCTGTTTATCAACAATAAACTTCGATCTCGGTGTTAAAATTCCCGCTTGAGCTGTCAACTCAAAAAATAATACTTAGAACACATATTCAGTATGCGTTTTTCAGAACTGCAACAAACCAGTTATTCTGGGGTCTGGACAATCATTAATAATTCTGGGTTTGGAGGATTAAAGTTATGGGTTGGAGCACGTGCATTTAATAAAATTTGGCACTTTGGAGATGGTAAGTAAAAGTAAATTTTAATTACCTTTTATTTTTCCCTAATTCTAAGCAGGCTGCTTCCCAGTAGAAAGGAAATAAGAAAGTACCCTGTCACGACTCCAGAAGTTAACAGCTAGTGTTCAGCAGCTACGGGGTAGTTGAGAGTTGGGTTGCTGAATTTAGTCACCTCATCTGAAAGCATCGCATTGGTGAGCTGCTAGAGGCGGCGCACAGTGAAGGAGGTGGCAGAGGGTGAGGACCAGCGGCTCCCCGAGCTCCTCCTGCCTCGCTGTGCCACTGCAGATCCCACCGCCGGTGGGGACACCACGGGTTTTGTAAGTGTCCAGAGCTCACCTGGGTTTATTAATGCAATTCTGTAGGTATTTCGTGGTTCTCATTCTGTTGCCAAAACTGAAAGCATTGTCATCCTTTATTTGGAAAGGTGACCCATATACATGAGCAGAGGCTTCTCCAGTCATCCCTTTTCCTCCCTTGCATCTCCTGCTCCTCTTGCATGCTGGCAGTGCCAGCACGGCTCGTGGCAGCACTTGTCGATAGTTCTGCAGAGCAGATGACACCCAAAGGTTTGAAGCGGCAGTTGACAGATACAGAGCCTGGAGAGACCCTGCCCGGACCACGTAGGACACGCAATCACCATCCGGGGCAGAGAAGTCTAAGGGGACCCGAAGTCGTGGCTGGCGTTGTCGTCCCAGCCTGGTGCAGGGCTGGAGCAGAGCTGATATGGCTGCGTGACTGTGCTGGCAGACCTGGGGTCTCCAGACGCTAGTCCCGACGCCTGACTGCCTGATTGGGGCTGGCGCTTCAATGTCCGAGGTCATCCCGAGGAGTGGACAATGTCAACAGCAATTAGCCTCCTTATTGAGGCCACTCACATCACACAAGGCTTGGGCAGGGCATTTTAAGGCAGGGTGGTCCTCCACCCGCCACGGTGCTGGCTCTTGGTGGTGGTCTGCCTCCCCAAACCCACCGTTAGGGATGGCTTTCCTCGGCGGAGGAGCAGCAGAGGCAGGTCCGGGGTGGTGCCATGTTTCTCATGCTCCAAGCAGATTTTATTAGTAGGAAGTAAGGGAGACCAGCTTTGGTCCTGTAGACATCTTTAATGACTTTCCATTTCTGAACCCCCGGGAGAGTTTCAGGTTCAGCCAACGGATCGACCTGAGAAGTGGCCCATCGTTCTGCGTGGGGGGCAGAGTGGGATCTGCRTTGGTGTCCGTAAGTCAGCCCTGACACCGCAGACTTGTTTTACACAAAGAAACTCTAGGTTTGGATGTTTTGATGGAGTTGGCAGCACAGTGGGGTCCTGTGGTTTTGGTTTCAGAGACAGCCTGGACTTTACATCCGTGCATGGCAGCAGTGTAACCAGCCAGGGCTGAAATACCAGGCGTGCGGCAGGGCAGCGCTACGGGGAAGGAAATCACCTCTATGCAGGCTTTGGCATGGCCAAGTCTACCAGGAGAAATTTAGTAGCACCAGAGCTCTTCTGATCCCTGCCCACTTCTGGCAGTATTGTAATCTGTTTGCAATATCTATTTTCCCTCTCCTGGAAGTTATTTTGCCTCTGTTTGGCTGAACGCTTAGAGGTGGGGTCTGGCAGGGAAGGCGGTTAGAAATGGGGATTGTATTTCGTACTGTGATGTGGTACCTTTCAAAATATTGCTCATGTCAGTGAATGGAAGGATCTTGGAGAAGGAAGCCATTTACCTGGATCTTACTCTGACAGCATCTTCTGAAACAAGGAGCGGATGCCAGCGGGTTCACAAAGAGAATAAGAGACAAGGGGAAGAGTATGGGGGGACTGGTCTAAGAATGCTACAGTGCCTTGTTAATCGGCAGCCGATCCATCATATTAAATATCCAGCTGTCATATATTACCTTTCAAGTGAAAATGAATAACTCCCATTAAGGGCGAAATGGGTTTGAAGTCGATTCGAGACAGATTAAAGTACTGTTATGAATGTGTGTTCGGGGAGGAGGAGACGGGGGCTGTGTATAATATACTTGTCCTTACAGTTTTTAAATAATAGATGTCCCACAAATTTATGTACTGCAGGCTGCCAGGGTTCGGGGGAGGGGTAAAGGTCAGGGATGTGCTTCTTGGAGCTCCTCAACTTGCAGAGTGTTCTGCTGTGGACTTCTGGGCTCATTTGCGTTTTGCTGTTCTGCTGAAATAAAATCACCTTTCCCCACCTTGTTACAGTGTGAGATTGTCCGGGTCCCGTCCCAGCACGGGCTGTAGGCTGGGCACTGCTGCTGGTCTGCCATCGTGATTTTGGTGGGACCACTTGCTGGGAAGTACCCTCAGATGCTCTTCCCCGAGGCGCATGGGCTGAGCTGGCCGGTGCCATCCTGGCAGCGTGCCGCTGCTTCCAGCACAGAGTGCAAGTCGGTTGGTTTGATGGCCACGGCTTCCAGCCATCTCCAAGGCAAACGTATTCCAGAGTGTTCATATGCAAAACGTCCTAGGTGAGCCAGGAGTATGAGTTCCGCTTTGTCGAGTCAGTCCAACTGCTCGTGGAGGTGACACATTGGCCTTCACATCTGGCCAAGCATTTGTGTGTCCGATATAAACATGGGACAAGACTCTCCTGCACCTAACAAGTTGTAAGCAGCCTACAGAAATAGCTGAGATTTCTCTGCTTCTAACTATAAATGACACAGTTCCTCTACTATGGAAAATAATCAAGAATGAACT
Source organism: Oceanodroma leucorhoa (assembly GCA_030449065.1). Taxonomy (NCBI): domain Eukaryota; kingdom Metazoa; phylum Chordata; class Aves; order Procellariiformes; genus Oceanodroma; species Oceanodroma leucorhoa. The sequence goes on from JASVER010000165.1 coordinate 1,054,124, forward strand.
TTTTTTGGCCAGGCATGCTTTGTAGGATGTAAGTTAGTCCACAAACTCATCCTCCTCCAACGCCTTGGTATGTGTTTCAAGAAACAGCAGCAGAGTAGGTGGAAGTACTGTCTTTGTCCAACCTAAGTCTCTTTGGGGATGTCCTGATATAAATCTCCTTTTGTTGCAGCACCAGCCAGCCAGACAGAGAAGGAGCTGACAGAGCCTCCAGCATCCTCTAAACGAATATCATTTCCCAGCAGCTCTGAGTCACCTCTCTCCTTTAAATGGTCAAAAACTTCAGAGGAGACCAAATCAGAGCAGGTAAGGAAGACCCCAGGTTTTTGTGCATCTACAAGCAGGTAATTTGTTTCATATGTGCCAAAAGCAAAGAATAAAATAGGAGAAGGAGGATGAAAGGTGATAACTGGTGGTAGGAGAAGGCATCAAATTATTAAAGCCTAGCTGTAAGGAAAGAGGAAAGCAGCCGCTGTAACAATTGCATGATTCATTTGTCTTGCTCTGCAGATGTATCAGTGTCCATATTGCAAGTACAGTAACACCGACGTGAACCGACTGCGGGTGCATGCCATGACCCAGCACTCAGTGCAGCCCATGCTCCGCTGCCCACTCTGCCAGGACATGCTGAACAACAAGATCCATTTGCAGCTGCACCTCACCCATCTGCACAGTGTGTCGCCTGACTGTGTCGAGAAACTCATCATGACGGTAAGTGGCTGTGTAGTCAAGCACATCTGCTGCCTTCCTGGCAGAGGTGAAGAGTAAAGGGATGGCCTGACCTGCGCGGGCTGCCTTCGCTGTGGTGGGCAGCTCCTTCATCTGTCAGGGCTCTGTCATTTAGGGTTTTCCCATCCCTGCATGTTTTGTCTGCAGAGACTATCTTGTCCGTGCTTGAGCACTGTGGAAACTGGCAGTGTTGCAGTGTTGAGTAATTTCCCTGTGAAGAGAATAGAATAAATACGATTTCCTTTAACTACTGAGGTCATTGCATGGGACTGCATTTTGCACAGAAGCTTCTGGGAGATGCAGTAGCTGATGTGCTGTGCTGCTCCTGTTGCAGGGCGAACGTGCTCATGTGTCGATGAGCACTTCCCAAGAAGGACAGCCAGGGTGATTAAGGTAACATTACAGGAAATTAGATATCAGGTTTCTGCCTAAAATATGATTTGAAGAACCAACAGAGTAACTTCCCTTGGTGGTCTCATCTCGTGGAGAGGAGACAGTCCTATTGTGCTGCCCATGTTCTGCGCTTCGTTCACTTAATGAGGATCATTGTTGTGGTTGTATGAGATAAGTTGGATCTGTTAGTTCTGTGAGGAGTCGCTCCATCCAAAATTACAATGCTTTTGTTGTGCAACAATTCCCTTTTTTCAGGGTAACCTGAACAAGCAAGGGGTATACTGCCGTTGGCCCGAGGGAGGTGGAACCTTACGGGACTGTTGGATACTAGAGCTACTGTTGCAAGTGCTGTTTTTAAGACGTTTTGAAATGCCTGGTTTAAAATCAAAATTTAAGCATAGGCAGTTAAAATTCTCTGAAGTAGGAGGTTAGCCACTGAAGCGTGGAGTGAAAGTTCGCTAGATGAAGTCAACTGTCTTCACGTAGAGCTCAAAACTTGTAACAACTTCGCTTCTCAAGCTGTTTGTCAAAGGACATTGTGCCTGTGTATGGGTTGTGATTGCTATTGCAATATTCTGATGGGGAGCAGAAACTTCAGATGGCAGGTTGTGGTTCAGCACACACGTGTTTGCACCAGGCTCTTGTTCTGCCCTGCATCCTTGTTTTAGCACCTAGCATGGGAATCCTACTCCAGCACTGTCTTCGAGGAATCGAAATTCATCTAACTCAAGAGCTAGTGCTCGGTGAGAAGTAGTAAATTAGCAGCGCAGTGTTCAGGTTCTCATTTGTGAGACCTGGGTTTGTGCTCTGGCTTGCTGCACCCCAGAGCTGCTGACCCAGAGCCTCTCTGCTGCTGGCATACGCGTGGTCGTGTTTGCGGCTGCTGGACCTCTTCGGCGGGACTTGTACATGCTGTCGTGGCGCAGAAATGTTCATAAAGGCTTACCCACTCTCCAGCACTCAGGCATTTGCTTCAGTAAATAACATTTTGAGTTCCAGAATGTTTCTTTCATGAATTCCCTTTTCATAGGTTTCACATGAGTGCGCCTTTCCATTTGCTAGTGTCAGTTTAAGATACAGGTAGAATTAATAAGGCAAGTTTTCAGAAACCCTTCTAAATTCACAAATGGGAGTATCGTCAGATTTCTACACTGTTATTTCTTTGGTATAATCTTCAAGGCAAGGTTGTGTCTGCATTTAAGAACTTTTCACCAAGTATATAAAATAAGTGTTTATTTTGATTCCTGTCAGTTCTTTGTGATTTTTTTTCTTGCACCCCATTTCTGCTTGTTGTCTCCCTTCTTTGCCAATTGCTGACAACGGAGGCGAATAATGTGGTGTTTGTTGTAATACTCATGTTCTTTATCAGCTCCCCTCCTGTGACATCATCTGAGCAAGCACACGCAGCGTTGCCCAGCTTTCCTCTTACAGTTCTCTCGTCTTCTCTTTCTCTCTTCCAGTCCTCTTCTGGCTCCTTCTCAAATGCCTTTACGCTTTTTATCTTCCCCCTTTGCTTTTACCTCTCATTTTTCTGCCACCTCTCTCGGCCCCGTTGGGCTCCGCAGGAGCCGAAGGTGCGTCCTGCGCCCCGGCAGGCTGCGAAGGCTGGCGGTGGCCGCTGTGGGACCGGTGCTCCCGACCACCCGTGGGGACCACGTCTGCCCCAAGTAGGCACCGCATTGTAAAACCCATTAAAAATGCCCCCGGGCTGAAGGTCCCAGCAATCTCTGAGTAGCAAAATACAGAGAGCTACGTTCACGAAGCCTGCGGAGCTGGCCGTGCCTGCAGGCTCTAGCAGGGTGTAGCTCTGCTCTGCCCACCGCTCGTGCACCTGGGTCAAGGAGCTGTCCCGTCACAAAGACCTCGGTCTCTGCGACCTGCATCCATTTTGATTGATGGTGCTTAAGGGTGTAAATACCTTCTGAGGACTTGAACAAATCTTGTTAGCTTCTAACTAAATTGACGGAAGACATTTTGACCTTAGAAGAGCAGTGAGCAGAAGCTGTGCCCCTTTCTTACGCCAGCAGGCGTAACCAGTTTGCTAAGGGCATCTGTTATGCTGATGTGAAATGGTTCGCTCCCGAGCTGGGCTGTCGGCAGAACGTGCGGTCTGGAACGGGTGCGGTTGGGCTGGTCCATCCTCTCGGCCTGAGCAGGTCTGCGTCCTCCGGGGTACAGGGAGACCGGCAGGAGCCACTTGCTAAGGAGCTCAGGGACAACCTGCAGAGGACGTGGGCAAAGCAACTGCAGTACTGTGGAGGACGGTCCCCTCAGGTGAGCGCAGTGCTGTGCGGGAGCAGGGCCTCATCCTTCTGCTGCAGAGCACAGGACATCTGTTGAGAACCGTGGAGACTGGCTTAGCCATGAAGCTCATCCTCGTGCTTCTTCCTGGGTTTTCCACCTTGCCATTGGCACCGGCTCTGGGCAGCTGTTCCCTTTGGTACCCAGAGATATGTCCAGGGAGGAAGATTGCCTCTCCTGCTTCAAGTCAAGTAGCACATGGGTCAAAAGGTGGTTCTTTTTTGCATTAAAAGACAGATATTTTGAGAAACGGTATGGCTTGTGCGGAATGTGGCAGCATCAAAGGTTCCTAATTTTGCTCATTCTAGCTAAGATTCCCGTCTCAGTCTGACGCATGAATCGAGTCTTGGTGCCACCGCGAGGGAATTGCAGTCCAGTAAATGTGAGCCAGGTCCCTTTCGACACAGTGTCTTTGCGCTCGGCGTTTGGAGGAGGCTCCAGTTAATAATACCTTATCAGACGCCTTTCAGGAACCTGCAGCGTCTAATATGTCTGTTGCCATAGTAACGGCTGCTTGCTTGTGCTCAGCATCTCGGAGCTGGCTGTTTTGTGCCCCCTCCTTTTCATATCAGCGAGCAGCCCGGCTGGCTGTCCCACGGGACACCCGGTCCTCCCTGTGGCCCAGGCGCTGGGACGGGGGCTGGCGGGGCTGCAGGCACAGGCTGAGCCGAGAGGAGCGCGCGCCGCGTCCCCGTGGGGCAGGGGCAGGGGCTCCCGCCGTCCCCCCCGTCTCCAGCGGCTTCCCTTCCACAGGGCTGGTGAACAAATGTGGCCAACTTCATTTTACGTGGCATTTCAGCCGCTCTAAGCAGGGTCTAATCGCCATCTTTCTACATAACAGCCTCTTCGCTAATCTTGGGCCTGCACCGCTTCAGCAGAGAGCCCCTTAATGAGGGTGAAGTGCAGTTCGCCTGCACAGTCGATTGACAAGACTGATGGGCTCAAGCCGGGAGAAGGGACGGCTTCCCGAGAGCCTCCGGGAGCGGGGAGCTCTCCCTCCTCCCGCAGCCAGTTTTATCCTTCTGCACATTCCTCTCCCGTCATTTCTGTTGTCAGTTTTCTCTTCCTCGGTTTAGGGCATCTTCCCAGTATTTCAGCCGTCTTTCCAGCTTTTTCTTTTCTCCCTTGCTCTAAGAGTAATTCTTGCCCGTCTCTGCCATCCTCACTTCTCCTTCTTGCTATCTTTACATTTTTTCCCTCTTTCCTATTGTCTTTTCTTATTGCTCTCTCCCTTCTGCTGTCATTCAATTTTTCTCTCTCCCTCCTTCTCGCCCCCTCTCACTCCCCCCTTTCCCTCTCACTCTGTGTCTCATTCTCCATCTCGGATGAAGGTAATGAAAATAATCGGGCTTCATTAATTCTGAGCCCTGTGAGATGATAGCCATTTGGAGCCATGTTTGCCAATTAGATGGTCTAAATTAGAAGTGACCTTGGTATACTGCCATCGCTTTGCCTCTCTGAGTCTAATGAAGCTTTTCACTCCAGCACCCTCTCTCTCTCTTTGTAATGGAAATTACCTCCTTTGTCTGGTTCGGGAACCTTGCATTGCATGTGTATTTCCCCCTGGTTGCATGGACGTGGGGATAGTAATGTATCTCCTCAGAGCCCTTCTAGAGATTTTCTTTTCAAAGCCGCATGATTTCAGCATTTTGGGGCATTTACGGAGGAACTGCATAGACTGTCCACATGTTYGGTCACTCGCTCTGGAGGAAAGTCAGAGCAGTCAGATCCAGTGCGCGAGGGGAGCTGGCTGTTCACRCTATCCAAGATTAATTTTTTGGACGTGCCAAGAATATGCTTGTGTCACGCTGCCGGGGCCAGCGCAGGAGGGGTGTTGCAGCTCCGAGCCTCCAGCCCGTGCTGATAAGCGGCTCTGCAGTTATCGTCTTAGAAACCTGGTAGATGCGGTAGTGGAAGGAGCCATGCTTGTCACTGCTGTAGGTTGTCACCGGTGAGGAGTGGACCCACAGGTTGTTCTCCAGACCAGTGACGGGTCTGTAGGTGTCAGGGCATGTGCGATCTGCTGAGGATACTCGTGGGGCAGGGAGGCAGGACACACGGCATGTCAGCCCTTGGGCTTTTTGTAACAGTCACACACTGGACCACATTGTCTATAGAAATGGCCATTGAATTGGGGTGCCCATGCATGTCAGTGGGTCTTGTCATCATAAAGAAATTTTGTCTGCTTAAGGAGATCTGAATTTCATCCAAAAGGGAGGGTCCTTGGAAGCAGAGAGGCTTGTCCCGACAGCTTTCCATCTTCTAAGGCAGGTAGTTGGCTTCTCTGCAGTCTGCTCTAGAGGGAAGCTCTCCGGCCGGCGTTCCCATCTCCAGTAGAGACCAGAGGGGAGGTGTTTCAGTGTGGGGCGCAGGAGGGGCTGCCACAGCCTCTGGCCCAAACTTCCCACTCCTTCGCTCTTTACCCAAGCAAGTTCCTTGCCCCACCGAGCGGGACGGGGACAGGGAGGGGGACGGGGTGGTGGGAGCGAAGGGTGCGCCCTGAGTGCCTGCCCCTGCACGAGGGGTTTTCTTGGAGACACTGACTCTAGTCATTGAAGTACCGATAAACAGAACCTGATCCATGTCTTGGTATCCAAATACCAGCCAGGCTGTCGGAAAGAGCGGGTAGGAGTGAGCTGCCGATCCCTCCCCACCTCCCGGGTTCGTTTGGACAGAAAGGGCAAGAGCAACGTGGGTCGAGGGGACCGTTTGCCTCCTGCGCAGCAACCGAGAGGAGACCTCGGATGTGGGAGCGGGGGGACGGGCGCTCTCTGGACTGCACGTAGAGGTGGCTCTGGGGTGACAGACAGCGGTGTTCCCAAGCTGGAAGGCTTTGATGGAGGCTTGTGGGCCAGAGGATCGCGGCTGCAGCTGCGAAGGGGATACAGTTTAATGTTAGAGCAAAGCAAGTACGTACAGAAGGAAGAAAGGGAGAAGACAAATCACATTTGTCGGGCTTACATCTGTAGTGTGTTTTTTTTAATAACGGTTCAAATTGACTGACTTATTGCCATTGTGAAACAGCTGGTGTTGAAGAGACATTTAAACAGGGAGATAGAGGTATCGGGGATGGATGCCAGGATTACGTGCCAGGTATTGCCTGCTCAGGTGGGAGGGAGGGAGAGAGCATTTAACGACCGCACGCGCTAACACAGGCTGTGCTCGAGATAAACACGTTCCTCTCTATCACCAGAACAGTTAATGCCATTTAAATACATCTGAAGTACCAAACGCTGTGTCGTAGAGCACCGCTCCTTGTTTATCTGTTGGGTGGCCGTGGCCTACTAAACCTTCGTGTCCCCTTGGTACCCCCACTATTTGTTCATACTAAAACCAGCTGCAAAGTGTGAGGCATTTTCTGCACATACAAGGAAGTGCCATATCCTCAGACAGGTTTGCAGTGTAAAAGGACAAATAGCTCAAAATGGGCAGTCTGGAATTCAGTGTAAATGCAAAATTATTTGAGATGTGCAGTCTGTTTTCACTATTTTTATCTTTGCTACCTGCTCAGGGAATAGTCCGTGGGGATGAAGAGACAGAGTAGTCCTGCCCTGGAAAATGGCATAGGAAATGGGCGGCACTTTCCAGAGAAGCCTGAATGGTGCTAAACAGGTAGAGGACTAAAGCAGGTCCAGTTGCTGAAGCAAGGCCAGTGCCTTATTTTCAAGGTTTCGCTTCCCAGGGCCAGCCCTGTGTGGCTGTCTGGACTGCCTGCAGCTGCCCTACATCCATATCCAGAATTTCTAGTTTCCTGCACTTTTCTCCAAGCTTTTTTCTGTTTGCCTTTTGGGATTTTGTGCCTGTAGCGATTTAATGTACCACAGCCTTTTTTTTTTCCTCCCCTTTTTTTTCTTTTTTTTTTTTTTATTGTGGAGGGAGAGGTAGAAGTAGGGTGAGAGCTGTGACTATGGAGATACAGGTAGATAAAGGTAATTACTTAAACACATATAGGGCAGGACTTATTGGTTTGGAGACCCAGATTAAGATGCAGAGGAGCATGTGAGGTTGATGATTATATTTCGGGGAGAGTTAATTGACGGAAGGTGAAGGCAGACAAAGAACCGCTGCTTACTGCCTTCTTGAATCCCAATCAGGAATTATGATTAAAGACGCGGCGAGACAACAGAGGCCTGATGAATTGGTGTCTTTTTTTTTTCTTTTTTGCCGTCATTCACACTTGATTGACTTCAACCTTTCAAGTGCAAAAGTCTCTCTTTTCCATTATTATTCATAGCCATCTGAGTTTTTCTAATTAAAGTGTATGAAAACAATTACTGATCCGTCGTACTGAGTGTGGTAGTGGGGATGGCTGCCTTACTGTAATGTGTATAAAAAGCCCACAGTTTTCTATAATGATGTGCAGCTGAGGTGTTAGATAATTTTATTCTTTTTCTACTCTGCTGGGGTTTTTTTTAATTTCTCCTGATTTATTTTTCATAATTCCTAAAGATCCTAGGAAAGCGCTCTCCCTGCTGATAAAGCTGAGAGGGACGGCTCCTTCTTGTCTTCCCTCCTCGGCGTCCCTGCTCGTCCCCCTCCTCCGAGCCCTGCTACCGGGAATTAACCAGTGACCTTTCACATCTCCCGACCCACCACCCACCGCCGTCAGATGCTCCCGCTTAGAGCAAAARGTGGAATGAATTTGGTGTGCTCAGCTTCCCTCCTGGTGATCTATCAGTGTCGGCTGCCTTTCTTGCAGACGTCTGTGGGACCCAGCGCTAGCGTCCGTGCACCAGCCATCCTGGTCGAGGGAGGGAGCTCAGCACCCCTCCCTGGTGCGGTTGGGATGTCTGCAGCCACTCCAATGCGAACATTTGTTTCCAAGGTTTTTTGTGGACTGTTTTTGCTTCCACTCACTTAGTGAAGCCAAAGTCTAGTCTGTGTTTGCTTGGATTTGACATGCATGTAGATAAGGAAGATTGCATGTCCTGCACATAGGTTTACCTTCAGCTTCACCACGGCTTTGCTAATACCTCATGCAGTTCAATCAGAGCCTTGCGGTCCCTGACTTTGCAGAAAGCAAGGCACGCTGGATAACAGCCTCACTCGCTCTCTTCTGAAATCCAAGGTTCAATTGCCCTCTTAGTATCTGACGGAAGGATGGAGAGACTTGTTTTGCTAGGAAACGTACCTGTCTAGGAGTGTTTATTTATGCCTCACTTTCCCAGCAGTCAGAGGCTGGGAGCAGAAGCACCACAAGCATTGCAAGTCAGTGGTGGTTTCTGTTCCTTCAAGTACCACGGCCCCGGTGAAAGGGAAATGCTCCCTGAGCATCAGCGGAATGAAGCGTGCAGCTGCTTGGAGCTGTAGAGGTGTCTTTGCTTGCCACAGGCATCTAACCAGGGCTGGCAGCCGTGCGCTGGAATATGGCATGGATGATGATGGTGATACAGGTCTGTCTTTCCAGTTGCTGCTCCGGGGAGAAGGGCTGTGGGGCAGCTTTTCAGGTGGTGTGAGATACTGACTCTGGACATTCAGAAGGGTATTCGTTGTCCTGCGTCTGATGCCAACCACGTGCGAACTGCTAGCGAGGTAGTTTGTATGTTCTATGTGTGACCGGATACACACAAAAAACCACAGTTTTCCACAAAAAGATGAGCATATGCATGTGACTCTTTCAAAGAGCATCTCTAGTTGAAGCACGCAAAATCTCCAGCTCTTTAAAAACGTTGGTGTTCAAGCACTGCACTGGTTATGATGGTGCGGGGTCTAGACAAACACTTGAAGAGAGGCGAAGGGAACACATCAGTCAGAGCAAGGAAAGGGTTACCAAAAGCTTTTCATTTCGCAGACAATTTGCTGTCTTTTTAGTCTTTCCTTATTCATCCTTTCCTTTGTCACCTCTCTCCTTATTTGTACTTTTCTTTCTCATGCCCCTCCTTTTCCTGCATCGATACACTTTGAAAACAGTGCTGCAATGCTCCCTAGTTCAAGATTACAGTGTACTTTACGAGGTATGATTTAATTAGGGGCCTTATTATGTTTTCAGCAGCTTAAGGTGGGCCTTTCAACTTATCTACCTAATTGGTTGCGCAAGAAGTTTCACAGCCCATGACAAAACATTGTCAGTGATCAAAGTCTGAATTCTACATAAAGGGAAAATATTAATAATAAGATTATTCTTCAAGTGTGCACTGCTAATTATGTCCAGAATGTAACTGTAGAAACACTTTTGACTGATGTGAGCTTTGTCTAATAAACATGAGTCTCCAGTGAGCTATGAAAAGTGATGCCTCTGACTTTACAATACTGGTGTCTAATTTTGCCACTGAAGGTGTTTAAAATATTTTCCTGTGTTTTTCTTCTCCCCACATCCTTCCCTCCCTGTCTCCAGGTGACAACACCTGAGGTGATGATGCCCAGCAGCATGTTTCTCCCAGCAGCCGCTCCAGAGAAGGACGGGAACTCCGCCGCAGAGGAGCTGGGGAAGCAGCCTGGTGAGTGCGGGTCCATGAGGTCCAGGGGTCCCACCGCTCACCCGGCTCCCAGCACCTGGTCAGGGACCGTGTCTGGGGACGCCTCTGCCCGCGTGAGCTCCCTGTGCCCAGCTGTCTCTGAGAACCGCAGTCGGACGGTGCCCAGCAGGGCCATCTCCCTTCATCTGTGCCACAAACAGGCTGGTGTCCCAGGTGTCCCCATGGCAGGGCAGAGCCGGGCGGCGCAGAGCTGCGGAGCACAGCTCACCACCGTGACAATTCACGTGGAAGTGGTGTTGAACCCTTGCAAAGGAGAAGACCAGATGTGAGCGGTGAAAAGCAGAGGTGGTAGAGGGCTGAGGGGATCAGTAGAGAAATGCCAAAGATTGCAGCTGCTGCCCTCAGACTGTGCTACCACCTCTGCTGTACTTGCTCTGCTGCCATCGTAGATCAAGCACACACGCTGGGCACACAGTTTGGGGAGCTTTGAGCTGCTGCAGTCCTTATCCAGGCCAAATCTCCTCTGCCTTTTTCATTGCCGTGCTGTGTTAGGAAGGCATGGCTGTAAATCAATGGCTATTTAGTCCTGGCTTTGTGGTGTGATGTGAGAGCATCCCAAGAACATCATTCTGCATGGGCAGAAGTGTCTGATCTCAAACCTGGCAGGGAAGCAGTGCCGGTCTTCCTTCCATGCCCTCTTGGAAGGTCTGTAAGGAATCTGGGAATGAAGACAGCGCAGCCATCGTTACCTTTCAGGCAGACAGCCCCAAGGCAGTGATGCTGGTGGGGCAGCACTGGCATAGCCAGGGTAGCTAATGCTGCCCGGGGCAATGGGATCCCTTTTTTGGCCTCTGCCCATATCACGCTGTCTTTTCTGGTACGGCTGTGCTCTTAGACCCTGGAAAAGTGGCAGTGCACTAAGTGCTTGTTCCTTCTTCTCCCATCCTCCCTCAAACAGCACCCTTTGAGCTGCTGCCAGCAGGACCTGAGTATCATTGCTGTTTCTAGCTTTGATAGGGACAAGACTCAAACACTACGTTCAGTTTGATGAACCTTCTTATTGGAAAAGAGGCAGGACATCAAAGAAAAACAGCAAAGACAGACAGGTGGCTGAATGGCCTTCACTTAAAAGGAAGAATTAAAGGGGATAAATGCACTAAGGGAACGTGTGTGTGTGTGTGAATAATTGCCAGATATTCAAAGTGGGCAAGAAAGTAAATTGTGTAGGTTTATGCAATGGGCCATGATGAGGGTAATGGGCTGGTATTAAAATAAACGAATGAAGATAGAGGAGAAATGTTAGAAATACCTATCGTCTTGCAGAGAAAAAACACGGCCATATTAGGGACAAAAAGAGGGTGTTGATCAGCCCTTGTGTGCTGGTGTAATTTTCAGGTTTGCTCTGATTTTGTTTTCACAGAGATCTCTGAGGACTCGGGAAAGAGTCTTTTGCCATCAGAAAGCGCAGAGCACAGCGGAGATCCCAAGCCCGTTCCGGCCGATCAGAGCTCTGCCAGGGAGGACTCTGGCTTCCTCTGCTGGAAGAAGGGCTGCAACCAGATGTTCAAGAGCTCGGCAGCCCTGCAGACACACTTCAATGAAGTTCACGCAAAGCGGCCTCAACTGCCGGTGTCCGATCGCCACGTCTACAAGTACCGTTGTAACCAGTGCAGCCTGGCGTTCAAAACCATTGAGAAGCTGCAGCTCCATTCCCAGTACCACGTCATCCGGGCGGCCACGATGTGCTGCCTCTGCCAGCGCAGCTTCCGAACCTTCCAGGCCCTGAAGAAGCACCTGGAAACCAGCCATCTGGAGCTGAGCGAGGCTGACATTCAGCAGCTGTATGGTGGTCTCTTGGTCAACGGGGACCTCCTTGCTATGGGCGACCCTTCGCTTGCAGAAGACCACACTATAATAGTCGAGGAAGATAAGGAGGAGGAGAGCGACTTGGAAGATAAACAGAGCCCAACAGGTAGCGATTCGGGGTCGGTGCAAGAGGACTCTGGCTCAGAACCAAAAAGGGCCTTACCCTTCAGGAAGGGCCCTAACTTCACTATGGAGAAATTCCTAGATCCGTCTCGCCCTTACAAGTGCACAGTCTGCAAGGAGTCTTTCACGCAAAAGAACATTCTCCTGGTCCATTACAATTCAGTTTCTCATCTGCATAAACTGAAAAGAGCCCTCCAAGAGTCTGCTACTGGGCAGCCCGAACCTACCAGCAGCCCAGACAACAAACCTTTTAAGTGTAACACCTGCAACGTGGCCTACAGTCAGAGCTCAACCCTGGAGATCCACATGAGGTCCGTCCTGCACCAAACCAAGGCTCGCGCTGCCAAGCTGGAGGCAGCCGGGGGCAGCAGCAGTAGTAACGGAGCTGGCAACAGCAGCAGCAGCAGTCTCTCTTTGGGTTCATCCACACCAAGTCCAGTGAGCGCTAGCAACAATACTACTTTTACAACCACCAACACAAGTAATTCGGGCACAACTCCCATTCCCAGCCTGCTCAACCAGGTATCCAGCGACAATGTGGGAATTCCTCCTTTAGGCAACCCTGTAAGCACTAATATTTCCTCCCCTTCGGAGCCCAAAGAGGTGAACCGAAAGAAGCTGGCAGACATGATTGCATCCAGGCAGCAGCAGCAGCAGCAGCAGCAGCAGCAGCAGCAGCAGCAGCAGCAGCAGCAAGCTCAAACCTTGGCACAGGCACAGGCCCAAGTCCAGGCCCATCTGCAGCAAGAACTGCAGCAGCAAGCTGCTCTCCTGCAGTCTCAGCTGTTCAACCCAGCACTTTTGCCGCACTTTCCGATGACCACTGAGACCCTTCTGCAGCTTCAGCAACAGCAGCATCTTTTGTTTCCTTTCTACATCCCCAGTGCCGAGTTCCAGCTCAATCCAGAAGTTAGTCTGCCTGTCACCAGTGGTGCACTGACATTGACTGGTACAGGTCCAAGTTTGCTGGAGGACTTGAAGGCTCAAGTTCAGCTCCCTCAACAGAGCCACCCGCAGCTCTTACAGCAGCAGCAAGGTCAGCTGTCCTTGTCACAACCTCACTCCGTCCTTATACAGCAGAGCCAGCACCCTGAGAAGAAGAATAAATCCGTAGTGAAGGAGAAAGAAAAAGAAACCCCACGGGAAAGGGAGAGTGCAGAGAGGGGAGACAATAATGTAGCATCTAAGGAGTCTCTGCCTGATAACTTAAAGCCCAAAGAGAAGAAGGACTTTGTACCAGGCAGTAGTTCGGAGCCCTCCTTACTGCCTCCACGTATTGCCTCTGATGCCAGAGGGAATGCCACGAAAGCCTTGCTGGAAAACTTTGGCTTTGAGCTTGTCATTCAGTATAACGAGAACAAGCAGAAGGTGCAGAAGAAAAATGGGAAGACAGAGCAAGGTGAGAACTTGGAAAAGCTTGAGTGTGATACATGCGGCAAGTTCTTTTCAAACATCCTCATCCTGAAGAGCCACCAAGAGCACGTTCACCAACATTACTTTCCCTTTAAGCAGTTAGAGAGATTTGCCAAACAATACAGAGAACACTATGACAAACTGTACCCACTACGGCCTCAGACCCCAGAGCCACCGCCACCACCTCCACCGCCCCCACCTCCGCTCCCTCCAGCACCTCCTCAGCCGGCTTCTACTCCTACCATTCCTACTTCTGCCCCACCGATTACCTCTCCTACAATCGCACCAGCCCAGCCGTCTGTGCCACTCACCCAGCTCTCCATGCCAATGGAGCTCCCCATCTTTTCACCACTTATGATGCAAACCATGCCACTACAAACGTTACCTGCTCAGCTGCCGCCCCAGCTTGGCCCCGTAGATCCTCTGCCTGCCGACTTGGCCCAGTTGTACCAGCATCAGCTCAACCCTAGCCTTCTCCAGCAGCAGCAGAACAAGAGGCCACGGACACGGATCACCGACGACCAACTCAGAGTCCTTCGGCAGTATTTTGATATTAACAATTCCCCAAGTGAGGAACAGATCAAAGAGATGGCGGACAAATCTGGATTGCCCCAGAAAGTGATCAAGCACTGGTTCAGAAACACTCTTTTCAAAGAACGCCAGCGCAACAAGGATTCCCCATACAACTTCAGTAATCCTCCCATTACCAGCCTGGAAGAACTGAAGATAGACTCACGGCCTCCTTCTCCAGAACCTCAAAAGCAGGAGTACTGGGGAAGCAAGCGGTCCTCCCGGACACGCTTTACTGACTACCAACTCAGAGTCCTGCAGGACTTCTTTGATGCCAATGCTTATCCAAAGGATGATGAATTTGAGCAGCTTTCTAACTTGCTGAACCTCCCAACGCGTGTCATAGTGGTGTGGTTCCAGAATGCCCGTCAAAAAGCTAGGAAAAACTATGAGAATCAGGGAGAAGGCAAAGACGGGGAACGACGGGAGCTTACAAATGACAGGTATATTAGAACAAGCAACTTGAACTACCAATGCAAAAAGTGCAGTCTAGTCTTTCAGCGCATTTTTGATCTCATTAAACACCAGAAAAAGCTTTGTTACAAAGATGAGGATGAGGATGGACAGGATGACAGCCAGAATGAAGACTCTATGGATGCAATGGAGCTCTTGACTCCAACCAGTTCCTCCTGCAGCACACCAATGCCCTCGCAAGCCTACAGCACACCTACGTCTTCAGCCAATGCAACCTCCTCAGCTTTTCTGCAGCTCACAGCAGAGGCAGATGATTCCTCCACCTATAGTTCTAAAGTAGAAGCTACAGATGAGAAACCAAAGCAGTCTGAACCTCCAAGTACACAGCAAAACCAAACTCAAGAGAAACAAGTGCAACCAAAGCAAGAGTCTCAGCAGCAACAGGACCAAGGAGAACAAAAGACAAGTTCAGCACACCAAAAGATTTCACAGTTATCCTCCCCCTCTTCACTGCAACAGCCACCTCCCCCTCCTCAGCCCCCTCAGTGCTCCTTGTCACAGTCAAGCCCAAGTCCATCTCAGCTCTCACACCTCTCCCTCAAACCCATTCACACATCCACCCCTCAACAGCTGGCAAACCTACCTCCTCAGCTAATCCCATACCAGTGTGACCAGTGTAAGCTCGCATTTCCTTCCTTTGAGCATTGGCAGGAGCATCAGCAGCTTCATTTTCTGAGTGCACAGAACCAGTTTATCCACCCCCCATTCCTGGACAGAACGTTGGATATGCCGTTCATGCTTTTTGATCCCAGTAATCCACTACTTGCGAGCCAGCTGCTATCTGGAACATTACCACAGATTCCAGCAAGCTCAGCCACTTCACCATCAACTCCAACATCCACAATGAACACACTGAAGAGAAAGCTGGAGGAAAAGGCCAGTGCAAGCCCTGGAGAAAATGACAGTGGGACTGGAGGAGAAGAACCGCAAAGGGATAAACGTCTAAGGACAACCATTACCCCAGAGCAGCTGGAAATTCTTTATCAGAAATACTTGCTCGACTCCAACCCAACACGGAAAATGTTGGATCACATTGCACATGAAGTGGGCTTGAAGAAACGCGTGGTGCAAGTTTGGTTTCAGAACACTCGTGCACGGGAAAGGAAGGGGCAGTTCAGAGCTGTAGGGCCTGCCCAAGCCCATAGACGGTGTCCCTTCTGCCGAGCTCTCTTTAAAGCAAAGACAGCTCTTGAAGCTCATATCCGATCCCGTCACTGGCATGAGGCCAAGAGAGCTGGATACAACTTGACGTTGTCTGCTATGCTTTTAGATTGTGATGGGGGACTCCAAATGAAGGGAGACATCTTTGATGGAGCAAGCTTTTCCCACATGCCACCAACTAGCAGTGATGGACAGAGTGTTCCTCTCTCCCCAGTGAACAAGACCATGGAACTGTCACCTCGAACTCTGCTGAGTCCATCCTCCATTAAGGTGGAAGGAATAGAAGACTTTGAGAGTCCCTCCATGTCCTCGGTCAATCTGAGCTTTGACCAAACAAAGCTGGACAACGATGACTGCTCTTCTGTCAACACTGCAATCACAGACACTACAACAGGAGATGAAGGGAACGCAGACAACGATAGTGCAACTGGGATTGCAACCGAAACCAAATCAGCATCGGGACCCAGTGAAGGTCTGACAAAAGCTGCCATGATAGCAATGTCTGAATATGAAGATCGGCTGTCTTCTGGCCTGGTCAGCCCAGCTCCCAGCTTTTACAGCAAAGAGTACGATAATGAAGGTACTGTAGACTACAGTGAAACATCCAGCCTTGCAGACCCCTGCTCACCCAGCCCTGGTGCAAGTGGTTCAGCCAGCAAGTCTGGAGAGAGCGGGGATCGGCCCGGACAGAAACGCTTTCGCACTCAGATGACTAATCTCCAGCTAAAAGTTCTTAAGTCATGCTTTAATGACTACAGGACACCTACCATGCTGGAGTGTGAGGTCCTGGGCAATGACATTGGACTGCCAAAGAGAGTTGTTCAGGTCTGGTTCCAGAATGCTAGGGCAAAGGAGAAGAAGTCCAAACTCAGCATGGCCAAGCATTTTGGTATAAACCAAACAAGTTACGAGGGACCCAAAACAGAGTGCACTTTGTGTGGCATCAAGTACAGCGCTCGACTGTCTGTACGTGACCATATCTTCTCTCAACAGCATATCTCCAAAGTTAAAGAAACCATTGGAAGCCAGTTGGATAAGGAAAAGGAATATTTTGACCCAGCTACTGTACGTCAGTTGATGGCTCAGCAGGAGCTGGACCGGATCAAAAAAGCCAATGAGGTTCTTGGTCTGGCAGCTCAACAGCAGGGCATGTTTGATAACACCCCTCTGCAAGCTCTTAACCTTCCTGCTGCATACCCAGCACTACAGGGCATCCCTCCAGTCTTGCTCCCAGGCCTCAACAGCCCATCCTTACCAGGCTTCACTCCATCCAACACAGGTGGGTAAAGGATATTGTCATACTGCTCAGAGACACAGCTTAACTTGACGCATCTTTAGCACAAGCGGATGTTCCCTTGAGAACGACTGATAATAGGATACCCGGCCCTTTAGTCGAGCGTGTTTACTTGACAGCGAATAAGCAATAGGTATTTTATCTTTAATTCCTGAACTCGGGTTTTCTAGAAAAGTCTGAACTAGAGCAAGATCTAGACATGCTGCATATCTCTGTTCCGTTAGCACAGACTAAAAATTCTGAAGCACCTTCAAGGAAATGGAAAATAGAGGATTTATCAAACGGAACAGGAAAAGGACTAATGTGCTGAATGCATTGTTCATTATACCTTTCCTTTTTTTATTAAATTCAGTTTATGTAGTGCCATCCCAAGTTTTCAATAATTCTGAACTGTTTCTAGGGAAAAGTGTGATGTGCCTGGTAGCACTGGTGACAGAAACCTGGAGCATCTTTATGTAATCTCTTTATGGTGACCTCCAGGACAAATCCCGATGCAGCTGTGGATTGGTTTTTGAGCAATGGCTGGGCATGACCTGAAAATACCTTCTCAACAATCAACAGTGTAGTCGTGGGACAAATCTAATGTGTATTTTAATAAGATTTTTCTTAACAATACTACATGAAAATGAAATTTGGCATAGTCCTTTGGGTGGCCTAATCCCAGATACTGGACTTTGTTTTTTGAGGATGCTCCTTTCCCTTGTACCTGGTGGACAGGTGGAAAGTATAAGATGTGTAGCAAACACTGGCAGTGGAAGATACTGCTCAGTAGACTAATGGTGACCTAGAAAACTTGATCCAAGGGCCTTATTTCACCCCCGCTACATCCGTGGCATCCCAGAGACATGCCTGTGTCTGAATTGCCACTCATGACAGGGTAATTGATGTTCTCTAGACTTGCTTTCACTTGGCAGACTTCTCTGTTTACTTCTGATGATCCTTCTTCAAGTTGACTTTCACCAGGGCTGCTCTATGTTTACAGAGATATCCCGAGAACTGATTCCAGTGTCTTGTCCCGGCAACAGGCTGAGTCTGTCTGAGGCTGGAAAGCCCATGACACCGTAACGCCTGGTATGGTTACACCATATGCCACTGCGCACCTTTGTTTTCTACACTGTGGCAATACAGGTCTACTGCTATTAGACAGTGTCCAGAAATGATAACGTTCTCTTACTGTACTGAACTAGTTGGCTAATGATGAGTTATAATCCATGGTGTGAAGCCTAAATAGGATCTGAGCATCTTCCTGGCTTCTTAATTGGAAACCGGAGTTCTATCAGTCTCCAAAAAGACTTTCTGATGCTTTGATTCAGCAGGCTGACTCTGAAGTTCCTTTTTCAACAGATTGAAAACTCAGTGCAATGCTGCCAGGAAACATGGTTGTGTCATGTTAATAAAATTGCCATCTTGTTTTGTCATCCAGGAGGTAAATCTTTGGATAAGCAAATCAAAGCCTTAGACAGAAGGATAGTGGCTGGTGTGAGCAGCTACGTGGAACCTGAACAGCTCATCTGACATTCGCAGGGGGAACTGGCTGCAGAGCTGCTCGCTGTAAATCACATCACTAGTGCCTGAAGTTTGTGTGTGTCTGCAGTGACCTTGGGTATAACACCCTAAAGAGAGCACTAGAGACCCATCACTCAAAACAGGCATCTTTCTCTCCCCTTGGAAGTGGCTGTGTTCACCTTTTTCTCCATTACTGCTTGTCTCTGAAATATCTTCTGTTGACAAATGAAAAAGACTTAAATCTCACTGTATTTGTTGGGTTCTGGCCTTTCCAAAGATGATCCACTCTCTTGGAGCCAAGATCCTTTTTTCCACGAGAGCAGCGGAGGGGATTACCTTGTAGCATGGTTGCTGGTGTCCGTGTCAGAAGGTCCTATCAGAGAGCAGAAAAGATCAGAGTAAGTTTTTCTGGAATCCGGAAAAGCTTTCTGCTGGGAGTTAGGCCCTCTGCAAGGCCTTTTTGCCTAGTTACAGAACTCTTCCCATGACCCCCAAAGCAAAAGTAAAATCGTTCTTGACTATAGTTGTAGGATGGGTCATTGTAATTAAACCATTTTTAAAAACAGTTGCTGTTTGAAATTCTTCTGTTCAGGGCTCCTGCCCATTCCTGCTCCTTGAATCTAGTCCTAGATACGTGCCTGAAGGGCATCTTTGCATGCCAGGACTTCTGTTCTTACCAAAGATCTCGTTTCAGAGGCCAGAACTAGGCCAAGAGGATCTCTGGCAAATCATATTGTCAGCCTATCGCAGATAGCTCTGTGCTGTTTACTTAGTACCCCAAATATATAACAAGATCTAAAATTACTTTTTTGCACTTCAATCTATATTGTTGCTTTTATTTTTCTCCAAAGACCAGTATGTGTCCAGGGGAGATGGGGCTACGTACTATGAATGTTAAAAGCAATCAGTGACTACCTAGACAGGACTAAGCTATTTAGAAAGTCAAACAGACTATTTGTGGCCTTTAGATAAAGCTCCAAAGGTCAGGCCATCTCAGCTCAAAGCCTGTCGAAGCAGATAAGGCTGTGCATCCAGGAATGTTATGAATTAGCCGCTGCTCCTGCGCTTGAACCTCTCAGGGACTGTTCAACTAGGGAACATCAGCTTCAATGGCATCTATCCATAATACGCCCTTATCTGAAATCTGTAAGGCTGCTGCGTGGAGGCTCACTTCGTACGCTTCACACCGTCACAAATCACTATTGTCTCGATACCGCATCAGGAGCAGATGCAGGTTTCAGAAGGGCTTTGCATCAGCCTTCGCTGACACCTCCCGGCTCTTGGCCGCCCTCCTCCCGGCCCTCCTGCGGGCTCCGTCGCCAGGCTGGCCTCCGCAGACCCACAGCGGCTCTGCCTCCGGCCCTTCGCTCGGAGGCCAGCGCCGGGCGCGGGCTTCCAGCGCCAGCGGATGAGTGCAGTGCTGTGGGGGAGCTGTTTATATCAGGGCGTAGCGCCGTCGGGCTCTGGAGAGCGCTTTGCTCCCCTTAGCTGCCAGCTGCTGCTCGGAGCATGATGCTGCAAGAAAGCGGTTCCTGTGCTGTACGTTGAGAAGTGCGGATTCCTTCCGGGCTACGCCAGCTTTACAGGGCATGCTTAAGTGACGGGCTCTTGCGATGCAACTCGGAGGCTTGGTGTCCAGAAGCCTGAGGAGCATGTGTGCCTTTGCACAGAATTTACATCTTGTGCTCCCTCCATCAGCCGCTGCCCCAGGTCCTGCCGTCTGCTCTGGCCAAGGACCTGGGTGTCGGGCTGCCTGCTGGCCGCAGGGATGAGGTGGCTGAGGATGCCTACACTTGTTCCTCAGGATCCATCATGGTGATCTAAGACCTCACCAGGATAAATGGGGCAGCTGCAGCTCAGACAGAGCTGCTGGCCCCAGCCCCAAGCTGTGTTTGAGTCCCTTTTACACTGCCTTCAGGAGGCAAAGGAGCCTTGTAGCAGCTGGATTTCCCTGCCAGGAATCACCGCCTGCCCTGTGCACAGCCATTTCCCTGCTGGCATGCTTCCCCTTGGAAAAGACTTTAAGCTGCCACCGTGCCCCAAATCATCCCCAAAAGGGGCAGTTTCTCCTCTCCTCTCCCGCTGGATGTATCACAGAAGAGGTACAACCTAAAATAAAAGTTACCGTGCCTCCATGGCTGATTCCTGCAATCAGTTCTGCAACTGTTCATACTCAGACCGCCTTTGAGCAGCTGTAAGGACTCGGGCTTTGCTAATGAAAGGTTAGATTTTGTTGAACGGTTTTGCGGCAGGAGTGGATCCTGCAGCAGGTTCCTGGCTCCGGAGCCATGGAGCGTACGGGGCTGTGCCAGCAGAACGTTAGAGCTTTGTTTTATTTTTATTTTCCCCAAATGGCATTGAGGGACTTCCCAAGCAAAACGTTCCTTTTTAGGAGCACGTTCRCCAACTGCAGTGGACATGACTAATGGATGTGACTCCGGGAGCCACACTCCTCTTGCCCCCAGCTGCTATCAGCTGTGAGAGTAGAAATCGGCACCAGGGGACTGTTACTGGCTATTCCTGCTGTTGGGAAGTCGGGCAGACTTCACATTCCACCATTAATCCATCTCCTTTGTGAGGAAGCATCACGACGCTTTTAATTCCACACAAAACATGATGTTCGTGCCCTGGGGGGATGTGTG
This sequence comes from Oceanodroma leucorhoa, assembly GCA_030449065.1. Taxonomy (NCBI): domain Eukaryota; kingdom Metazoa; phylum Chordata; class Aves; order Procellariiformes; genus Oceanodroma; species Oceanodroma leucorhoa. The sequence continues at coordinate 1,075,009 of JASVER010000165.1, forward strand.
AATACTGCATAAACTCTGAAATTACTCCGAAGCTGTGCACCTAAAGCCTCTTACATTGGAAGGAGGGAAGGGGTTGCATCAGAGGTTTGTGGATTCGTGAACATTAGTCTAATTAGGACAAAACAACTTAGTTTTAGCCTGTTCAGTGCTCTTCAGTTGCCATGACCAGGGCTTTCTAATCTGTGGAGATCTTAACAAGGTTGACAGTATCTGGCGTTACAGCCATTTGGCATAGCAGTTCCCTCCTGCCGGAGTCCTTTGGCCGAAGGACCAGTTAGTGCAGATGTAGAAGTGCCTGTCCTTGACATCAGCTGTTAGTCGTTCCGGAATTCCAGAGGGGTCAGTAGAACAACGGCTGTGCTGAGCATCCCGGGCGCTGGTGGGTGTCCCCGGCAGAGACACCACGTTGGTGCCGCCGGGCAGCGTGGCCGAGCCAGCCGCGGGTGACGGGGGCTGACGAGGCTTGTCCCCACGGCACGGGGCCTCGGGGAGCGGGGAGAGGAGCGGTTGTCCCAGAGGAAGCGGGAGCGGCAGACGCGCTCTCCGACCCGCTGCTGCGGCGCGTGGGCTCGGGCCGGTTGCTGCCCGTGTGCAGAGGAGACGGCGGTGCCGGGGCGGTTGCGGGGTGGCCCGGGGTCACCCTGCCTTGTGTCTTCTGCCTGCCCGGTGCCGAGTGACTCCTCACCTCTCTCTCCTCCCTCTTGCAGCTTTAACTTCTCCCAAACCCAACCTGATGGGCCTGCCCAGCACAAGCGTCCCTTCGCCCGGCCTCCCCACCTCTGGATTACCAAATAAGCAGCCCCCGGCCGCGCTGAGCTCGCCCACCCCGGCACAAGCCACAGCGGCCGTGGCCCCGCAGCAGCCGCCGGCAACAACCCCGCAGCCGCAGCCGCAGCAGCCGCCCCCGCCACAGCGCAAGGAGAAGGAGAGCGAGAAGGCAAAAGAGAAGGAGAAGGCACCCAAGGGGAAGGGGGACGCCCTGCCAGGGCCCAAGAAGGAGAAGGGGGAGGCGCCGGCGGGCGCCCTCTCGGCCCCGCTGCCCACCATGGAGTACGCGGTGGAGCCCACCCAGCTCCAGGCGCTGCAGGCCGCCCTGAATTCGGACCCCACCACCTTGCTGACGAGCCAGTTCCTTCCCTACTTCGTCCCCGGCTTTTCCCCCTACTAYGCCCCGCAGATCCCCGGCGCCCTGCAGAGCGGGTACCTGCAGCCCATGTACGGGATGGAGGGGCTCTTCCCCTACAGCCCCGCGCTGTCGCAGGCGCTGCTGGGGCTGTCCCCCGGCTCCCTGCTGCAGCAGTACCAGCAATACCAGCAGAGTCTGCAGGAGGCATTGCAGCAGCAGCAGCAGCGGCAGGCGCAGCAGCAGCAGCAGCAGCAGCAGCAGAAAGCGCAGCAGCCCAAAGGAAGCCAAACCCCCGTCCCGGCGGGGGCTGCCACCCCGGACAAAGACCCTGCCAAAGAACCCCCCAAGCAAGAAGAGCAGAAGAACGCACCCCGCGAGGTGTCCCCCCTCCTGCCCAAACCCCAAGAAGAGCCCGAAGCGGAAGGCAAGGGCGCGGACTCCCTCTGCGACCCCTTCATCGTCCCCAAGGTGCAGTACAAGCTGGTTTGCCGCAAGTGCCAGGCGGGCTTCGGCGACCAGGAGGCGGCCAGCGACCACCTGAAGTCCCTCTGCTTCTTCGGCCAGTCCGTGGCGAACCTGCAAGAGATGGTGCTTCACGTGCCCACCGGCAGCGGCCAGGGCAGCGGCTCGTACCAGTGCGTGGCGTGCGAGAGCACGGTGTGTGGGGACGAAGCCCTCAGTCAGCATCTCGAGTCAGCCCCGCACAAACACCGAACAATCACAAGAGCAGCAAGAAACGCCAAAGAGCACCCCAGTCTATTACCTCACTCTGCCTGCCCCCCCGACCCCAGCACCGCATCTACCTCGCAGTCGGCCGCTCACTCAAACGACAGCCCCCC
>JASVER010000165.1:1077984-1147027 GCA_030449065.1 Oceanodroma leucorhoa
TGGGCAGAAAGTATTCAAGAGAAAAACAATGTGAACTGCTTTAGCTTTTCGGGGATTTTAAGGGTAGCTTTTCTGCTGAAGCCAATTTCAAGGGGAAAAGTTAAGCACTCCCACTTTTCAGAAAAAAAAAACCCACACAGAGAGTGTTGAGGACTCGGAGCTTAAAAAATAAGTTTTAAAACAACTGACTTTCTGTATTTATGATAGATATGACCATTTTTGGTGTTGAGTAGATTGTTGCATTGGAAATGAACTGAAGCAGTATGGTAGATTTAAAAGAAAAAACCCTTTTGTGTACATTTAGCTTTTGTATGGTCCAGCTGACGGCTTCTCATTTGATGTTGTCTTGTTCATTCCTAGCCAGATAGATTGCAATCCATTGACTCGCCTAAGCTTTTCTCCCCTTTGTACCTTTACTCCCTGTTCCCCCATCCTGTAATCTTCCACTTATGGTCGCTACCTTCATTTCTTAGAGGGTGGTTGCATAATTATTTTATAAAAACTAAAGAAAGAAGTTCAAAGGGTTTTGGGGGTCAGTAGGATCCCTTGCAGAATATTTTTTGTTGGGGGTTTGAAACTTTTTAAGGCATATACATACAATTTACCTATGTCTGTTACCCTTGTGCACTTATCTCTTTCTTATTTTCCATTTTTCCTCTTTTTTTTTTCTTGCCCTCTTCTTTTCCTCATTTTGTAAATGCTTCAAAGACTCTGTTCCTAAACTATAAGCATTTGTTTCTGTTTGTGTAATTAGGCTGCACTCTGTTCCTCCTTTTAAAAAAAGGTTTTGTTACATTTTTTTTCTCTAAAGAAAATTCATGCTTTAAATAAAATCCAAAGACATACCCTTTCACCACTGGTGCAGAATGAGCAAAAAGGATTCTTTTTACTTGAGAATTTGTTTCTGATTTAAACAAACAAGTCTAAGTTTAAATAAAGAATAAAAAAAGTACCCAGGTTGTTATCTGTGCTTCTTCTGCAAGCAGAGAGACAACTCTTAGCGAAAACCCAGCGCACCAAAAGGCAGGTTTCTCTTTCCAAGTTCTCCCCCGTGGTAGGCAGGCGGGCGGCGAGTGCCGCGGGCCGGCCGGGCGCCGGGGTCCCGCTCCAGCTCCGCACCCCTGCTCGTGGGAGCACGCAGACGCACGCACGCACGCATCTCTTACGGTCCGGACTTTGAAAGGAAAACTTTGTGCTGCTAAAGTGTAGATTTCGGAGACAAATAGATGCTTGCTGTTTCACTTCCGTAGCCAAATGTCAACAGAAACAATCTCCTTTCCCCCCGTTTCCTCTGCCCCGAAAGTGCGAGAGCCTTCTCCCCATCATCTTCATCCTCCTCCTGCTTCAAAAGGGAACTTCGAAGACTGTGAACGCAGGTTCCTCCCGCCGCCTCCGGGCTTCTCCTCCCCGTGCTGAAGCCGCTCGTCGACTCTGCGAGAGACTGGAGCATTCGAGAGACGAACGTGGGGTTCATTTTCTAGCGGGACGCTTTTATTTTTATGGATTTTTGGTTTTAGTTCAATGAAAGACTAGATCCTGAACTGTTGTACATATTTCTAACTAGGCTAATGCACAGTGCAAATTCCTTTTTTAATTGTTTTTTAAGTAGACGATACTAAAGAGAGTACCATCTAATATTCCTACCAGTACCCAGCTGTAGCATAAGGTGTCAAAAACGGAAACAAGTACACAAAAAGCGTTTGCTGTTTTAACAAACTGTTTTCTTTTAACAAAAGTTCTTGTATTTCTCCCCGTGTTTGAGATGAACATTTTTTAAATTCTAAAGTTGTACAGTTTTTGTTTTCCATTATTTTATCTTGTTTGTAATTCTATGAAATATATATATATATATATTTTTTGCCATTTAACTGTTGTATGTTACTCTGTCTGTATCATATAGAAATTTTTTTGTTTGTTTTGTTTTTGATTCTCTATGTGATACAAGTTAACAATTTAACACTAGCTTTATCTGTCAAATTCCGCAAGGTCTCTTTTGGAAATCCTTTTGTTTCGTCTCGTTTTGTTTCGGTTTTTTAATTATATTGCTTGGTCATAGTGCAATTTCTCTCTCCTCCTTCCCCCTCCTCCTTCCCACCCACTAAAAGGTTTTATAAATTCATTTCCTTGTATTTTTTCTAAACGTTTCTAGAGACTTCCAGTGCGAGGTTGCCTCCTCCTCTTGCAGCCCGGCTGCCCCGGGGCCGGCGCTGGGACCCGCAGCCGCCCGTCCCGCCGGCCGCGCGGGGCTGCGCTGGGCGCCCCGACCCCCTGCGGGCGCGACGTCGGCGCGTGGGAGCCTCTGTGCGGCCCCCGAGCCCGCGCGTGGCCTCTCCGGCGGGCGTCAGAGCGGGGCCGGGCAGGGCGCGAGGGAAAGATTTTAAACTTGGCATTGAGCAGGTTTCTGGTTTATTTTTAATAAAAAGCTTTTTTAAGTGGTGAAGATGGCCAAAGTTCCGTACAATTGAGAATAAAGAGAGGCGTAAGGGGTGTKTCGGGGCCGCCCACGCCCGGGGGCCGGCGGGGGAGGCGAGGGCGGCGCTGACACAAGCCAGCACACTCGCTGCTCGTGGAAATATATTTTGCTTTAAAAAAAAAATTAAACTTTTAAATAGAAGCAGAAATTGGGTTGGTTGGTTGGTCAGTTGGTTTGTTGGCGCTGAGATACTGCCCACTGTGAAACACAAAGCTTTGACTATTTTTTTCGTTTTTATTTTGGGGGGCGAGTTTGGGTAGAACAGAAAGCATAAATGAGGTGAAGAGGGATATGAACAGCCTTTGCAATGTACAAAAAATAGAGCAAGTGAAACCAAAAATGATGTTCTTGGTGTTTTTCTATAATGTAGTCTTGTTAGCTTTTTTTTGTTACTGTAACAATGCTGATCTCGAACTGTACCAAAATACATGGAGACTAACAGAAACAGAAACCACATGGAACTTTCAAAACTTTAAAAAATTTGTCACAAAAGACTTTGTTGTCATAGTTGAGTTGACTGTAGATGGTAATTGAATATACTCCTTTGGAAATATTTCATCACGTATGTTTCCTGCTCATTGTGATACATTAAAAAAAAAAATGAGCAAAAGCTCTTGTCTCCGATGTCCCCGCTTGTGCGGTGCAGGGTCTGTGTCGGGGTGGGTGTGTGCCGTGCGGCTCGGCTCGGCTCGGCTCGGCTCGACGCGCGCATCCGCCCCAGCCTCTGCGTCCCGCGGCCGGCGGGCGCTGCCGCGGAGCCGCGTGTCCGCACGCACACGCCCTCGTGCGCCGCTGGTGTGCACGCGCCAGCACACGCGTGTCCGCCTCCCTCCCCGCACGCGGGCGGCTGGGAGCCCGGCGGTGTGAGAGCGCCCGGGCTGATGCTGCGAATTAACGTTAAAGTGGAAGTAATGAGCCAAATAGCGAGATTCATATTATGGCTTCGGGATGCATTGTGTATGAAAAAGACATTATAAGTGCATTTAATTTTGCTAAATGATTGTATAAGAATTCTGGGCACGCTGCTGTAATTAATAGTTAAAGGGAAAGCATGATGCCTTTATGGGTTGAGGTCACCCTGAAACCTGTGAACTAGAAGTGAACTAAAATCGCCATCTGTTTTCTTCTACTGATCAGACCAAAAGGAGACGAAGGTAAGCAAGGTAAGTGGCTGACTCGCTGCTCTTCCCTTTGCTTGCAGTGCCTCTTGAGCAGGGAGGAAAACCTGATGAACTGCTGAGTGTTAATTACACAATTCTCTTACCAAAAATTGCCCCTTGCAGCAGAAAATGCTTGAAATTCATTAATAAGGACCACATCCGAAAGAGAGCCCCAGGGGCTACCATTCCTCTCTAATTTATAACTGCAGCAATAAATAATTTAAAAAAAGAAAAAACAACYCAACGTTGCAGGTGGGATGAGCAGTCGGTTTAGCGTGGGTGTCCTTGGCCGCTCCACCGCCTCCCTGACAGCGAGGGGCTTCCTCTCCCTCCCCGGGGAGCGGAGGCCCGAGCTCCGCGGAGTTGTCCAGCCAGAGCAGAGGTCGCGGGAGGAAATCTTGCAGCTAGCGAGGGCACAGGAGCGTTCTTTAATTAATCGGGTCAGGACATTCACTTGCGAGCCAGTAAGGTCAATAATCAGGTTGCTGATGCATCTTCATGAGAAAAAAACAAAACCAACACTCGTACTGATTCARGTTCCAAAAATACATGAATTATGAAATAAAGTGGGTCAAAACTGCAAACCCCCGATGACTCCTGGTGCAAGGGCRTAACCGAACCAAGCCAGCCAGGCCCCAGCCCCGGTACGCAGCCCTGGAAGAGGAGATCCTGCGCCTCTGGTGACTGAAACAGCAAGGGCGATGGCACCCCAACACGTGCCGCGGCTCAGTACCCCAAAACTCTCCACGGGCCAGGCTGCCCAGTCCTGTCCCAGGCTCGGGCGTTGCTCTTCCAACGTGAGCCTAAAGAGGTGGGATCTGGATTGCCTCTTCGCTGTCTGGGTTTCTTTTTAATGGGAAAAATCCATTCTGCCTTTTCCACAGGCGGACAGGACTGCGGCAGTAATGGGGTCGCCGGAGCGACCCTTCCACCGGTGTTTGCACTGTGCCGCGTTAATGACTTCACTGTTGTTCATAGACCTGCAGTTTTGTAAGTTTATTATGTAACGTTGCTATTTATTCCTGGGTTGAATTCCAGTTTAAAACAGCTACGCTTGAGAAAGCACCTCTCTAATGCTCAGAAAGGTGTAAATGGCCTCTAGTAGCTGCACAAGCTGCAAACTAAAAACCTCTGCGAGAGCCTCTCTGTTGAGAGCAGTGCATCAGCGGAAATTGTGCAAACCTCTGACAGAAATAAAAAGGTTTTTCCATGCTGTGATTCTGGTAAGAGGAGACTGGGAGTGAGTTTTAATAACCTTTCATCGCCATCACCAAAAAGACAAGGAAGAGATTTAGCTCTTACTAGTACACTCTTACAGGCCAAAAAATACGTATTTATAAAAACAAAGCAGTGATCAGGTGTCCGCTACAGACAGTAACCCTGCTGGTGGATTTGGAGMAGAGTTCCCGGCTGGAGGGTGCCTCTGCCCGCGGGAGCAGCCCTTGTGTTGCTGTCGATGCAGCAGGAGCGGGGGCTTTGGCCCCTGCGGGCAGCACCCAGCCGCCCCAGGGAGGTGGCCCGGGCAGTCCCCACGGCGCAGCCCGGCACGCAGTGCCACGGGACGCCCGGCACGTGCTGACACCAAAGGAGGAAACGCCGCTGGTCTCCCCGTTGTCCCCAGCTGGCTTTTTCACAGGGGATCCCACGCGGATGTGCAACGGCGGTGAGCCTCGCGCACGAGCCCTGCCGGCGGCCTGGGCGCAGGGGCCGGCGTGGGCTCTGGGCGCGGGAGCCGGATGCCGGTGCAAGCCACGTCCCATCCGACAGGCAGGGCCCCGCGGCACTCGGAGGCTACAGATGGAGAACACCTTCGGATGGAGGATGCCTTGGGGAGATGCTCTCCCTCTGACGTCGCAGCAGCTGTGGGCTGGTCCGTGCCAGGGCTGAGCCGTGCCAGGGCTGAGCCGTGCCAGGGCTGGTCTGTGCCAGGGCCGAGCCGTGCCAGGGCTGAGCCGCCCTGCTCCTGGGCTGCCCGGCCAGCGGCTGAGCCCTTCGCCCCGGCCCCACGTCCCCCTGCGTGCAGCATCGTGTCCAGGCAGCACAGTTGGCTCCGGGGGGGGGCGGGGGCGGGGGACAGTCACGGCAATGCCGCCGTGAGCCCAGTGTGCGGATGCACAGGTCAGCGCTATGGAGGGTCCATTCCTGCGCCAGCAGCCGTGGATACCGGCTTCCCTCCCTTGCTGCCAGCCCCATGCCGTGGCCAGTGCTGCCAGCTCCCCGCTGCGGGCCCCGGCATCCAGGTGAAGCATCAAGGACACATTTTCAATGCCACCAACTGACAGAAGAGCTGCATTTGCAAAGGTGTCCGGGGCATGAAGCGGCAGATCACGGAGACTAAAACAAGGCCAAAAGAAATCCCAAAACCTTGCCAGCTGCCAACTTCCAGTGAGACCAGTTTTGCGGTGTGGTGCGGGACGCCTCCCAGCCGTGCAGAGGTTTGCTGCAGGAGACCTGCTGCAGCACAGGGCAAGTTCAGTCCATGGGGCGGCAGGTCCTGCAGCCCCCCGTGGTCACAGCAGCCCATGGGGAGTTCGGGCCGGGCACAGACCCCCTCTCCTGAGAGCAGTGGCTGCAGCCACATCGCTCCCGCAGCCCAGGTCTCTGCTGAACTGAGCAGGGTCCCATGTTAACGTCTTTGCTAAATGACATCTGAAGTCTGCTAAGAGAGCCGACTTCTCTAATGCAGATGGATGCTCTGAGAAACTGCCACCAGGCTCAGGCTGTGCCAGCAGTGGTGAAGGGTTAACTCCATCAGTGCTTAAACTACGAATGTGGAGCCCATTCTCTCCTCCAAGCTCGTTAACAATGTACACCTGATGATCTAAAGCACTAGAGAGTCATTTTAATTAACGCTCTGCCAGAGGGGATGTGGTGAAGACACTGATTTCACTCCAATGACTTTCTATTTTGGTGTATTGCAGAATCGGTGCATTAGTTCCCCGGGCCGATGTGGTGAGCTAATCCAACTACAGCCGCGTGGGCACTGCCTCTGCTCGGCTCCGCAGGCGGCAGCTCGGCGCAGAGGCGCTGGCACCATCCGCGGGTCGAGGACACGGCTCCTCGGCAGGGCTGCGCGGGGCTGGCTCTGGCGGCTGGTCCCCCGGCAGGACCGGGCTGGTCGTTCCCTACCCACCGGCGGGGCGCAGGTGGCAGCGGGTCAGCAGCACTGCAGAAACGACAGACAAAGCCCTGCGGCCACGGGGGCCCTTCCATGCGCCCACTGGGGCCAGGAGCGGGCCCGCTGGGCTGGGGGCACCCGTCCCTGCCTGCCATCCCGCCCAGCCGCAGCAGCCGCAGCCGCCCCAGGGGAAGGCGCCAGCCCGAGCTGCGGAGGAGTTGCAGCCGGCGGTGCTCCGGGTCTCCCGCGGCCTCTGCGGTGATGGAAGAGAGACTTCACACTGCGCCCCAGAGAAAAGATAGCGGTACCTATAAATGGTATTGTGCTGTTGGTTAGATGGTAGCATGATGTTACTTAATTAATGTTTTAATACCCTAGGCATCTTCTGTGCCGTATAATTCATATCGATTCAGCTGTGAGCATGTTCAGTTAAAAAGACTCTCTTTCCTAAGCAAACTTTCAATTATATTGAATTGTCACAGTGAAAAAGGGCCTTTTCTCAGCATGGGGGAGGGGATTCTCTGCCAAACCGCTGCCAGCCGGGCTGGGCACACACGTGCACACACGCTCATACGTGCTCATGCACAGCACCCTCACCCTCCTGCCCCAGCGCTTCCAGCCTCCCTGAGCCACCGGTGCCGACCCCAGTGATGCCGCGCTGCCAGGTGTCACCGTCCCTGGTCCATGGGGTTTCCTCCTGCGTGTGTCCAGGTGGAGCTGCCCGTCCCCTCCAGCTGCTGCTGGGCTGGCACCGKTGGGGGCTGGCCCCAGGCTGTGCCCCCTCCAGCCGCCAGCCCGGGTGCCTGGGCGCACACTGGGAGAAGCGGCTCTTGCAGCCCCTCGGCAGGGCTGGCCGGGCGCTTGCTGCAGGCAGCAGCCGTTTGCCCCGTGGCCGGGGGCCCGTCCTCACTCCATGCAGGGCCGGGCTGAGAACCCCCAGCTGCCTGCCTCGCGTCGCGGGGACGAGGGGCCACGGGCCACTGGGGGCCTCGCCGCTCCCCGGCCAGCCCGTGCTGCCCCGGCCCCCCGCTGCCATGGCAGGGAGCCGAGCAGGGACTGAAGGACGGGCTGGAGCTTGCGTGGGTTTAAGTCACGGCTTTGGGGATCGCCGGTACTTTCTGAACTTTTGCTGGTTTGGTCTGTGTGTCTCATTTTGCGGGGCCCTGCACGCCTGGAGCAGGCGGGCTTCCTGCGGAGGGTGTTCCCAGTTGCTCCCCCCGCTTCCCACAGGTTTCCGGGAGCACCCTCYGACGCGCTCGTGTCTCCAGAGGTGGTGGGTCTCAGCTGAAAGCAGGTCAGTGGGGGGGTGAACCCTGCCGCGGCCAAGGCACAGGGCGGCTCCCAGGTACCTCCTGATGCCACGGCACCGGCGAGCCGGGCACGCCAGGGGCTGGAGGGGAGTTAAATCAGAATTGACAGAAAATTATCAGCAGGGCAGAGACAAGGAAAAGCCCCCCCTTCCTCCCGTAATCAGGTTAATGTGTGCGTGGAATGCTGAGTGTTTTGGCAACGCAGCGCCTTTTTTTTTAAGCAGAAATTCAGTTTCCATTATGTGAAGCTGTAGCCCTCCCGCTCCAACAGCGCCTTTGATCAGCGCACGCAGCAGGGGAGGGCACGGGATGTGACCAACCTCACCGCGTGCCCCTCGGCCCTGCTGTGCCCTGGTGAGTGGCATCTGGAAGGCGTCCCCCTCTGTGCCCGTGGGGAGGGAGGGCCCGGGGATGGCTCCCTTCCCCCAGGGCACCCCTGGCCCCCAGCACCTCCCAGCAATGGGCACACAGGCCGCGTAGCATCGGCGGGATGCGGGTGCTGGCAGGGGGCCAGCGGTGCCCCACACAGGAGCGAGACCACGCRTTAGGGGTCTCGCCCCATCCTTGCAGGGTTTCGTGGGGCTGGGATTCGGCTCTGGCCATGCAGGCAGCTTCTGGAGGGAATCCTGCAAAGGTCCTCCATGCCGAGGCAGGTTCGCCATGCTGGGGCGGGGGGGCTCTGCCAGGGCGAGGGGCCGTGCATGTGGATGCCACACCTGGGGCCGGGGCTGCAGCAGGGCTCACTGACACTGCAGGGACTCSTGGCCCAGTGCCAGCTGTGCCTGGGACCCTGTCACAGCAAACGGGACTCCTGGCCAAGCAGCCGGGAGATGCACCATGGACCCGCCGCCCTCGACAGCACCATGCACCGCAGCGCCAGCCCTGAGCACAGCTCCAGAGCCGGGGATGAGCATTTGCTCTGCACCTTTGGTGCTAGCAGTGAAGGTCGCGGCTGTGTGCAGCTCATCCCCTCTCGCTGCGCCGGTGATCCCTGCCTGCCCGCGTCCTGCTGCGGCGCTCCCAGGGGCACGGCTCCATCGCAACTGGGTTGGGACCTGCCGTGCTGGACCGGGGCGCGCTGGCCCTGCAGGATGGGAGCATGGCTGTGCACAAGGCTGGATGGCACAAACATCACAGCCCAGCCTTGCTGGGGACCCGCGTGTCCCTCTGCTGTGCTGGCTGCCTGCCCGGCTCACTCTGCTTCTTTGGGCTCCTCCTGCTTTCCAATGGCACCAAGAACAGGGTCCCACAGCAGCCTGGCCCCATGTTGTGCTGCGAGTTCTCCCACAGCCGCAGTGGCACAGAAAGGTCCCTGGCACAAACCCAGCAGATTCCCCCGGATGCCRTTGGCAGCCTTCCCGCCCAGACCATGCAAGTCAAAGCAGATCTCAGTGCTCTGCTCCGAAGAACGTGCGTCCCCTTCTCACGGAAAGGTGGGCGCAAGGTGGAAACCTCCCATGTCCACACGCCGCCCGCCAGTGCGCTCCAAAGCCCGGGATCTGGCTCCGTGCACTCGGCGTCAGTGGCTCTGTCCCTCCGCAGTCGCCCCTCGCCCTGCGGGGCTGTGGGGAGGGTGCGGGGTGAGCGGAGGCAAAGCAGCCCCGGCACGTCAGCTGCGGCGATGCCTCTGCGCCTCTCCGGGATGGGCCGGGGGAGCAGCTCCGCGCACGGCCACCCCCGCCAGCCTCACCGAGCTGCACTCATCAGACCCCAGTGAAGCGGTGCAGGGAGGCGCTCGCAAAATTTTTAAGGATGTATGTTTGCTTTCAGCAACAGAAGAGCACCTTGACGTTCTGGAGGGATAAAACGTGTCTGCGAGCAGAGAGCCATAGTGCGTCAACTCAGCCACGTGCATCGCGGCAGCAGGCAGCTGCCAGCTTTGTCACCAGCCCCCGCCACAGTGCTGCAGCCCTTGGGGCCATCCCTCGTCCCCCAGCCCYGCTGAGCCTGTTGTCCCCACGATGGGGGGACATGAGGGCTGTTCCCCACACAGGCTATCCTTCTACTAGAGAGGCTTTATTAAAGATTTCTGTCCATTTTTTTTTTATAAATAATGAGACAAAGATAAAAATTCTGTATTTTCATTACTCCCTATTTTCACAGCCCGCTGAACAAAAACACAAAGCGCTTCTCCTGCTGCCCCTTGCTCCCTGGCCCTGCCTCTTTCTCCCATGGAGTTCAAATTAAAGAAAGGCGAAAATTGAAGCTGTTGTACGCAAGGCGATTGCAACATGCATATTTGATTTTTATGATGGATCTAAATTGCTGAATAAGGCCATGGAACAAAGGGAGACTGCGGCTTCCTGCCCATCACAGACAGCCAGCCACTGCAGAACAAAAGCGCCAGCCATTAGGGGCTCAGCAGGGAGACACATTATATAAATGACTTTGTTTCTCTGCCCCTTCCCCCCCACGGGGTGCTCTGGACGGGGCTGGGGGGCTCCTGATTTGCACATCCCGGGGAGAGCGTRCGGCTGGTGCAGAGCTGCCGCCATGGCGCAGCACGGCTGCGGGGAGCCCGGCTCGCCCAGCACACGCGGCCGGCCCTGCCGGGGCCGGGGGCCCAGCCTGCCCCACCCGGGCCCCCGCCAGCGGGATGCGGGCGAGCTGGCCACGCCGGGGCCGCCGGGGCCSTGCTGCGGGCGAGCTGGCCACGCCRGGGCCGCCGGGGCCCTGCTGCGGGCGAGCCACGTCCTGCCGCAGCCCTCGCAGGCGCAGGGTCCCTTGGCGCGGGGGCCTCTGCCGTCCCCTTCCTCCGGCGCTGTGTGGCGATGGGGAACAAAGAGAGGCAGGGCTGTCCCTCGCCCTGCTGCCCCTCCTGCGCAGCTGCCGCACCGCTGGCGTGTCCCTGGGTGCCGGTGCTGGCTGGTGGCCCTGGGCACACTCAGAGCCACGCAGCGCTGCAGGGAGTGTGGCCTCCATGGTCCCTGGGCTCACCCGGGCTGCGGGATGGCTGTGCCGGCGGCTGAGCCTCCACCAGACCATGGTGACCCTGGCGCCACGGGGACGCCTCTCGGGCATTTGGTGACACATCTCTTAAGAGCGCCTTTGGCAGCCCAGGCTGCAGCGCTGCATGGCAAGTGGCTCTCGGGTGGCGCTGGCCGGGTGTCCCTCAGCAGGTCAGAGCCCCAGGTGACCCATGGCAGCTCAGCGCAGCTCCCTCGGCCRGGTGTTGGTGCAGCACCAGCACGGTGCGAGGACCTGGGAAATGCCAGACAAGGCTGCCTCGATGGCCCCACAGACGTCCTCGCGGCGCGGTGCGGCTGGGCTGCCCGGCGCGGTGCGCCCGCGGGAGGAGGCAAGGCTGCGCCCGGCGGGTGGGAGAGTTTGCACCCAGCTGGGAGCCGCTGCTCTGATGTCGCGCTCACAGAAACCGCCTTCTGTGTTTAGTAACAGGCATTCGTTAGGGAGGCTGGGAGATCTGCAGTTCCTCAGTCTGCAGCRGAAGGTACTTGACATGGGCGGGATCTGGTTAGGATCAGACTGGGTCAGGGAACAACTGGTTCCTCGAAGCCGCTGCGGAGAAGAGCCGTGTTCGCGCGGCAGTGCCGCGAGGGCTGTGCACGGCTCCCCACGGACACGGTGTCTCTGCACAGGTGGGCGCTGCGTCCCGGCCTGACACACTTCGGTGGTCCGGGGACAACCCTCTGCAAYGTGATGGGCATCACCAAGAAACACCCGTGTCCTCCGCACAGCGCCCGGCTGTCCACGGCCGGCAGTGCGGCGGGGGCTGCCCTTCCTGCCGGTCCCACCCCCAGCCATGAGCCCAGGGATGCCCTGGRAGGATCCCGGCTACAGCCTGCATGTCACGGCCACCAGCCTGGTCAAACACTGCACCTGAGCCACAGTGGACCCGAGGGGTTGCTGCAAACGGCTCCCTGAGTCCTGTGGGCACAGCAGAGGCTGGCCTGGGTCGTGCTGGTGTCCGGGGGGGCTTGGGAACCGGCACTGTCCTGCTGCAGGGGAAGGGCTTGGGTCTGGGCTGGCGTTGGCCCCTGTCTTGCTGCGTGAGCTGCTCTGGCTGTGCTGTGGGGTACCGGAGGGCTGCTTGAACTCATCAACTCCTGCTGCAGATGCGACATACCRCTGGAGAAAAGAAAACAACCGGCCAGACTAAAAACATGCTTTCCTTCTCTAATGCATCCCCCAGGTCCTCTGCCAGTCATCTCCCCCTCCGCGCTGCACCAGGGAATTGCACGCTTCAGTAATAGTGTCCTAATGGATTTCCCCTACCCCCACCCCTGCGCTTTTGAGAGCGGGAAGGGCGGGCGGCATGCCACCATGCCTCTGGCTGTGCGGGGCAGCCAGCGCTCCTGGAGCTGCGCCGGGCGGTGGGCACAGAGCCCACCACAGCCCCCGGCGCGCCGCACCGCTCTCCATCAGCTGCTGCGGATGGATGCGGCCGGAGGGGCTCAGTTTTGCTCAGAGAGCATGGGCAAGACCTGCAGCAAGGGAACACGGGTGGCCTGGGGAGGCTGTCCCAGGTAAAATCCTGGGCTGGCTGGGGAGGAGGTGGGAACRTCACTTCCCAGAGACAGACCAGAGGGGTGCAGCTGCAGGGAAGTCTGCTTAGAGTCTGGGAGAAAGCGGGGAGCAGCCTGAGAGCCAGAAGGGATGGRTTTAGCTCTTTAAAGTTTGATTTCCATGACCTTTTTGGCTGCTGGCTGCCGCTCCCCCAGTGCCACTCCCAGCACTGGGTCAGGTTGTGCTTTCCTGCTAAGGAGCTAAACTGAGATGCTGTGTGTAAGAAATGGGAAGTGACAAGATATGACCAAAGCATTGGAAATCAATCCAAACTAAATGTGCTTCTTAACTATAAGTGAACAGTTGAAAACAATCCTCTTTTATAGCCATGGAGATAAATACTCTGTTTTTATTAGGAAAAAATTGCTTTGGACTGAATAAAGTCGTTTGATTAACAAGTCAAAGCAGATGGTTTATTGATGTTTCAGAAAGGAGTTTACAAGGTCTAGTGAAAAAAGAGACCCAGCTCTGAATTAACAAATTACCCTGGTATATGGGACATTGACAGTTCACTGCTAATAGATTTATGGGCTACTGCTGGGTGTTTCATCCCCATTTGGTTTATTATGATAAAATATTGGGGCAGGGGTAACCTATAGCCTCATTGCAATATACTGTATCGACCCCTGACCCTGAGAACCTGACAGCAAACCTATATATTAGATTCTTAATTTGTCTTAATCTAACAGGATCAGCTTCCGTGCTGTAATTATTTTCCAAAGGYGATTGTGAGCGTGTGAGTGTGTGTGAGAAATGCAGGTGAAGGTGGATCATTTTGTCTATTGCACTGGACATATAGTTAAACTGCTGAAGACCTAAGAGATCACAGTAGGAACGATGCAGGAGCATCAATGTCCCATGAAGCAGGACATGACATTGAGAAATAATAAAATTCCCAAGTGCTGTAAATCACTCTCATAAAAAAATTTACCATGCGGCCCTAGCAGCATCTGGAAATATGCACAGATCTTGACTGGAAATGCAGGGGCTTGAAGAAACGGTGCAACCGAGCTGTTCCTTTTTGTGAAAGTTATCGCATCGCTTTGCACTCCCCATGCCCACGGCCACGGCTTTCCACAGGACAGCAGTGTCCTGCAGGCAGACGGAGGGACCGGTAGCCGACGCAGGCAGCTTTGAATCCACAGTGGCTGAGTCTTCATGTCTGGTATTTCAGGATTTAAATGCAGTAATTGCACGCTTCTGTGTCAGAGTAGCAGTGTATTAGCTAACAGTTCAGGCATGTGCACTGTCACCTTTCATACTTCGGGGCTAACACTCCGGCTGTAATTATAGCCAGTCTCACTGCTCAGAGCGGTTGAATCAGGCCGGCTGTAGGTCAAGGAGTGCTTGTTCCTGTGCCGAACCCCGGGTAACAACTACTGATTCCCAAGAATACGTTCAGGTTTCAAACACCCTCAGCCCAGAGTAACATGCCATAAATTGCATGCTATGTCCATGCACACTGCAGGAGGCACTGCCTGCCGCTCCGTTGCGGGCCCGGGCAGGCAGAGTGGTGCTAAGCCTTGCCAGTCAAAATGTCGGTGGTGAGAAGCAGGAAACAGTCTCCAGACTGTCCTCCATTTGCTGAAGGAATTAGTTCTGAGGACCTTATGTGAAACTTCTACTTCCTTCTCTTCTTTGTTACCTGTGTTAGTTTGCAAATGGCACTCCTGTGCCAGAGCTGCTTACCTGAGCTGCCCTCTGCGATGGCTGCTCCTTCACATGAGACGATTAGGGGATGCTGTAGCTTGGGACTTGCAATTTTTTGTGCCCGGACAGGGTAGTGGTGGTGCCTGGATTCAGGATCAGAGACACCACGCAAGAGCAAGCCTTGGTTTGTGCCTGTTCCCCCCACGCTGTGCCTGCCGGGCACCTTCCTGTCCACCCGCAAGGCCTGGGGGAGCGGCGGGGCTGACRAGGGCCCCCTAAAAAGAGCCGGCAGGGGAGCGCCGGGGGAAATGCTCCGAAGCCAGGGGCTGTGTTTATTCTCACCTACCCCCCAGCCCTGCTAAGCAATATCTGCACGCATCTGAAGATGACATGGTGATGAATGGGGGACAAATGCGTCTTTTATTGCTTCCACCGCACACATGCGTTTTCTCTCTCTCGCTCTTTTTTTTAAAGGAACTGTCGGATCACTGGATACAGAAATTCATATGATCTGTTCTGCAGCCATTTCTCTTTTCTCTCCTGTAATAGGACCTGCAGAAATAATTTAGAGAGCTGAAGGTAATTTAGTGTCATCTTTACCTCTCTCCCCATACTTCCTATGAGTTCACCAGGTACCCTCTAGATGAACTAATCCTACTGTAAAATATTATTTCTAGGCTTTATTCATCTAATTTATTAACTGCCTGCAGCTTTATTTACCAGGTTCTGGATTAACTCTGAGACCAGTCACTATTCAGAGTTGCTGCTTGCTTCACTGCTGTCTTTTGTTCTGTTTATCTTTTCTTTGTAAAGGAGGGGCTCAAACATATACAAACTGTCCTGAGGTTTAGCAGATATTCCAGGGAATCACAGGGCTGTATCTTGTCTTCTCTAGTAATTAGTTACTGTCTCACACCTCATAGGAATCATAGCAAACTTTCTTCTACATGCCACTGCTCCCGAGGAAGCAGAAGGAAAATGAAAAGATCATTYTAACATTTTAATAGTTGACATGACAGCTTTTAGTCTCACCCAAAATGCAGGAGCACTGAAGGGGATGGAGTTGCTCGGATTTCCATCGGCTGAGAGCTGGCCCCAAGCACCCACCTGTGATCATGGCCAGACCTGACATCCCAGCCGACTCTGGGTGGTGGGKTTGGGGCTGTAAGGCTGGATCTTGGTGGAAGAGCTGCAGTGCTGCTGTATGAGCCAGCGGGGGAAGGCAGCAGCATTTCTCCATCCCTTATGAAGGTGCTTGCAATGTTCCAGGGGCTTTTTGGGTGCTCAGGAAAGCTGAGAGTTCAGCTGAGAACAAACAGGTGAGTGGCTAGAAGAAGAAAATGGTGCRGAGTCCTTCAAAATAAAAACGAGCTGGTTGACTGTAGGCAGCATGGTAGAAGTGGACCTGCGAGAAAGAGTGAAGCGGGATGGAGCAGTGGCCTCGCGTAGGATTCACAGAGTTTGGAAGTTACCAGAGCCACCCTCCCCGTGCTTGTGCGAGGGCCCTGCAGCCCCATCCTTTGCTGGGAGCCTCTCATGGGGAGGGCCGACTCAGTGGGTGCCTGGCTGCAGCCAGAGCGCTTCCCCCTCCGCACGGGTGCTCCGGGTACCTGGGAGCGACRCAACAGGGTCTCTGCTTGGCTCAGAGAGAAGCCACTAAACCTGCAGTGCAGAGATGTGACTGCTGTGGGCCAAAGCCAAGTGAGCTGAGCTCCAGAGACACGCATTTTAGGATTTTGGGTTACACCAGAGACAACGATGAAAATGCCGTGCTTTGGCCCTGAGGTGTAATCAAACTCCCGTGGGACTGGCAGAGCTCTGGGACCTTGCCGCTTCAGGGCGGTGTGTCGGCAGGGCTGCCTGCCCCGCGCTCCCAGCACATCCAGCTCTGCAGTGTCCCAATGGCAATAAAAGCACAGTATTGGCATGAGCACTCCAGTTTTTAAATAGGCTTTATCTGTGGGGCTATTTGCAGATCCAGCCACTTGGCCTTGGAATCCCAGTTTAAATAGCCGGTGCAGGCAGTGACTCTGGCTTTTCCCCACGGGCTGTGGCTGTGCCCCCTCTGCCAGGGCCTCCCTCCCAGGGAGCAAGCGTGCCGAGCCCTGGCCCCGCGCGCATGGCTGCGGGCGCTCTGCGGCACCGGGCTCTCGGCTGCGCTGGCGGGAACAGCCTGGGGCTGGCTGTGTGTGGAGCCGGTTCCCTCTCCTGCGCGCATCCTCCATGTGGGCCGTGGTGCTCTTTGTGCTGCTGCTTCTTGCATGATGCCCACTAACATACGGTGTCCCACCGCTCCCTATCCCACTAACACATGGTATCTCACCACKCCTCATTGACCTGGGCCACCACAACAGGGGAGCTCCAGCAGCCCTTGGCACTGCCAATGGGCTTACCCCAAAGACGGTCACTGGGGAGGACTTTCCTCCCTAGGGCTGGTGTCTTTGTAACTTTTCGGTATCCTCAGACTGTAATTTTTTCCCCTCCAGTCCAAGCTAGGCAAATAGCTGGAGCACAGGGTCTGGCTGGRGCGTTCACTCCAGGGAAGATGCTGGCGGGTTGGCCGGAGGGCTGAGGCATCTCGGAGCCATGGCTTGTGAGGGAGTATCGATTCAGCAGGGATTATTGTGCTGAAATACTGCTTGTTAACTAAGCCATGGTAACCCTCTGTGCAGATGGTCACAGGGAAACGGGCTGTGGCTATCTTTGCTGGGGGCTCACTAGAAACACCTTGTCTTGGCCAGGGGCTCAGGTTGTGCATGTGCTTACCCCAGTTCAGTTGACACGGAGCAACCACTCCAGTGATGGGCAATTGATTACACTGCCTAATCAAGTCAAAAAGTATCACTTTAGCTGTACAATCAATGTATTCTTAAGAAAACATTGAGACTTTTAAAAGTCCATCTTCATGGGGTCTTGCAGCCTTGGTGGCTATCACTCCCATGAGTTTGCTTTGCTTTAGCCAYGTTTCACACCTGCATCCCACTCGGCTCGCAGCAAGAGGGCTCAGCGCGCTGGGCAGCAACCTCTCTGCACGCTGGCACCCCATGTAATGCAGTGGGAGACTGACCCATGACAGGGGCCCTGCATGCCACCAGAATGCAAGCAACAGTCACACCTGGAAAAAAAATCTCCATGCATTGATATAAAGTACTAGTACGTTGTCAGAAACAAAGCATTTAATGTTATTAAGGGGCTTTTTGTTTGTTTTACCTTTTTTTTCTTTTTTTTTTTTTTTTACTTTCAGAGTGGTACCACTGAAACATAAGGGCTGGTGGTGGTGTTGGCATTGAAGTGGTTAATGTGGTAGTCTAATTCTAAACTCCTGAATGTGGTAGCCTATCCTCACTATTATTCTGTTCTTTTACTTCACCAGTTGTATATTGTCTAATTGTGATTTACTGCATATTTTTCACATAAATTACTTTAATGGACTCTTTGTCTGGGCTACATTGCATGGTAGAGAGTGCTACAAGGTGTCATATGAACAAGGTTATAGAAAAGATTGAAAAGACTACAAACTATTGTGTGAGCTGAGGAATAGCTCATGTTGTAACGATGCAGACATGCAAGGGGCAGAGTTAAGGGCTGTGTGTACAGTTTTGACTTCATAGCATTTCTCATCTTGAGTGTTTAACTGTGCAACCCTGGTATTTTTGTAATGGAGTATTTTCTAATGGAGTTTGAAGGCATTTTGTTCAAAATGAAAAACATTAAGGTTCTGGAGCACTACAGATGGGGCGGGGGGAGAAGTGCTCAAACCATGGTGCTTCCTGAGCTGCCTTAAGCTCTGCCAAACCTGCCTGTCCTGCATAAATGAGGCAAGTGCTCACTACTCCCTGCCTGTGTGCACACTGCCAGCCTGCAGRTTCGCAGCTCTCTGGCCACCATGCAAGACAAGGCCCCCCCCACCCCTTTGCAGTGCTGCACAGTCCCTGCTATGGACCTGCCACGATATGGTCCCTSTGTGAAGCTGTCACAGCTGTGAGCACACATGCCACAAACAGGCTCCACCAGTAATCTCTTAAGGGGCTGTGCTCAGCACCAGCACATCCAGGCACCTTCTCGCAGCTGTGAGYGTGAGTCTGCACATCCAGCACCCTTCAGTGGGGAGAGAACACACACGGACTGTGCGCAAGGGAGAAACAAGCCTGGCAGGCAGCCTAGCAGCTGCCAGGGTTTTCTCTCCAACCCCTCCAGCACCCACGGGAAGCTCCCTGCCCTCAGCTCCCTGCTGTCCTGGCCACAGGAGCCGCTGTGGCTGCTAAGCCTTGCAGCTGGGCTCAATCACGTCCTAGTGGATGAGTCTCCTTTGGCACCAGGAGCAGGGGGGAGCTTTGCTGCCTGAGCTGCTGTCGGAGAGCTCAGGCTTAACAAGCATTCCCAGCACACGCCTCCAGTACAGCCCTGGGACTGTCCAAAGGGGGTCCTGCCTCCAACCTGGGGAGACAGAGTGGTGACGGACACGCGTGTGCTTTTCGTAGCCTGTCAGCACCACCGCTGAGGTCAGACCAGCTGGTCTCCACACCTGTGAGCTCGTTACGCCTCAGTGAGGGGACATTGTGGCAGTGGAGTCATGCGCTTCACGGCAAATAGCCAGCATTGTGTGCCACCCGATTGTTGTCCGCATGTGGATTTGTACTGTTAGCTCACAAGTTCATCTGGCAGTTTACTGCTGTTATTGCAGGACTCTTCCAGAAGAGTGCCTGGCAGGCCGGTAGAGGCGCAGCTCCTGTTGACAACCTGCTGGATGACTCTCTCCAGGAAAGATAGTTTTGATGCATTGTCCTGGCATCCTGCCACTTCTCCTTGGGCAGGGTCTATTTTATTAACATTGCCAAGACTGTAGGTCTAGGAGGATCAGAATGGAAGTCTTCTCTCGATTCACTGACTGGAGCAAATCACTTACTAGGAAGCAATTTCAGTTTCAGGCCTTGGCTTGATTCCAAACTATGATGGGTCTTAGTCTATTAGTCACAATAAAATAAACTAGGAGTTGGCCTCTGGCGGGCTTCCTTACACCCTGCCTTGGACACCGAAGGTTTGACATCAGGCACTGCTTTGACATCAGGCACAATAGAACAGGGCACACCCACGGTGCATTTCAGCAGACTTGGTTGAATTAATGTGTCCTTGAAGGAGAAAGAAAAGGATCTTCCCTGACTGAGGCATTAGCTACATCAACTAGCAGCAGATGTCCCTGACTGTCTTAATCAGCTTAGTAAAACCAGTCTGAATTTCATACAGTTACGAATGGCGAATCAAAGCCAAATTACGTAAAGGCATGTGTTCTTTTCAGTGTGGATCACTGCTGTGCCTAATTTCAAATTTTTGACCCTTGTACCTTTCAGCTGAAGGAATGTGACGAGAAAAAAAATCTAAATCTATTTTTCAAGATAGGAAAGTTTCTGGTTAGAAAACTGTTAGAAAGTTATGAATGGTGGGGAAAAGACTTGTAGTGGAAATTATTATGAAATATGATTGTAATGACCAGTGCCCAGCAGTGGCCATAATTGTGCTCTAATCCCCACAGTACTCCTGCTTTCTTGCTGTTTCACACATTAAAATGACATCCTATTCTGGAAAAAGAATCGGGAACTGGACTTCCGTTCCCAATACCATACCACAATGTTACTCCATTCATGACATCTTGTATTTGATCAATATACTTGGGTACAGGAATATTTACATTTGAGCTCCTTTATATTTTTCATGTGATGGTCCATTGAACTTGATTCTTTTGCTTGGCCTTATGATGAGCCAGACCAAAAACAAAAAAATTAGAAGTTTCTTCTGTAGTAGGAACTGCCCTGTTATTTCATAAGCATCACATATGCCTGAGGCTAGTAGGATTAGTGAAGGATTACTATGCATGCGTGCATAGCTTATAAAGCTGTTTGATTACAAAGTCCAAAAAAAGGATATTAAATTTTCATTACAAAAATATTTGTTTTTCTTCATTCCTCTTCAAACAGAAGACAAAGTTCCAAGCATTCTCTTGCTTTGCGGTCACACATCAGTTCCAAAGAAGGAAAAGGAAGTGAATTTCCATTGCTATTTTTCTTTACTAAGATCACAGCCCAGTGCTTTTGTCTCACTTAGCTTCCCAGTGCCATCATTGCGAGCAGTCCCCTGGAAAAGCAAAACTTCATCCTGCTAACAAGGAGCTATGGCTGGAAGGAACTGCAGCTCCGTTGTCATTATTTATGCATTCAGGATTTCAGTAAGCTTGATTCATTCCCTGCTTCTCCATCAAGAGTGTTGGGACAGCCCTGCAGTTCCTTGCCTCCTATGATTTAGCATTTGCCTGTAAATTTTTTTAATTTTTTTTTCTCTCGCCTTCAGCAATTGGGTTTTCTATGTTGTCTCATGAACAGATGTCTGAATCATGCAGGTTTCCCTGTTCCAAAGTTTGGCTTATACTTCACCTGTGGTAATGCCATCTTTTTCATCCACCTTTCCTTTTCTGAAACTGACTGCTTTTCTTACAAAGAAGAGCAAGCCAACTTCAGCATCTCCTGGATTTGGATGCTTTCCCCTATCTAGAATTAGATCTGTGTATGGCTTAGAGGCAGCAGTAACTCCTTCAACTGCTTGTAATAGACATAAATCAGGTGCCTGCCTTGATAGCTCTGACTTGTTTTATAGCTTGTGACAGGAATGCTCGTGAGGCGATCTGATGCAGGACCTAGGAGGGCTGCTTTCCAGCAGCTGCACTGAGGAAAGGCACGGCCATGAGACAGTGAAGGACAGTTCCTTATCTGACCCGAGACACCAAGATCATTGTCATTTCTCTCTGTGGCTTCTCTGCAAGACAGAGGAGGACACAAGCCTTGCTGCTCTCCAGATGCTCTCGAGTTCTAGATATTCAGCTGTGTGCTTCTTTTGCATGCTACCTAGATCTTCAGTCGTCTTGCTTCAGTGTCTGGCCAGGGTGGGCTCCCAGGAGGGGGGGTTGGGGCAGGGGGGGAAGCCTGCTTTTTCTTAATCAGGGCAAGACGGGAGGCTGGTAGAGCAGCAACCTGTAACGGGCTGGTGGGGCCTGTGGCTCTCTTTAGGGAAAATCGTGCCCGTTCYTGATTGCAGCGATGCAGAACTTGGGGCAGTTTTGGCACTGCCTGTTCTTTGGGGCTCCAAGGTGAGAGTGGTGACTTGAAGAGTTGCTTTCTTCAGCCATTTCATAGGGCCGCGGGCAGCTTTTATCTCTTTCCCCCAAAAGAAGACACCATTTAGAAAGATTCCCAAAACCTAAGGCCGTTTCCAAAGCGGGGCAGGGATCCGGCGSGCCGCATCCCGCCCTGCCGAAAAGCGGGCAGGGGCT
Organism: Oceanodroma leucorhoa; assembly: GCA_030449065.1. Lineage (NCBI taxonomy): Eukaryota > Metazoa > Chordata > Aves > Procellariiformes > Oceanodroma > Oceanodroma leucorhoa. The sequence goes on from JASVER010000165.1 coordinate 1,099,538, forward strand.
CGCAGCAGCCCCGCTTAGCCTTCAGGGGAAGCAGCCGGCGGGGCGCGTTGCTCGCCAGATCTGGAGGTGCTGAAAGCACAGCGGGCCGGTGCGGGGGCCGGGGCCGGGGCTGCGGCCCGAGGAGGGCGGCCCGGCCCGACCCGGCCCAGCCCCCGCGGCCAGAGCGACGCCGGCCGCCCGCCTGTCCCCATGGCAACCCGACGCTCGTCCGCGTCCACCGAGCTTGATTGGAAGCCCCGCCCCTTTTCTCTGTTGTCCAATCGTCGACACGCACGGGCGGAAGGGTGAGCTCCTGTTGGGCAATACTTACGTTAATCAACGCCTCTGGGGCCCAGGGGGCTCGTGAGACCTTCCGAGCGGGAAAGCGGGAAGGTGTTCACACAGGCAGCACGGTCTCCACCCTTGGCGAGTGTTGATTGGCTATCTGGCGCCTCGGGGCGGGGTTTTGTCTCTCCCGCCTCAGGATTGGACGGGGGCGCCGTCAATATGAGGCAGGGCGGGGGGGAAGGCTTGGCGGTTTCCTTCGAACGGCGCGGCGCGCGGGCCGCCAGGTGAGGTCCTACTCCTACTCCTACTCCTACTCCTACTCCTACTCCTACTCCTACTCCTACTCCTACTCCTACTCCTACTCCTACTCCTACTCCCTGCGGCCGCGCTGCGGGCCCGGCCCGGCCCTCCGGGGCCGCGCGCGGTTTGAGGGGGGGCTGTGGCGGCCGGGCGCCGCCGCTGAGGGGGCGGCGAGCGCGCTATGCTCCCCTGTGCTCCAGGCATGCAGCCCAGGTAAGGGCTGGTGGACAAGTTTGCCACTCTGCCTAATGCTGTTCTCTTGCCTTCCTCCTCTCCTGGGGAGGCTGGAGGCAGGCAGAGTTCCCTTCCTGAATTCTTGCTGCGTGGATGAGTTCTGCTCTGTCCTAGCCTGGGCAGGCTGTGCTGTTCCTTCACACTTCTCTGTTGCCATTCTGGGAAAGGTGATGGTGGTTACACCATTGCACAGTACCTYGGCAAGGAAGAGAGACTCTGCGTTGCCAGGGACCTGGAAAAATCTAGCACCTGCCAAAATGTGTAAGAGGTTAATGTTTGGGAGGATTCCATCTAGCCAAGAAGTTTCCTGAACTATTTGTAGGAAAGAGTGGTTTGGCTGCCTGGACCTCTGGCAGAGGGCTGAGAGAGAAAGCTCAGTAAGCCGCGTTAGTTATCATTGCAGTGGTGACTGGTTTTAGCAGCTGGGTGCAAAACTCTTTCTCTAGGCAGGCTGTGCTGCAAAGATGTCAGGAACCGCTATCTGGTCTGTTTCCTTGCTGAAAAGTGGGATCAAATGTATCTACATAGTTTCTAAGAAATGTATGCCAAACCTGTTATTAAAAGCCTTCAGGGATGGAGATTTAAACATCAAGCTCTTAAAAGCTGAAGTGCTAAATGAGATGGGTTCCTCTTTATGTTGGCCCTGTTTGACCTCCTTAATTCAAGACCTTAGTTTATTTTTACATCACTGAAGAGATACAGAAGTAGGGAGTTGCTTTTAGTGAATCAAGCTCTAGAAAAAAATGACRCATTACTTGGGAAACTAAATGCACAATTCACTAACTCTTAGCCACGTTCCTTGTGCCCAGAAAGTGCTCCTAGCCCCACTGGTTGTGTTTAACTGAACTGAAATGAGAAGAAAGATGTATATCTTTAGCATTGGGTAGATCAGGATGCTGTTGAACATAAACTGGTTTTGTTTCTAAATAGAAACTACGATGCCATTGTGTTTTAGAAATGCTTGTATTCAAGAGCGAAAAGTTCGTTCCATCCTGAAACTCTGCGTGCCAGGTCAGAACGCAGMTCCTGGTCCCAGGCGCAGGGGGAGTGACTTCATGGTCTGATTCTTTGCACCCTGGGGGCAGGAACAGCAGCTCTCCCATCCTGCCACAATGTTCACTGCACAGAATTTAGTGTAGATCAACAAGAAATTAGTTGCTATTGCAAAATGCAATTTTTTTAGTTGATATGTATCAGATAACCCAGTAAATCATCTGCTTGTTAAAAAAACCCAAACATGTACTTGCATATGTATTTACTCTCTTGACTACAACAACCATGAAAGAGCAACTCTGAACTCTCTGGTATGTAACAGTGAGAAATCAATCCCTATTAACTATGAAATTTGTGTAGCTTGCTTCAGAGAGCATTTATATTGCTGTTATATTGCCTTCCAGAAAATATTCCAGTCTYTATTTTACAAGTTACATGGCTTAAAACTAGGTAAGAAATCCCAAAGTGAATGATTAGACAGGCTTGGTAAGTACACTGAGAGGACCCCAAGCCCGCACAGTGGGCAGAGGCTCCGTTACCGGCACTTGCGTGCTGCTGCCCTGCTACTCTTCTTACACGGCTGTCACTGGAGCGTCAGAGCCCCTGTCTTACAGATCTGCAGTCCTGGGCAGTCCTCATCTTCAGATGTTACCTGCAACTTGGCTCTTAAAATAACATTCACCAGCGTGTGACGTGTTTGTAATTTGAACACAGCATACTTAGGTTCATGATCGGTGTGTGTGGGTCATTGTCTCATTCTGAGTAGATTTTGGTCTGAATTATCAGTTGAACCATCTAGCAAAGTCATGCTCTTTGTGGGTGACCTGGTAATTCTCTGGGGAGACCTCTTTGTGTCTGACTGTATGTTTAATAATGAATGCAGGGTAGATATAAACACAGTTGGCTTTGTGGTATTCTGTCTGAGAGAATGGCATTTTCTGTAGCGTAAATTGTTTTGATTGAGTTGAGTTTATGTATGTTTAAAGATGGTGTAAAAGAAAAAAAAATATTAACTTTGATTTTAAATTATAGATGTGACTGCCGTGACAGAGAAGACTTATAGCAGCTATCTCATAACTGGAAGTCATAGGAACAGCGGCTGCTTTTGTGTTACAGAACTGAATAGGTAAGAGACAAGTAGCTCCTTAAACTTTTCTTAATTGTAATTAATTTCACTCCAGCTTTTGATTTTAGAGCCTCAAATTTCTTCTATCTCCTCTTTCTAGTCAATTTTCCCTTCTTTGATTTACATTTTTGCCTTATGTTTTAATCAGGAATTGTTTTTGATTTGCTTATAGCGATGGCTTAGGTACACTTTCAAAATTAGCTGAGAAGATCTTGATGTTATCCRTAAGTATTTCAGAGAGTGAAATAAAGTTCTTTTACTGCTGCAACTGCTCAGTTAACATTGATTATTAAATCCCATAAATATTCTCTTGCCCTTAATGTGAAACCCCTTGAAGGTGGGTTGACTGAAATCATTCCCCTTCCTGTTGATATTTGTAACTAAAATAAGACTATAAAGTGCTGCTGAATGCATCCAGAGTCCATGCTTGCCTTCCATTCAAGCAGAGCAAATGCAATCACTAGTGCTCTTACCTTTTTTGAAGGATTGGAGCACTTGAAAAGAATTGGGTGATTTGTAGACAGATTCTGTCCCAGGCCTCAGAGTGTTAGGAAAGGGCAGGTGGGGTTTTTCTCATTTCTGAAAATCAAAACCATTATGTGCAACTGCCTTTGATTCCTCAGTGAATGCTGATTTGGGGATAAGTATGATCACTGGTGAGGAAAACAAAGAAACAGATCTGACCTTGGTGATAGAATCCCACTTTAGAAAGCCAGATTATTCATTGTATTTATAAGAGGTATTTCTTGGGGAAAATATGTGGGTTACAGTGAAAGTAACTCCGGTGGAAGTGATGAGAAGTTTGGCTTAATTTTTGGATCACTTGTGGATATTAGGGTGAAGTAGAGCTGGGGAAAATGGAAGAAACTGCCTTATTAGAAGCATAAAAACTAGTGACTGTATCTTGGCCAGTGTTCCCCATTTTCCAGTAAGCTGTCTCCTGTACGGAGGTGTATAACCCTAATGGCTTGTTGTATGCCATTAAAAGGTATTGTACACTCATAAAAGAATGACATTTTGATCAATGCTGTTAAAAGAATTACTGTCTTGACACAGAAAAGCTTTCCTGCTGCAAGTTTAAAAATATGCCTTTAAAAGCTTTTTATTGAATACCTTTGCATCCCTCAGAAATGTGCTATTTTGGCACAGGGCTGCTCTGAAGTATTCCATGTTGTAACTTAAATGCAAGACCTTCTGTTTACCATCAGAATGGAGCAAGGCGAGGCAGGTGTATTCACTTAACTACTGTCATGGGGATGAAAAAAAACCACCTTGAGCTACTTGTATGCAGTCTAAAAATAAGAACTCCCCATTTTTTAAAGAGTCCAAAATCATTTGAAAGCTATTTGGTTTTGTTTTGCCATTGATTCCTCTCTGTCCCTCCAGCTTTGCTTGAGTGTCCCTTTGGACTTTGAAGCTGTATATTGATATTGGAGGGAGGCAGGTGGCAGATAGGAAAACCACAAACATCATCATTGTGGCTGGATCCTGGCTCATGGGCCCGCAGGCTGTGTGGAGAGAAAGTTGTTTTGGAGATGTCTAGGTGGTCCTGTTATGGTAATACTTCTTGTAGCAGAAATATCCCCTCCCCTTACTGTGATTAAAAGATCTTTTATCAGAGCTATTGTTTAACCACAACTGCTGAAGCAAGGTTGTTCGTGCTGTGTTAGTGGCTAGAATTACAGCTAAACTGTTCAACACGGTTCAGCTGTGACTGCTGCTGACGACTACTGTCAGGTGGGAACCTGAGGAATCCTGTTGGTGGGCCTGACTGCCAATGGAGGTCACATCTCTGTCCGCTGCTCGGAATTTGTGACAGACTTCATTACGTCTCACTGGTTTAAACGCAAGTGTTAAAGCCCTAGCTTGAGAATTGGGAGGCAGGGGTGTAATTCCTCAGCTTTGTCATGCTACTTACATGTCCTCATGCATTTCATATGTTCCTTGAGTTTTTGTGTTTCTGGTCTTCAGTTGTTTAGCTGTGTGTGATGTACTAAATACAACTTTATATAAAGATGGAGCGATGAGTTGAAAAAGCATGGTGGGATGGCTTTTGATACAAAGAGATCCTAGGCAAAGTTTTCTGAGGGTTTTTTTCTTCCTTTCCTTTCTATATATTTGTGATCAAAACAAAGAAGCGGATGTTCTGGATGTATTTGGTATACTTCATGTCCTGTTGGGGGATTGTCAGCAGCTGGGTGGGATGTAAGAGTGCTTGCTAAGTAGGTTTTGTAACAGGTGAGTAAGATCATAGCATTAAGTGTTATTTCTATATATCAGATAAAAAAAGCTTGAAACTTAGTGGTGGAATTTCATTGCTGAAGAAAGCAAAATGTTCAGTTGTACCATATGTAAGTAGCTCCTCTTAAGTACAGCTTTTCAAGATACTAGATTTCTTTCAGGAAAAGGAAATATTAATACTCTGCATTATCTGCAAAGGCAAGGTACAAAAGGAAGAAGCAGGGGAGCTTGAATATATGTTATTACCATATGCAGATGTTACTTGGAGAACTATGATTAAGAGTTAAGATGTGTACCATTGTAACTGCTTCCTAATTGTCTTTCAGATGCTTGAGTTTTGTCCAATTTAACCTTCAAGGAAGGCATGAGAAGCCCGAATACTTCCTTACCTCTGTTTCAATTAAACTTTTGGTAGCTTTCTAGGGCAGAGATTTGTTTGTTTGTTTTTAAATATGTGAGTTTATATTGAAGTTCAACTGTAACTTTCTRAAGTTGATGTCAAGCAATTTCAAAGTAGTCTTCCTCACTCTCAGTTTTGTTATAATGGGATGGGAATAAGGTTAATACCAGCAAGAGCAAAGGCTGGCACGTGGCAGAGAATTTGAACGTGGTAGGTGCCTAGTAACTTGAGAAACTTACTCTGAGGTGCTAACAGTAACTTGAAATACATGAAAGGACGCAAGGGTTTTTCTTTTGTTTATTGTATCCTGCAACATACAGTTTCCCACCAATGGTTCCACCTTATTTTCCCATCTTGGGCCAAGATTGACGCAATTGGCACTTTAGTAGCCTTTGTGTTTAAAAAGGGAAATATGCTGTATACGCTACTGGCAGTAGCTTCTTAGATGATTATTTGCTTATTTCTCAAGTTCTGCCACCTTCTTCGGGAGAAGCTAAGCATTCATGCCTTTAGGTCAGCCATTTCATATTCTTTCCCTTTATGGTTTAGGTCAGTCCCCAACCCACACAAAATAGTATATTCTTTAACTATGCGTTTCCTGTGGTGTGTTTTGGTTTGGTTTTTCTCCTGAGGTTTCAATTTGCATCCAGACGCTATGGGGAAAGTAGAAGAAAGCATTCCCCCATATACTTGCTTGTCCTCAGATGAAGAGGGGGAGAGGGCAGAGAGCCCGTCAGACTCATGCTCTTGATTATTGCCCACACCAGCCTCCCAGGTGCTCTCTCACCTTCTGTACAGCATGTGGCCCTTCCTGCCACCAGCTGTTGTCTGCTGTTTTCTGACTAAGCCTCACTTGTGTAATTTTAGCTTTGGAGGAAATTTGGAAGTAAAATGATCTCCATAGTCCTATTTACCCACAGTATCTCACTGAAGCTCCCTACAAATGTTTTTCTACAATGACCTTTTAGAATACCTGCTTTCAGGATAGGCTTCCAACCTGTAAGTGTGGCTTAGACATGTTTTCTTACATTTAGCTATATTAAAAACTATGATCTTTGCTTGACTCTTCTTTACCAGGCAAACTAAATGGCTTTCTGTTACTGATCCTTGTTTTTTATCACTCTAATCTGTAAATTTGTTCAGTAACCATCTTGTGCTTTTTTTACGGCATAGGCAAAACTGCTGAATAACATAGGGTCAAGCTCTTGAAGGTGGGATAAAAGAAACCATTCTCTTTTGTGTTGATATTTAATTGATATAAGCTGGAAACATTTATTTAGTGTTTGGCCTCATCTGCAATTACATTTTGAGGCCTATCAGTCTCTAGCCCACTTGATGTGTCATGTTGATTTTGAGTTTCTTAATCAAATGTCATTTTGCATCAAGTCAACTGCCTTACAAAAATCTGCTATATCTGTGTTATTAATTAGCAGTAAACTTATAATTAAAAATCAAGCTAGTCCAAGAATATATTTTCTGAAAATTCATGTCATTAATACTATATTACCGTCTCCATCTCCTTCTAGCTAGAGTCCTGTATTGGCCGTTTTATTACTTTGAGATCAGTGTCTGACAGACAAGATCATAGTTACGCAAGTCACCAGATTTAAAAAAAAAATAAAATACTGTTATTGTTTCTCTCTGTCCTCTCAAATATCCCATGTTTTCCAAAGGATACTAAAAATGAGTATTAATTGTCCAAACAGTTCTTCAGACAAGCTCTTTTCTTCTAATCACCATGGAAATTGAACCCTAGATCTTAACTCTTACCCATTTGACCTASTTCAAGCTCCTCACTTAATATATAAATGTCCTAGCAGAGTCATATGACTTCCTGTGGGACTTCGGCTCACATTAATCCTTTATCAGCATGATGTTTCCTAGAGGTCCTCTGCTTAATAGGCCAGATCGACAGCATTAAATGGTTGATTTTGACCTTGAAGGCCTTGTCACTGTTTTTGGCATCTGTGGCTAGATGAAGGTGAGGTAGAAGCTGAAGATCTAAATCTCATTGGGTTATTTTTTTAAGTTAACTACATTGCTTTGGTTTATAATTGATTAATATTTTGATGTTAATCTTTGCAGCTATGGAATATAGAAATTCAACAAACTTTTACAGCTAAAACCATACCTATAGAAATTGATCATGCAAGTAAAGTATTGTAATCAATCCATCTAGCATAGAGGCTAATTGTTTGATGCCAATATCTAGATCATGTAGTTCTTAGATGTCAGAGTGATTTAATTGCTTTAAGAAATTGGTGGGAGTAGATCTTTGGGCGATAGAGGAAGGTAATCCACTTTTTTGTATAATGACTTTCAAAATTGAACTTCTGTGTTGTCTTATGTTTATGGCTGACTTCCTGTTGGCATGTGTATAAAACTTGTAACTTTGCTCACTTTATATGCATAAGACAAGTATGAGGAGAATAAAATGAGAACAATAACTGAAGGCTGTGTATTATAGTAAGAGGAATAAAGGGTRTCATAGAGTAAAATGGTGTCCCTTCATGGAAATATTTATGAAAAAAATCGATAACTTAACTGGAAACTAAGATGGGTGATTGATACCTGTTGAATGTCTCTCGGGAATAAACAGATCAATAAAATCATTAAGATGAGACTAGGAAGATATGTGTTTTACTGCTTGCTGAAGTTGTGAGAAACACCTTTATACTTGTGAAAAGGGCATATTCTGAAATCTGGAAAGCTCTTGCTGAGTTTTTCTTATATTGTACTAAAGTGTTTGAGAAGGAGTAAATCAACCAGTACCTCAAAGTAAGGTTTGCTTTTATGTCTAGAACTTTGATTGCAGTATAAGTATATTTTCTTGTTATGGGCCTTGCCTGAGGAATAGTATGCATGGGGATGGTTTAGTGAATCATATTGAAAAAAGATTTAGTTCATTATGCTTTCCTTGTATTTTTAGAARCACAGTTTGTAGGATGTTTTCTTTCTAGCTCTAGTGTTTGGGCTATAGGGATTTCGAATCTTTCTGAGGAAAGAAGATAGCTTCAAATTCAGTTCAGAGTCTGATATTTGTTTTATTAGTGGAAATTTTTGTCTCCTGTGTTTTCCCCATTCTAGATAACCTTTTCTTGTCATCTAAGAAATTAATTTCTTTGTTGGAATCATTGCAAGTAAACTTGATAGCAGGAGTGCTGTTATTGAGGTAGCTTACACAGTGATTTGCTAAGTACAGCCTCTTCATATAATGTGAAGCAGAAGTCGATTTATTGACCACTACTGGGATTTCAGGAATCTGTTGAACTACCTGGTTTTTTTTATTCTTCTCTCATAAAATTCACTATTGAATGCCTTTTTTCTGGTACCCTCTTGGAAAGGATTCTCTTTGATGTACAATAAGAGCAATCATTCTGTTTGCTACTTGTTTCTGTACTGTAGAGTTTGGCTTTTTAATAAAGTGTATATAGGGTCATTTAATGTAGCTTACTTGATATCAGACTCTTMAAGGTTTTTCCTAAAATACTTTCCCATGCAAGGAGGACATTGATGCTTATCTAGGCTGTGAAAATACTGGCTCTGTGGCTGTGCTGCCAGTCCTTTTCATAGAATGTATTTCAGACAGAGCAAAACATTACAGAAAAGCCAACTTTATTGTGAGCACAGTATTGCGTATGTTGCAGTACATCTCCTGTGTAAAATATAATCTGCTACTTTTCTGGAATACTAAGAAAATATTTAAGTATATAATTTGATTAGTTTGTGCTATTTGCTGTATATTCATCTTGCTTTTTTACAACTCTGCAAACATTCTTCTCTAAGGTGTATGTTAGGAATGAAAACTATTTGGTCTCTCTCTGGTGATATGTAAAAACATAGTTTTAAAAATAGAATCCAAGTGAACTGTACAAAGTGGATTATTGATTCTCAGGGATGAAGAGAGAATGCTTTCTGTTAAGTCCTTTTCATTGCTTTAGATTTTATAYTAATATCTGGAGGCTTGGGGGTTGGTGGTGTTTGTTTGATTAACTGACACTAATGGAGAAATCATCTTATTTCTAGTTCATCTGCTGGATTTCTGACAACTCTTCCCTGCCACTGTTGCATACAGGATACCAGAGCTGATGTACTTGGGGGTGGCAACTGGAATATTTATAGGTTATGCTATACGGCAGTAAAGGCCTCAACATTAGGCATATTTTATCTTCTGTGAGAGATGTGTAACTTGCTATGTGATGTCTGACCACAGCAGAATACTGCCTGGAACTGTTATTAAAATGTCAAGAGTGCTACTATAGGCATTAAAAGTGAAGAGGAAAGTTAACACAGAAGAGAACAATTATTAGAATGGGTTAGATTATTGCAACCAACCAAAGGGGAAGGCATCGTGTTTGAATTCTGACACCCACAACTGTAACATCTGCCAGCCCATCCAGTTATGTATTATGGTTAAAAGACCTTATTTTATTATTTATGCAGAAATTTAATTCATGAAAGGAACAAAATTAGTATTTTCCTGACTGCCTTCTTATGTTTGCCTTATACTTGTATTTATTTCAGGGAACCATCTTAGTATTTCTGATTAACCTGACTGCTGGATTGTGAGAGATTCTTAGATGATTTGACTAGTCCCAAATTTTATTTTTTTTTGCTGTCAACTGCATATTAGCAAGACTCAAAGGACTGCAGAAAACTTGTTATTCAGAAATAGGCTTCTGCCAGGTTGTATGGTATGATTATCATCCACGTGGCCAGTTTATTTTTGTTTCCAAAATGTTTTTTCCCTTTATAATCCAGATGGAAGCTCTGATTTCTGAAGGTGAAAAGCTGGGATTATCAGTCTGCCTTTGCAACTCAGCTTTGTGTTCAGTATTGAACTTCCATCTGCATGCTTAGCTGTTCCCGTCAGAACCCCAAACTCTGTGTTTTTTCACTGGTGCTTTGTCAGAGAGCTGTCCTCTTCAGAGAGATTGAAATGAGTAATAGTCTTTCGACACTATTGGCAAGTGGCTTTCACGGTCCGTGGCGGATCTAATGAACTACAGCTGCCTGGTTGGAAAATCCTGCTTTTGATTGTCTGAAAGGACTTCTGAAGTCTCTACTTGGATTCACTGACTTTCTTAGGATTTTTTTTTGTCTTTGAGAAGTAGATGGAGAAAGCACTCTTGGAAATTCCTTCATAATTTACATTGACAAATGTCAAGTTTAGAACATGGTGCTTTTGCATGGGAAAAATTGCAAAGTTGGCACACATTAGAGACATGCTTGAAAATGGAAATACAGTGAAACATGCCCATCTACTGAGGAAAGAGGGAGTATAAATCAACTTCCATGCTTTCAACAAAGATCCCCATTAACAGATATTTAATGCTTCCTTTTCATCGGGTATGATACTACAGGTGCCTTTTTTGGTAGCTGGTATGTGTACAAACAGAAGAGGTGGTACTGTCCAAGAGGAATGCAGTACAGGGGGCTGCAGCTTCAAAGGCTCAGGATCTGTAATTGGGCCAGACTTTCAAAGAAGCTTGGCAATCAACATGCATCCGGTATGCTGAGTTAGTTTGAAAATTTGGCTATTCTTTAAGTGTCTTAATGAGAGCTGGGTTGTTTTTTGTGGGGGGTGTTTTGGTTGTTGGATGGTTATTTGTGTTTTTGTTTGGTTTTATTTTGAGAAACTGGTCAAGAATGGGAATGTATTTTCCTCGATATAAATATTTTTTCCTATTATGTATGAAAGATGGGCAGGAAACAATTTCTCTTACTCCCTTGATATTCCTGTTTGTAGTGGTTTTGACATGTGCATTATTAAACAAATAATACAACACAGCACCTCTGTTTGGGTAACATAGTGAAACCATAGTAAATGGTTCAGTGTTTGTGGCTTTCCTATTGAGCAAGGAAAAACTGCAGGGTGACCGCATTTGCAGTTTGGAAGGAGAAATTCTCATCCAGCTGATGACTACTGGAAGGTGCCAGGTGCAGAACAAGTCTGCATTAATTTTTATACTACTTCCAAGACTTAAATAGAAAAGTTAGGAACCTAACTTGAAAATACTAGTGCCCAAGGGCTGCTTAAGGCTATCATCTGTGAGGAGTCATTCTCGTGAAGAATTCTGATGCTGCCATAACTGTTTATTTTGGAACTATTAGCACGTGCAGTTTAAACACACACAGGTATGTGAGTCTTAAAGGTGTATTTTTTTCAGTCTKCAGTGTCATACCTAATTTGTTATTGGAGATTACTTTTTTGTTGTCTACCTGCTCCCACTTTCTGTGTAGCAGCAGGGGTGTGAGAAACAGATCTGTCATGTGATCGTAGAATAATTTTGGTGGAAGCATCCTTTCGGAGGACACCTGTTGCAACCCCTTGCTCAAAGTAGTGCTACTGATCTTACKTTAGGCAGCTCAGGACCTTCTCCCTCTTGGTTTTGAAGTAACTCCATAGCTGAAGATTGTACAACCTCCCAAGGCAACCTGTTCCACTCTCTGACCACACTCACTGAGGAATTTTTCCTTGTCTGTAGGTGAAATTTCCTTGGCTATAACTTTCTTCTGTTTCCTCTTGTCCTTTCTCTGAGCAGCTGTAAGAAGTCTGTCTCACACTTCTCTAACTGCCTATTAGGTAGTTGCAGACAGCAATTAGATTGCCCCTTAGCCTCACCTCCTTCAAGCTGAACAGACCCACTTCTCTCAGCCTCTCCTTACACATTGCCTTCCTTTGCAGCGGTGAGCATAGGCGGCAGGAGGGCGTTGGAAGCATTGCAGCTTGTGCCGCTGAGGAAGTGCGGGTAGGAATAACCTATCTGCAAACCTCTGTCTTTTAGCTCRTGGGCAGGAGTGCAGGAAGGGAATTGCTGATGAAACAGAGCGGCCTTCTGTTCCCTTCAGACGTCCGCTGTCGCAGGACGGGGCACCCACTGTGCCCCTGTTGCAGCAGGCCTGTACCTTGAAAGGGCCTGGGCTGACGAATTGCTGGAAGATTCCTCCTTAGAAGCATTAGGTGCTGGCAGACTGTATTTCTTGCTTACCTGGAAGTGGAAACCCAGAATTTTGTGGTTTGATTGTTAAAAATAGAACATCACTGGAACTTGCCAGGGAAAATAATTTGTCACTGGAAATGGGTATCGCTTCACAGCATTAAAGCTTGGATCAGTGCAAGCCCTAGCATTGAAATGGCAGGGCTGGTGTGGATGTGATTAGCTTCTGCTATGCGTTTCTGATAGGGTTGTTTGTGCTATGCTTTTACTATTTTCTGGGTAAAATTTTTAACCTATATAAGTCTCGGGTATATGGTCTCACCTTTCACATTTCCTATATGAGGAAATACATTTGTTTCTTGTCTTTCCTCCCCTTTCTTTTCAATCATCTTTTGTCTGCAAGCAGTTATCCAAAGAGGAAACTGAGCCCAGAATGGTGAGCGAGCGAGACTATGGCGTGCATCTTTGTGGTTCAGACACCACAATGCAGCTTCTCCACTCTGTCTTTAATTAAACCTGGGGTTTTCTGTTGTTGTAGCTGGAAGCAGTGTGCTGACACAACTCACTCTTGTATAAAACAGATTAAAATGTCAATGTTTTAATGTTCTCATCTGTGGGAAAAAGAAAATAGTTGGGTGTTTTATTTATAACTTAAAAATAGACTATGGAAAAGGTTTACTTTTGCAAGATGGAAAATCACAATTAAAGATACAGAGTCCCATTTAATATTAAGAGTCTGTAAAGGACTGAAAAGATTGAAAGGAAGAAATGTGTTCAGGAAATAGGCTATACTGGGGCATGGCAGTTTAAAACAATTTTAGATTTACTGTGGTTTTAATTATTCACTTTGTTCTGTTTTCTTTGCATTTGTGGCATGGTGTACATGCATGCATCTCTAATGTACCAAACAGGTGAATGTATTTGAGCAGGAAAAGAATGAATGTACCTGAAAAGAATGGTCAAAAGTCAATGTTGTCCTCAATGCTAAATGACCTCTTTCTGGAGAAGGAAGCTATATTTCCTAGAGAAGAAATGGTCACGTAAGAATGAAATTACAATTCTGTTCGTGTCTTCTGCAGATTTGCTCCCTTGGCAGTTTGAGAAGTGACAATGAAACCAGTTTAGAGGTGTAGATTATAACTCCACTGTGCAGGAGATAGCTAAGCTGGTTCTAGGATAGCAGCTATACAATACGACGCTGTGCAGAAATACAGGCTCAAGCCCTTGGAACCGTACAGCTCAGCTCGGCTTTGGACAGGGCCATTAGCCTATGTATCGGGGCCTTGGTCAGTCATTGCCACAATGAATCTATTTGTGGATTAATAGGGGCTTGGTTTTCAGGTTTACTAGTCAAGCCCATTTTGATATTTCAAAACACTATCTTTGATAGAACAGAAGTCAAATACAGAAGATACGAGGGATTGTTCCCTATCTCAATGATCTATTCACCCTTTTTACCTATGGAAGTGATGGATTTATTGTAGGGTAACCAGGTAAATGTAGAAGGTTGTCTGCTGGACTGGGGTTAAGCTCACAGCTGTAATTGCCGACTTTGGAAAAATGCTGCTTTTCTTCAGAAAGTGTCTCCCAGACCTTATTTAGAGACTTGCTTAATCTGGGCTGTCCTCTGGGTTAACATCTGTGGAATCTGTATTTCTCTGGCAGTTGTGTCTCCCTTGCATGTAAATTACAGATGCTCACCAATGCCCTTTTGGGTTGTTTTTTTCCTAAGGGGGAGGRGGGAAGAAACAATTCATTTTAAATAAAGGAAATAAAAAGAGCTCCCACTGAACAYTTATGCTAACAGAGGAGTGCTGCATGTCTTTTCCCTTTACTTTCTCTCTCATTTATTTATTTGAACCCATCTCCTACAGCCTTGCTGCTGTGGGATCAATTTGTTGGCAAGGGTTATTCAAACATTAGCAGAATGCATGTTCTTACTGTTCTTGTTGGACTTGGGTGTTGAAGCCAACAATAACAGCTCTCGTGTGGGAACTGATGCTGGGTACTTGAATCAAACTGTTCTTGGTGGTCTGTACTTTCCTGCAGTGAAAAAATGTGAGGGGTTTCTTTTCCCATAGTGTTCATTTGTGTTCCCGTCGTTCATTGTTTATACCATCACTGTGCCTGTGGACAGTTGAAATAAATACTTTGAATAAATTCTGTGGTTTTCTTCACTTTCAGCTTTTGCTTTGTGTGTGCTTTTGGGGTTTTTCCCTCTATGGCTTGATTTCTCCGTCCTATTGTTATAGGTATGTGGGGTTTTTTGTTGCCCCCCTCCCCCCCCCCCGCTAAAACCTGACTGTGGGGACCTTTTCTAGGACAAATAAGCTTCGAGAGCAAACATACAGTGCCTCTGGAATGGCTTGGGAGCTGGGGGTATGTGGTGTTTCAGGCTGAGCTGTGCTGAGGCTGGTAACATTGAGAAGATGCTGCAATATCAGCCTGGTGCTCCCCTCACCAAAATCAGACTATGCTTTTCCAGGAAAACATTGGGCTGTTGAAGCATTTAGTGCTGTGCTTTGTAATACCCATCCAACTATTCAGCAACCACCACAAATTCCTTGCTGGTTGTGCTTTGTTGCTTAAGTGAAAGTCCAGAATGCAGGGATACTTGTGGGAGCTGAATGGTTTGAAGCTTCCTGTAATTTTTCCTGTTATCCTCAGGGCACTCTCTGAAAATATTACCTCTTTGTAGAGTCTTTGGGATATGATGCAGTCCCAGATCAGACTTTTCTCTATTAAATAAAAAGTATGATAAGCCTAAAAGCATTGAATTTGATATTTTGAATCTCTAGAGGCCAATCCCAGTGTGTATCTATTTGGGTTAATTTACTGAACTATTTAGTTTCTTTTCCTGCATAACAACCATTCCACCCCCAGCATTATTGAAGTTAGTTTTGCCTCTGTGGCTGCCAGGAACAACTTAACTTTGCATGGATAATTAACTGGATTGAGTAACAGGAAAAAAAAAATTATTTCCACACAGTGGTAATAATAAATCTGTTACTACTTTTGGCTCCCCATGTTATTACCATAGTTGGGTATGTCTTAATGAGGAAGTGGCTTCCTTTTACTAAGTTCAAATACCAGCAAGGAGCCTGCCTCTTGAACATGGTGTGTGAGAGTAGAAGGGCAGAGGTGGGTTTTTTTAAACTAGGCAGTCATTCCTGCACACAAACAACTTTTTTTTTTTTTTTCTTTTAACTGCAAGCTGTAAATTTCCAGTCTTTGTGATGAGGTAAAACTTGGGATTTCTGATCATGTCACAATCAAAGCTTTTCTGAAATGGAAATATTTCAAACCAATTTTTTTTTTTTTTAAATCAAAGTATTGAAGAATAGGCTTAATATTTGACTGCTCAGGAATTCTGAAATTGACCCTTTCCTGTGGGGATATTTGGAGCACTCAGCTCTGTTTTTTCTAAAATGCACSAAATAACTGTATGGGGATGGGACCTGCTGAGCTTACCATAGGAATTGTCTCTTGAGGGAATGAAAAAACCTGAGGCTTAGATATGAAGTTATGAGTAGCTCATGAGTACAATAACTCTTCCTTCTCATGATAGCTTATCTGATACTCTCTTGACCTTTTTCAGAATCCTTCTCCTCCTTTTCCCATTTATTTCCATCACCTATGTTTTGTCTCATGTTCTGGAGCCTTGTTTTCCACTAGCTCAAGAAGGGATGAACTTGCTTTCTCTATAGACTGTTCACACTGCTAACAACTGAGAAGAGCATTTTTTGTTTGGTTTTGGTTGGGAGGTGGGAGGAGAGGCAGTTGAACCTTTCTCAATAACCRGAGGAAGGCAATTTGTCATCGCCTGGTGGCTTGAGGAGTGAAATGTTTGGACCATATGCAGCTCACATCTGTGGGGAGGTTGGTCCAGCTTATCAGCTTGTACCTGAGTTGGGGTGGCAAAAGATCTTCTGGGCAGAGCATGGCAGTATGGCTTAGCAGACTGTAAGTCTGGGACTCCTGTGTGATCTTGGGCACTTGCAGTCCCAGTGCCTTTTCTGTAAACTAGGACTGAGCGTTTTGCCAAATATCTGACATCTTGAATTAATGTATTTGCTAACTTTTGTGTGCATTGCTGCTGTTCTTTTGTGAAAATGTACCAAACAGCAATTTTTCCTAGTTGCCCTTCAGCTGATTCCTGTCATCATCATTGTAGCAGTGAGCCTTGAAGATCCTTGAAAAGGGAAAGTGACATAGTCTAAAGATCAGTTTGAGGAAGCTTTGACATGAAGGGTAGCGCAATGGAAAGCTAAAAGCATCTGGGGAAGAAATGGGCAAACTTCTCTGGTGGTAGTGAAAATAAGGGGGGTTATCTTTGCTTATGCATATTAACATTTCCTTCTGCCAGTCTAGCCTATGTCCTACTACTTAATTCCCTCTGTGCCTAATCAATCTCTGCTGTTTCTTTTCCATCATTCTCTTACCATGTAAACCTCCTTACTCTAACCACTGGCCTGTCTGCTCCTGCAAAAAATAAAATGCAAGAACAAAGTCAGCTGTATTTAGTATTGTTAAATGGGTGGAGTTTTTTAAAGGCGGGAAGGAATATGTAACCATAGAATGAGAGTTGCAAAAGTTTGAAGGTTGCAAAACCAATCATTGAATTTAGAAAAGACAAAAGGAAACTGTTCAAGAAAAACATTTAAACAATTCTTGGTGAAGAGTGCTCTTTGCCAAAAATAATTTCATTTTATTGAATCATTCAAGTGTTGAGAGGAAAAAAAAAAAAGGCAGAAAAATAAGAACTTATAGAAATCAATGCCCATGCTCTGATTCTGAAAAAAGAATTTGACTTTGTTTTGAAGCATTTCTGTATAAACAATTATTTAACAGAGTTTATTTCAATTATCAAAAAGCAGTTGGTTTGGGTTTGTTTTTTTCAGTTTTCTTTTTTTTGGTGTCCTGAGTTGAAATTTAAAACTAATTTGCAGTTTTACTCAAACAATGGATAATTTCTTAGCACAATATTGAGTTTATTGGTAAAATTTTAATTCATTCCTTTATATACATTATAGTATGGCTTCAGCTAGGTTTTTTTACAAGGAGTTTGTGACAGAGCAGAGATGAAACATGTTTTTTGAGGTTTCTAGCCCAATGCCTTATGTATTAGGAAAACCTTTCATCTTAGTGCTGTAAGCTGAATTAGATAGAAGTCTTGCACAACAATGCCATATATGTGACCAAAGAAAATGAATTGGGGTAGGATAGGGAACCTTGAAGTGTTTCTGAACTTTTAATGTTTGATTTTGCAACCTTATTGACCTCTTAATGTGGGTTGCTGCTCATTTTTCAGGAGAAAATCAGAAATTTAAGGTTTTGCCATTCTTCCCCTACTCCAGCTGGGTTTAGCCCATTAAGGGTCATGAACAGAATTTTAACCCAGGCGTCTTCTGTCTGAGCTTGTAGGTACGAGTAAATGTAAAAATGTACAGTTTATCTCACTGTGGCTGCTCTGCAGAGAAGATGAAGATGATGAAGTGAATGTAAAAGGCTCTTCTATTTTAAATGGCTATTGTTATAAAACTGGAGAATGTCTGGAATTGAGACTCATTTGTTTTCCCTGCGGTGAACGAACTAGTGTGGTCTAGCAACTGCAAGATAACATGGTGAAGTGCATGGATCTGGTGTAAGAGTCTACAGACATGTATAGTTAAGAAAGTGTTCTGCTTGCTGCATTTTTATCTGGCTTCTGATACAGGCTATAGCTAATTTTGCCTAAATAACACTTGCTGAAGTGCTTGTGAAAGGTGTGAAGGATATTTGAGGTGTGCCAGTGTAAGACACACAGATGCACCAAACAATGAGTATCAGTCAGTAGGAAGTCTGCTGTTTTCTACCCCAGCTGGAAAATGATGTTTTGATGCCAGATGCACCTAAAATTGACAAAGATGGTGTTGATAATGGGAAAGATATAAGCATAAATTTCTTGCATAGACAACAGAGTTAGTACCTATTGGTATGTCTAAAACCTATGCCTGCTTTCCATAAGAAAGAAAAGTAAGAAAAATATTAAATTGATGTGAAATATTGCAAAACTAAGTAGTATTTTTAAACCATGTCCTGGGTGTCCATGGAAGGAAGAGATGATTAAAGCTGCAATACAACAGACTGTCTGCCTTAAAAAGTGAGCTGGGAGGAKAAAGTCAATACCAAGGAATGTTGTGAATACTGAAGGTAAGCCATTGCACCTGTGTCTTCAATGTAACACTTTTACTATTCATATTAGTTGAAAATAAAAAAATAATTTAAAAAATATTGGTGTAAGGAGCAGTAAATCATGGAAGTTATGTTCTTACTGGATTAAGAAAGCAAACGGGGAAACTAAAATGAGGGAGTGCATGAGAAAACAGAATTTTCTGAAGGAAGATAAGATGTCTGGAGCAGTCTGGGATGGACAGGGCATGGTTTGTCACTCCTCCGAGCCAGCTTTAAACACTTGTCATCTGAAATGGTCACATGGAAAACAGGGTGAATCTGTGGACTCGGTCCACAACTGCTGTGGCTAGCAAAACATAGAGGAGTTCTAGACAAAGTATACTGAACAGATAATCTTCTTGTTTTAAACATAATATATGCAATTCTTAATTACTTTTAATCTTGTTTCTAGCTCTTTAATTGGAAATCTGACCTTTCTGACTCTGTATAAATCTGTATTTTAACCATTAAGCTATCTTGTGTCGGAGATAAGTACAGATAGCAGTGACAATCTTGGGATACTTGTATCTTTTTGGAGATAATAAATACAAATAAATCTGTAGACACCCCAAGGAGAAACTTGCATCCKGAGATAAAGGGGACTTGTGGCTTGCAAAGTGTCTCATGTCAAGCTGCAGAAATCAGTCCAAAAATCTGATACTGCTGTGTGCAAGATTGAAGAACGCAAATTGGCACCCCTTCTGTGTGCAGTAGGCATCACAGGAACACCTTCCAGCTCTGGTCACTCCCTTCAAGTGTCACAACATTTCAGTTTGTTTAGTTTAGTTTTGTAGGTACTGGAATATTTCCAGGCTACAGCTTGCAAGTTAGTTCATATCCTCTAGTCAGTGGGGATTTTCATAGGCAGAATCTGGCAATTTCAGGCATGTGGAATGGATGCACTCTTAGCTCTGGCTGATCACCTCCTAGTGATGGGGGAAGATAAATCAAAGAGTACATGTGTGATTTCACAGGTCTGCTGCAGACTGACGGATGGTTTTGTTGCATTTGAAGTACTTGCAGCAGATGGAGTTGTCCCTCCATGACTTACCCATTCAACAGAATAGTTTGGGGCGCTTAGTCATTTGGTCTGGGTCCTCTCTTTCATGCAGTATTTCTCCTTTTCATGATTGCATCTTCTACAGTGTGTGTTACATGGTAATTGTACTCAGCTTTGCCTCACCATTGTTGTGAGCTGGCTGGTGAAATTAAAATGTTACTTGGTGACAGTATGAGAACTAGAGAAGCCTGGGATAATGCTGGTAGATTGGAAGAAGCTTACACCAGGATCTCGAAGGGAGCGGGACAAGCTGCTTGTAACATAAGTTCTTAATTTAATTTTTGTTAGTTTTTATTCTGCTTCTGGGTACTTAACAGCTATGGCATGTGTGCTGGTTTCCCATCTGCTCAAAATGAGACAAATGGAATTGTATAGTTGCTTTCATATGTAGATCCCAGTTCAGTTACTCACTTCAGGACTAGACAACTGAAATGAGCTGTAGACTGACCAACATCTTGAGGCCATCTGAAGAGCATCTGGAAACTGAGGCGAATTCAGAACATGAYGGCCCAATTATTTAAGAGTTGAATTTGACACACCCTGGTTTTCTTCACGTAGGACTCTAGGGAATACTCCATACACTACTTTAGTGTTTGTGGGAGCATTTGTACACACCTTTGTCTTTAGCAATCTTGTCTAGGGTTATTCAGGGAAAGGGTTGGTTCCCCCCTGCCCTTTAAAAAAAGAAGCTGGCTCCCTTGTCTATGCTATTCTTTCTGTGTTTTTGGCATTGATCTGACTGTATGGTTGCAAAACCTAGAAAACTGTTAAAATGCTGAACCTAAACATAATCCAACAGTACAGAGTCCTTTTCCTTTCGGAGTGTATTTATCCATTTACTTAGTTTCCAGGTGGGCTGCAGCGTGGTGTCATTAATGTGCAAAACCCTAAATATGGGATATGTCATAAGATGCCAGGTTTCAGTCTTTATCTGCCCATCATTATAATTCAGATGTGGGTATGCTTAGGAGTAGGGATAGGAAATACAGCTAAATTCCTTTTTTGTAAGGGTGGAAAAACAGTGAGATTTGGCCCTGCAATGATAATGTTACTATCTGGGGTTACTTTAGATGCTTGATTATGGCTAAACTGGTATAAGAGTTAAGGGAGTATTGGAGAACTTGCCCATTTGCTTCCTTTGGTAGGAAACTGTGTCCGTTATCACATTTCCTACCCAAGGAAACAAACTACGTGTCAGGGATGTAATTAAAAACAAAACCAAAAACAACAAACCCCAACAAAATGACAAATGCTTTCCCTGAATTACTCTCCAAGAAACTAGAAAGAAAAACTTCACTGATAGTACAGGATCTTCCAGCTAACCAAACTACCAGTTGGAAAACTTTCCATCATTGATAGATTCGGTCTTGGACAATAAAAAGCAGTTTGTTGTTSTTCTTTGTACTTTTTCTGCATAAACCTCCTCTGAAGTAAGGAGCTACTTTCCAGCAGTGTGCCCAGGTGGCCAAGAAGGCCAACAGCATCCTGGCTTGTGTCGGAAACAGTGTGGCCAGCAGGAGTAGGGCAGTGATCGTGCCCCTGTACTTGGCACTGGTGAGGCCGCACCTCGAATACTGTGTGCAGTTTTGGGCCCCTCACTACCAGAAGGACATTGAGGTGCTGGAGCGTGTCCAGAGAAGGGCGAYGAGGCTGGTGAAGGGTCTGGAGCACAGGTCTGATGAGGAGCGGCTGAGGGAGCTGGGGTTGTTTAGCCTGGAGAAAAGGAGGCTGAGGGGAGACCTTATCGCTCTCTACAACTACCTGAAAGGAGGCTGTAGCGAGGTGGGTGTCGGTCTCTTGTCCTATCGTTTGTTACTTGGGAGGAGAGCAAATGGCCTCAAGTTGTGCCAGGGGAGGTTTAGGTTGGACATTAGGGAAAATTTCTTCACCGRAAGCATAGTCAAGCATTGGAACAGGCTGCCCAGGGAAGTGGTGGAGTCACCATCCCTGGAGGCGTTCAAAAAACGTGTAGATGTGGCACTTCAGGACATGGTTTAGTGGGCATGGTGGTGTTGGGTCAGCAGTTGGACTTGATGATCTTAGAGGTCTTTTCCAACCTTAATGATTCTATGTTCGTAGGAAGTGGGGGAGGTAAAGAACAGGATCTTCTCATAATTGGAATCTGTTTGCTCTCTTTTCTTCATGGTAAAGCAAGTCAGGCCTCTGTGGACTTTCTAAACCAAATGAATTACAGTTTTGAATAGTAATGCAGTATTGCTAATGATTTCATTGCTGACCACAGATGTTGGCAGTAAGGCTAGCATTGTCATTTCATTTCTGATATATTTTTAAGGCATTTTGCTTATTAAATTAGTTGACTCTTTTTATGTGCTGTTCAAACTATAATCTTGAATTAATGAATTTGGGAACATGGATAGTGCAGGTTAAGGTCAGTAAGCTTATGTTCCTTTTTGCTTGGTGCTGGTGAGGGCACACATCAGATTTGTTTAAAACAGTTGTTTAGATTACTTATCTCTATTAATTCTGAGGCCTGAGATAGACTGGGTGTAAGTGCAAGTAGCCTAGGGACTTCTTCATACTGTCTGCTTTGCCAAAATAGAAGCCTGAATGGAGCAGCAATCTGTTCTCTGGTACCACTGTGTCTAGTTGTTTGGCCCTAACCTGAATCTAACGGAGTGAATATCTGAGTTAAGGAACGAGGTTGGAAAATTTTGAGCCATTTGAAGATTTTTGAGAATCTGTGAGAAGATCTTGATTTCCACTCTGCCACCCGTAGCAGCTTTTTGTGCCTTGCAGTGCTTAAGTAGCAGTGTGGTTCAAACTAGGAGTGAAAGGTGGTCCATCATCTACTAATGCACTGGCAAATTTAGGGCGAAGTTAAACTGTGGAAGACGGATCATTTGGGTTTGCCTTCTCTGAGTTATAACAAGGCTATCCTTACTCAAGTCCTAACTCTGCAAAAATTTTTAATTAGAAAGATGTACTTCTGAGATAGCTGGCCCTGAAGCTGTCTTGAGCGGCAGTGGGTCAGCTGCTAACACTGCTGGTCTGTAGACCGGCTTCCAGCTAACTTCAGTGCTGATGTTAGTCCTCTAAATCTTTTTCTTAATTGCTTTTCTCTGCAGAGAAATTCCAGCGAGGCACATGCTCTCATGTCACTGGCGAAGAATTTAGTGTGGGCCTGACTCTGCCCTACAAATAAACATGAGATAAATATGCTCAAGCCTAGCAGTGAAATGACTGTGTGAGACACCTCTGTGGTCACCCATTAGGGTGGTATTCTTCAGAGTGCTGCTCTCCAAAAATAAGCCAACTCAAAAGAAGTAACTTGACTGATCTGTATAGTCTAGACACTTTCAAAACAACGACCAGCTTTATCTAGGAATGGTTGGTTAGGCTGCTTGGATAAAATACTGAGTACCTTCAATATTGCCAGAATTTAGTTTACCTTGTTCTGAGAGAGGAGAGCAACAAACTAAAGTTGTCTGTTTGCAGAAACACTAATTTTCTTTGAATTTTTCCTGTTCCTGAAAACACCTTCCTTAGTCGTTTCGGAGAGAATATAGGAACTACCTTCAAGACAAATAACATGGGCATGAGTTGAAAGCAGACTGTTCCTTAGCTACACTGTTCATGTGTTGAAGACCTGTTTTTCCTTTTTTCCCTCCCTCCCTCCACTGTTAAAAGGCTGAACTGGAAATCCTCACCTCATTTTTAAAGTGACGTTGCCCACAGAAATGGCAATGAACCACCAAAAAGGAAAATCAAAGCAAAGCCAGCACCTTTTCATTGCATTTAGGTTCTAAGTTCCATGGAATCATGGAGGGGTTAATACCTGTAAGGACTGGAAGACAGTCTAATCTGAGAGGCAGATGTGCCAGATCGGAGAGAAGCTGTGGTGCTGTGTAGCAGTTACGGACTCGGGCTTTGGCTCGACTGAAGTCCTCGTGCCATGTAACCCTGTATTCAGGAAGCAGGAACAGCAGGTCAGCTCTTTGTCTGTGGGGACTTCACTGACTTTAGAGACATCTGATGTACCTCGTGGTACCTTCTAYGTAGTAGCTGCACTAAAATCTGACCATTTTCCAACTGGTGTTTACAATGCTCAGAAGAGGAGAAGGAAGGGTAATGGATTACCGGCAATAATAAAAGCCAACTTTTTATAGTGACTTTTTTATATTAATGAAGYCCAGCCTGTGGACATAAGTGATTCTGGTTGCTTTTCCTTTAAGTGCTCAGATACAATCGCTAATCTCTATCCTGAGGCTGCATGCTTTCCTTGGTTCATGCACAGCGCATGCAATTGTGTAAGAGCTTGGAGTTTGGCAGAGTSCAGCTCGTTCTGGTGTGGCGTCACTGTGAGATTGGATGAAGGTTTTGCTSCTCCCAGGCCTTCTGTTCACGTGCTGGATAGCGCTGGTCACAATGCACTTGAACCTACCACCTGGTCAGCTCAATGGCGTATTTTATTCTGTGATCTTGTGGTTCTTTTATTTTGCATGTGTAGTGCAAAAATGTTTGTGTAGATTTTGGTTTCTTCTCCCTGACTGTAACTGACCTAAGGAAAGAAGAGAAAATGTTGAGCAAAATTATGTCCTTGGTTACATCTGTTACATCAGTATCTTTACTGATTTTAATCATATAGTTTGAATGAAAATGAGAACGGAACAACTTGCCTTGGGCCTGTACATATACCTAGTATTCTTAGTCACATGCTGAAAAATAGTCTTAACTTAGTCACTAGTTTATATCTTCCCGCTTTGGCTTTTTAAAAACACAGCAGAAAAAACAGGGAATCCTGGCTTTTTTAAGGGGATTAGTGTGACTTGCAAATATCTGATTGGTTCTGTTCCTGTCTAACTGTTCTGTGTAAAACTCATTTACTGTTTTTTAAACTGTTAGCTGACCTTACATACGAATCCCAGCTGTGCATTAGCATTGCTTGGGGATGTGTTTGTATCTTTTGTCTAAAAATACCCAGCCGGTAGGATTCATGATCCATGAAAGCTAATTGAAACAATTTCTCTTCAAGTTTTGGCAAGCGAAGCATGCATTATAAGCATTAATATCTATAAATTGAATTGTTAATGAATCTAGACACTAATAATGAATGCAATTTTGCAGGCTTAACTAGAAACACTAAAATTATCAGGATCTGGAACAGAATTTTCAATCATTTTTGCTTATTAAATAGCAAAGCTATGCTTTTAATAAGCTAATCATTTTTATTTGACCCCATAGGAGTAGCTCAGCTGATTAGAAACAGGTTTCTAAGTGCAAAACAATGTTGTTTTTCTCTCACTGTTTTAACCACCACAGTGCTGAAATTTCAGATCAGATACTTATCTCCCATTGTGAGTATGGCATGAGTGCTTATACTGCAATTCCTCTAAAGGAATTTACATTAGAACCTATATATGTCCCATTTAATGGGAGAATACTCGGCATAGATAGTGTGTGTAATCTGCCAAAACAACTGGAGTTTTCTTGAAAGATTGTTAGTGCACAAAAATACAATATATGAGAGAGACTCCTATTCAGTCTTTGTTGTATCCAAAAGTAGAAAAGCACTTGATACAATTCAAAACTCAGGATCAAAACTAATAAACAGAAATCTTTTTCCCACCTAATTTAAAATTAGCCCTTAGGATTATCTTATGCAGATGAAGAATATGGTAAGATTCAGAACTATAGCAAGAAGATCTTAAGCTCTGATGATTTACTTTTAAAACAGTTTTTTGAAGTATGCAGTTGCTACTGACTCTAGTGGCTGGAGACCAGGAGGACACAAAGAGACGGATTATTCTTCAGGTCCCTTTGGTGAAGTTTCTTCTCCCAAAACTGATGCTGGCAGCTCTTGCAGACAGGCTGTCAGACTTTATGGATCACTGGTGTCTTTTAGACAAGCGATTTCTTATACCAAAAGATTTAGTAACCCTGCACCATTTGTTAAATGAAAAAATCAAACTTGGTTATCTTGTGAGATAATAGTGAAGAACTGTCTGTGAAACTGTGTAAGGAGATAAAAGGCTGAAAGGGATGTCAAGGATTTATGACTGGATGTAGGGCTGGAAAAAGGTTCCTCCATCGACAGAGACAATTGATACCCTTATGGGAAATGTATTCCAGTGCTTAATTATCTTTACTATTTGAGAGGAGGTTTTTTCTTTATTTAATCTAAATCTCCCTTACTACAGTTCATACCTACTTCCACTTTTTTTGTGTTCCATAAGCATGGAGAAAGGTTTTCACTCTCTGTCACAACCTTCTAAATATGTAAAGGCTGTTTCCACGTGTCTCTGCTGCCTAGATAAACAACACCCCATTTCTTCACTTCTTCAGTGTGGACAGACGTGGGATGGCAGTGAGGCTTACTGACTACTTAATGTGTGCTGGCAAGGGAGAAATACTAGCGAGCTTGATCAGATGAAGTGGTAAGGAAAGAAACATCAACAGATGGAACTAAACAGCGCAGTTGGGTGTTCCAAAATTCTTCACCAAAATACTAATGGGAAAGGAGTGGTGTTCCATAATTTAGCTTAAAACTCAATGGGAAATTAATTTTAAGTGAATATAGACATACACATTAAACTGCAGAGTACTACATGCAATAGCTCTAACTCAGTACAGTATTTTAAATGTTACACTTAATCTCAAATATTTAGCCCGAATAGGTTAGAATATTTTTATTCCTTGGACTTCCATGTTTATAATTATTTTGTCCACGTGCACTGGAATACTGTGCTACCTCCTCTTACAGTTGTCAGTGAAACCAAGAACCCTTTCCTCTAGGCCCCTCATTTGATAAAGATTTTTCATGTACTTATGGCTGTTACAGATAGCATACTGCAAGTATCAGACGTGATGACCATAATCAAATTAATGTTTCTGTAACTCAGAGAGCCTAATCTCCAGGCTAAACACTTTCATCATTGATACGTATGCAAAATGAAATTTCTGAGATAATTTGGGGGGGGGAAATGCCTGTGCCCACACCCCCATACCTTTCCCCTATTTATGTGCTCYCATTCAATGATATGAGACTTGATCAGTCTAAAGACTACACTCTTGTCATATTAATTGCACTAAGCATGTGATAGGATGCTGGGTCTGTGGTGGGTTTTTTATTTAGTTGTTGGTTGGTTGGTTTTTAACTTACTTGCATAATGGAACTTTTTTATYGTAGAGATTTGACTGCGGACTCCAGGGGGAAGTACATATTCATGCTGCGTGGGCAATGCTCACTGACTTGAATATCTGAAAGTTTCTCAGATCTCCTATTTAAACTGCTGATGTAGCTACACACAAACTTATTTGGCAGTGTGTCTTGAAGTTTGTTTCCTAATTTATTGGATGGTGAAAGAGGCAGTAAATTTCTTAGAACTTACCCAAAACTGTGCTTGTTTCTTGAGACTTCCAACACTAACAGGTTTGTGGAACAGCCACAAATTATTCTTCTGCATCTCATACAGGAAAGCAGGGGTTGTTTTTTTTTTTTTACACACTCTGACTTCCCCCACACCACCCCCCATAGCTTTTGGTCTGCTTTTGGGTTTTGCCTGAACTTAAATTGGTTTTTAATTTCACTAAGTGTTATTTATTGAGGTAACATCTCTCTTTAATGTATTGCAGCGTAGAGCAACACTTGTATTTGTCCCTTAGGTGTTTGTTTCACCTACAGAGTTTTATTTTAGCTAAAGACAAGTATCATCTCAAACTTCTGCAATTGCAAAATAATGGTTTGACAGCTGCTCATCCTGTACTTTAGGTACCCAGAAGAAAATCACTTGCCAAATTATTCTGTTATGTCTTTGGGGTTTTCTTTTTTTTAAAAGATGGAACTGTCTAGGTCCTTCCTTGCAGACTGAAGACAGCCTTGCTTGCTGGGCTAGTCTTTGTCCCTTTTACTGTGTCACAGTGCTGAGACATGTCAGATTGAATTTGAAAATATCCAGGAAGGTCTAAAAAGCTGAAAAGTTCCAATTGGTTTGAGATCTTCTAATTTTCCCTTGGTTACTGAGACAAAGGTAGAAAATACAGTGTTAACATTATTCCATTTTGAATTTGAGGTATAGGCTTATAATTTCAAGTCATTAGGCTGAGTTAACACAAAGTATTTGCTTTGCTATGTGGTGGCAAAATCAGGGTAGAATTACCTTTTGTGAGGGTTTGGAGTCTTTAACGTCAAGGTGGATGGTATGTTGACTGAATTAAAAACTTGCCATCTACTCTTCCTGTTGGTTTCTCTTATCTGTAAGATACTCTTCAGGCTTAGAAGTAACTTTCTCCCAGCTCTCAACTGATCTGAGAGGCCCCTCAGATTTGTGCATGTGGGGTTTTTTGGGCAGGATGCAGGGAATGAGGATGTTTTTGTTATTTTCAGAGGAGGCAGGTAACTGGGGATCAGGAGTTGCTCTGTCTTTTACAACTGGCTTTCCTCTGCTGATGATTTAAAAACAAAAACAAAACAAAACAAAAAAACCACCAACAACAAAAACCGCAAGTCAAAACTTGCCTGTTAGCTGGTGTATGTTCCTGTACTGTTTCTTCTGTGAAAAGTCTATATTCTGGGAGACGAATATTAGAATTATCTTTAATAATTGGTATTAGAATTCATCCATTAGTGGCTAGTGTGTTTGGTGTTACTCTTTGCTGTCTTCTACTTTCAAAGATTCCTTTTCCCAAACCAATAGCACAAAAGAAGTCGTCGTCTTCTCGGTGCTGTCTATTGACATTCGGGAGACTAACTGCCCTGAAGTTAATTCCTCCTGTTTAAGTAAACTGCTTCAGTTGGGGCTGTTAGCATTGAGGATATTGGCATTCCTATTTACTGAACAGTAGTCTTCTATGATGATTTTTTTWAAATGAATTTATTATGTGTACTTTTCAATAAATTTAACAAATAATCCAGATAAATCTAGGAGGCTGCTAGTGAGTCATATGCTGACTAAACCAAAAATATTTTAATCCTGGAGTAAACATTTATGAAGTGTCTGTGCCACCCTTTGCAAAGGGATCGAGTTCCCCAAATTAATGAGGAATTAAATTAACCTAAATTAAACTTCACCATAAGTAATCCTGAAATGTATTGAGCTACACAACTGTTTCAGTAGCAGAATGTTTTGCAATATGGTCCTCATCTCAAAGAAACTATTGGCAAATGTCGGTGAATTTTTTCTACAGAAATATAGAATGCTACTACATGGTACACTTGCTGTTGTCCACTTCCCGAGACCAATCCAACAGTCTCTGATGTACTAATATCACAAGGATTTTTGACAATTAATCTAGTAACAGTGAGTGTGCTGCTAGAAGTAAAGTTACTCAGCAGGAGCTGTACCTCTTAGTGGATTTAGATAGAGAGCCTCTATTTTACAAAATCTGCTGCTTTATCGGGTTTCTTGCACAGTAACTGAGAGAACTGTTCAGCAATTTCTTACCTAAAATTTGCACTGAGTAGTTGCTTCAAGGGTGGTAAAATATAATTGCTGTCAGTCAGTGTGCTACAATGGCTCTGTGTGCATCCAAGAAAGAACTGAAATAATACTCTTTTTTTTGGTACTTTAAATATTTTGGTAGCTATGAATAATGGTGTAAATCAGATAATGTATTAAAGCTTTGTAGTCTCTCTTCCTTCCGGTTAGAAGGCCAGYTGTCAGGTGCCAGACATCCTCCTCCTTCAGAAAAGAACTTTCTATAACTCAGAGAAACCTCCACTGAAGTCACTGCACTGACACAGGTGTGAGTTACAGAATACTCARGCTTCATAGTTTAAGATGCAGTTGTTTCAGCAATAAAAAAAMCCCCACACATACCATATTTAAAGGAAGTACTAGAGAATGAGGACTTTGCCTGAGTTGTTTTTTCCTTCTCTCTATTAACAGAAAAATCAATGGTCTTTCTTCTGTTATTGAAGAAAAAAAAAGTACTTTTTTCCCGCATGGGAGGGCTAATGGGATAATCTGGTCCACAGCACAATTTCAGCTATGAGGGAGGCATCCCCATTTGATCTTTATGAATGACAGTCTTCACCTAGCCTTGCATGACACTGCTGGTGTGGAAAGTTCCAGGTTCTGGCACTCCTGATCCATCGCTTTTCAGAGCATCTGTGGAAACTTATGCTGCACTATTTGAGTATCATCCCAAATAAGGATGTGATTTGAAAGTTATGGTCTTTTAACTTGCCAAATGGCTAGTGGCGTTGTAGCACACTCTTATAAATTTGGTTGCAAAGGTTAATTGTTTCGATGACCGCTGACAGGTGTCTGAGCCTTTCCAGGTTGCTTCTGACTCACCAACATAGTGAAAACCAAACAATACCTGTGTGGAAAGTTAACAGTTAGGTATTTTTTTCCTTGATTTCAGGCCAGCAAGAGCCAAAAACCTCTACTCTGGTCTCCTGCGTGCCTTTCTGAAAAAATAAGCATGTCAGATCCTCAGAAATGAGAGGAAATAGGATAACCTTACAACTAAATTGTGACATGGATATGTCTTCTGTCTCATTCCTCGGTATTTTGCCACTTCATGTTTTACTCATCTCACCTTTAATGTTAACAAAAGCGATGACAGACATACCGAATTATTTTTTTTTCTAAAATGCATGACTATTTTAGAGCAGCTCTGTCACTTATCTTGCCAAATATTTAGCGGTGCTAAGTATCTGAGGCTTTTTGGGAAGAAAGATGACAAGATTTTTCATTCTTGCTGCCTAGAATTTAATGTATTGTAGAGGAAGAGGAAATAACTGAGTATATGGCACTGGGAGCTAAATCACTGTTTCAGCTATGGAGGAATACTGGCCACCAGTCCGGATTGTTGGAGCTGCTTAGATGCCGAGCATTTGAATTACTAAATGCAACTTCTAAAATAATCAGGCTAGTGAGCCCTTATTTTATTTTTTTAACCTACCATTAATTAACCTAATTAAGTAATATGCCTAAACCTGGAATGTTGTTTTCTTAATATCTAAACATTTTTCTGAAATTAGGGAAGCTCAGAGAAGGGTGCTAAAGATAACGTGGACACAAATCTTCCATCTTGATTTCTTATTAATTTGGTTTTCTGGGACAGTGAGGTGGACTGAAAACTGGCTGAACTGCCAGGCTCAGAGGGTTGTGATCAGTGGCAGAAAGTCCAGTTGGAGGCACCCCAAACCTTAGTGGTGTTCCCCAGGAGTCAATGTTGGGGCCAGTATTGTTTATCTTCATTAATGAGCTGGATGATGGGACAGAGTGCACTGTCAGCAAGTTCACAGATGTACCAACCACTCCTCGCAGTTTTGTGTCACCAGATGGTGGTGCTGCCATTCACCTTGAGCTCAGCAGGCTGGAGAACTGGGCAGACAGGAACMTCATGAAGCTCAACAAAGTGAAAAGCCAAGTCCTGCACCTGGGGAGGAACAACCCCAGGCATTAGTACACATTGGGGGCTGACTAGCTGGAAAGCAGCTTTGTGGAGAAGGGCCTGGGCATCCTGGTGAGCAACAAGCTGACCATGAGCCAGCAATGTGCCCTTGCGGTAAAGAAGGCCAGCAGCAACCTGGGCTGCATTAGGAGGAGTGGTGCCAGCAGGCCCAGGGAGGTGATCCTTCTCCTCTGCTGGCACTGGTGAGGCCATGCCAGTTCTGGACTCCTCAGTACTAGAGAACCACTAAGACAATTAAGGGACTGGAGGATCTCTCCTAAGAGGAGAGGCTGAGAGAGCTGAGATTTTGTTTTAGCTTGGTGAAGAGAAGGCTTGGGGTGATCTTATCAATGTATATAAATGTCTGATAGGAGGGTATAAAGAAGACAGAGCCAGACTCTTTTCAGTGTGCCCAGTGACAGGATGAAAGGCAATGGGCACAAACGGAAACACAGGAAATTCCATCTAAACATAAGAAATTTTTTTTTTTTTTTTTACTGAGAGGGTGGTCAAACACTGGAACAGGTTGCCCAGAGAGGTTGGGGAGTCTCCATCCATAGAGAGATTCAAAACCCAACTGGGCATGCCTGCCCTAGCTGACTCTGCTTGAGGAAGGGCGTTGGGCTAATCGATTTTGTGAGATCCCTTCCAGCCTCAACTATTTTGTGATTCACTGTGTGGATTTACCTTCAGTCTTATGAAGTTTTGTTGTTGGAGCCTGTCTGCTTTCCTGCTCTGTCCTGCTCGGGAGACTGCTTGGTACAGAACACTATTAAAAATGTATACCTAGACTTCTCAGGTACAGCAGCTAAAGTTATGCAATGAATCTGTTGCTTATCATCCACAAAAAAACATGCTGTTATTCCACATACTACCCCATTTATTCTGGCTATCGGCTCACAGCCTTTAAGAGGATCAGGATCAATGACTGCATGGACACTGCTCCTTGGCTTCCAGGCCCTGAAACTGTCATACTGGAATGTCTCTTAGGTCACTTTCCAAACACATCATTTGCACTCCTAGAACATTCACAAGGAGCAGCACTCTTTTTCCTCCCAGAGTTGCTCCTGACTGTTTGGTAACTTGAGTCTTTCTTGGAACAACTGGGAAGAATTGTGTAGTTCCTGCACACTCCCTTACAGAAATTCTTTCATAAGGTCATCTCACCCTTCATCAGCCAAGGGCACATCTCCATCAACATCATGATTATGGAGCTATCCCACCCTTTCTGGTAAACATTTACAGTTTGTAATCCCACTAGCAAGGGAATTTTTTTTAAGTGGTTTGGGGGTTTTTGGTTGTTGGTTTGTTTTTTTTTTTTTAAAGGTACTGCTGAGGAGCTCCACATTCCTGTGCTTATTTGTTGCTTTGCATCTCTTAAGTTTTTCTGCAATCCCCAAGGAAGGGAAACAACTCCAGAACATCTTGAGGAGAGAAAAAAAAAAAAAAATAACCTGGGGGAAGAAAAATAAAAAAACACTTAACTGTTTTAGATATATTGGATAAGCAGGCATATTTTTTGGCATTGCTTCAATCTCAGTTGGCAAAAAATCCAAGACTCATCAGTCTCTTGCTAGCCATCTCTGTGTTTTGGGTTAGATCATACATACTCATTAGCAGAATGTACTTAACCCTGAGCTGCCCTGCAGTTTGGTATCAATGCCACTGCCATTAAAATCAATGGGTACAGCAGTAATTATGCCCCAAACTCATAGCTTCAGAGCTGTTGTGTGAGATTTGGTCACTTGAATTTGAGGACTTGTCATTTTAGGGCCTAGAACATTTTATAGGTGACTATGGGTCTTAGAAAAGGGTGTGCTAGCACAGTATAAATTCATTTGTTTCATGGGGAAGATGAGTAGGAAATGATCACACACTGAACACTAATACGAGACCTAGGGAAGGTCAAATAAAAGAAGGTGTCAGGTTCAAGACAAACATAAGGAGGTAGTATTTCACGCTGTATGACTAAGCTGCAGAACTCTTGCAGTTGTGGATGCTACAAGTTTACATGGGTTCAACAGTGACTAAAAATGACAGAGAAATAATTCATTGAAGACAAAAAAAGAAAATCCCTCTGATTCAGGATGCATGAACTGGAGTCTGGAAAGGTATTCAGAAGAATATTTGTGTCCTGTCTTACAGCCTTTAGGGGATGGTTGTTTGAGCTTTTAGTCTCCTACTCAACTGAGCATCTCCTTCAAGAGTCCTTTGTGATAGTCATCATTTTTCCAATGTCTTAAGCTTTTTTCGCCAATGGCTTGAAGAAAGTATTCCTCCTTGGTATAATGTCTTTCACTGTGATGACACTGGATTACCTGACATTCTAGGTTGCCTTTCTGCTTCCTACCTGTAGACAGCAGGCTGCTGGCTAATGACTGCCAGGAGAGACTTGCCCGGGCACTTGATGATATCAGCTTCCAAACTGCTGCACGAAGCTCAGTGATAAGTATTGATAAGTTCACTCCGGTTCCTGAGACTTCTAAACTTCTCTGGGGTTGCAGATAATTGCAAATAATTACACCGACTATTTATTTTGATAGCCAAATGACTGAAGGCTTCACCTAGAAACATGTAAACTGGATGACAGGCTGTGTGTCAAGTTGAAGAGGCTGTCCAGGCAGAACTGCCACGAGGGGAGGAGAGCGCTCGCCCATACCTGAGCCCCTTCAGCAGCCTCCTGAAAGGGTGCCTCTGCCCCTGGCACCTCTGCTTCTGTTGCACTTGCCCAGCACTGTGCCAGTGCAGATGYGTTTGGGCTTTGCAAAACGAGCCTGTCGTCACTGCCTATCTTAAAGGTTTCGTGACCTGCCACATGTTAAGTAAAGTGTGTAGAAAGATACTGTTTGGAGTTATTTCTGGAGTAAATGTACATACACACAAAAGCTGTAAGGGGAAGGTTGTTTTCAGATTATACTGTGCGTGTGTATATTTATCTTCTTTTCTCCTCCTCATCTTCAGAGTTCCAAGGTTTTTATCAGAGTTTTCTTGTCTGAAACTGGAAACTGGAACTGAAAGTTGTTTGATACACTCCATCCAAGTTGAGTACGGGGAGAAGTGCCGGTGCACATGCACGCTTTAGCGGTACAGTGAGAGCAGAGTTTACTTGAGTGCTTGGTCGTGTCATATGATGAATGTGAATAGGTAATAATTGTTTCTGTTTATTCTAGTGCAGGAACTAACAGACAACAATTGGTTTACAAAAAGAAAAGGAAATACTTTTTAACAACACCTAGTAAAATTTATGGAATTAATTGTAAAGGCCAAAAACATAAATGCATTTTTGTGCCACACCTTCTGTGGCCTCTGAGTCAGATGATGAGAAATCATTGTATGAGATGGTAATTCTAAGGAATAGTATTCACAGTTACTAATGCACTGAAATTTTTATCTCATCTTCTGCTGTCCCRCTAAATTTGATTACAACTCGAATTATTCAGGAAGAGAAAATACTGAGCTTGCCCCTCAAACTGAAGAGATGGAAGATAGCTCTAGACAATGCTTTAACAGTTAGAAATGTAAATTTAATAACCTGGGGACAACAAATAACTGCTTAAGAGAGACCGTTGAAAGTGGAGGACTGATTAGTAAGTTGTTTCATGACACATTATTGTCTGCAGCTGCAGTAGAAGTATGTAGGTCTCTGAACAGGGTTTTGACACCAGCCCTGTCTTTCACATGAAAGTGCAAACTACACCTAAAAAGTTTGGAGGAGGAGGGGAGCTTTGGACTTTCTTTTCTTGGTAGTTTCTTGATAGTATATTGACATTATTTTTTTCCATCACTCTTTTGTCCACCCTTCACTCCACGTAAAGATGCATTTTTGTTAGTAGAAATTTTTTTAGTTTAGCCAATATTAGAATTGACTATATTTTGCAGTCTGTTCTTTATTCTTGATTCAGGACTTAGGTCTGTTCTTCTGCAATGTGGTAATGAGATCTGGGATAATAATGTCAAGCTGTATCTAAACAATTGGATTAAAGGAAGCCCTTGGAATAGGACAAAGCTTGGTGTAACTTACTGAATCACGTGGCCAATTGCTAGCCAATTCCCTAGGGACAAAGTTCTTACTCCTGGCAGAGCTTAGCAGCTAGCTTTCAGCTTCTTCCATGATCAGCATTTTGTATCCAATGTTTTAAAATGTTTGGAAAATGCAGCATAAGGGAGATTGAAGGTGTTATCTTTAATTGGACTAACTTAAAAAATTAATATTGAAAAGCTTTCTCCTAGTTTTGTTGTTATTGACCTGATGTTGAGAATAGCTTGTGCTGTTCTGAAGGAGAGGAGGAGGGGAATATATTTTGCTTTTGGCTTTTTGCGCTTCGTTKTTTGGATTTTGGGGGGACAGAAGAGGTTGAATTTGTAGACAAAACTGAGGAACAAGTCATGGAAGAAATGGGGACGCATTCTATAATTTCCTGTAGTTGCTATTACTTAAAAAAAAAAAAAAGAGTCTGAGCATGAATAGGAAATATTTTCTAAACCCTTTCTACTTGTTGGTCTGCCTGTGCCGATTTGTTCATAGATCCAGCTGTGAAAGTATCTGTAGCCAGACTGCAGATGTTGGTAAACAGTATCATCAATTCCCTTTGCCTTGACCCTGGTTTTGAAATATATTCTCTGCCACTACTGCTGTGGAAGCTGAACTCATTGCCACAAGCATAACATTTGGCATAAGGAACAAGATTGAGATAATAATAAGCAAGAATGGATATCTATTTGTCAAGTTTAAAACCAGGAAAGTCTGAAAGGTAGATGGACCTTTATTTTTTTTTCTTGGTGAGGTTCTTTTTCTAATCATTGCTAATCATACTTAGAAAGTGAATACCTTATTGAATGGTATTGCAATTGCTTGCTTTGACCTCAAAATATTACTTTGTCATTCTTGCCTTTCTCCTTGGAAAATTAATGTTAGATAAGAGCGAGGTAGATTCTTTTCTAGCTTATTCATTAGCAGCAGCAGCAATGTTGTTAATTATGTTTTGATTGTGGAGGCTGTATTATGAGTGGCCAGAGAACACAGAATTAGTTTCAGATTTTCATAGCTAGAAGGTGGGAAAATCCTCCGTCAGTTTGCAGACTAAGCAGATTTACTCTGGAGATCATTGAGGCATAATAAACTGCAACTTTGATGCTTCTTCATTATAGCATTGCTTTCAATGCACAAATTGTACTGTGGGAAAAAATATAGCCCACTTCTTGGAGGATCCTATTCTCTTTTTCTTACATACATCATCTTCTCAGCTTCAGCTGGTATATTTTTGGGTTTTTTCTTTTTTCTTTTTTTTTTTAATCTTAGAAAAACTTACTCAATGTATTCCTCAGGAACCCTTAACTAGCTTTTTGTGTCTTCATATATTTTAGCAGTACCAGTTAGAAGCCTATGGAAGCCTACAAACAATCACTAGGCARTAATCAGCAGTAAGTAGAATGGTAGCTGGTTACTTTGCATCTTAAATGACTTCAACCTTTTTTTTTCTTTTAAATTTTGTAATTTATTTAAATTTGCACAGGTTTTTTGTTTTGTTTTTAATCCGTTAATAAACACTGTAGGTTTGTGACTGAAAATATCCAATTAATCTGTTAATAAAAATGCCACCACAAGCTCATGAGTATGAGGGAGTGTGGCACTTCAGTCAAATACGTTTATCTTAAAAATTCTCTTCTCTCACCTGCTCTACCGTCCCGACATACTGAGGTACCAGTATTTCTGACAAAACTGAAATGAAGATACCCAATTCGTCTGACACTTTATCTGACTTGCTGAATCTTCTGACAGAGTCGTCTTTATAGTCTGTATTGCATTTCTTTTATGTTCTTTTGTTCCCTTCCAAGTGCCTGTGGGGTTTTTGTTAGTCAGTTGGGTATGTTCAGCATTGGAAGAGTGTTTCTAATAACCAAATTTTACTTCTGGTGTCTATATTAAACTCCCTCAGGTCTTCCTCATGACTACTTCTTCTGAAGTCAGTTTACACATGTTCCTTTGGGCTTTTTGCATCAACATTTGATAAGTACTCTGTGTTGATAAAACATGATAAGCACATTCTTGAAGAATCCCTGAAAGCACACTGCACACATTTCACTGCATGGAAACAGTCAAACCATGTTTAAGATGATCTTAAGCAGGGCAGACCCTTCTCAGCTCTGATTTCCTTAGAATTTAGTGAACACTTGATACAATAACTTTTATCCTAAGTTTAAGGTAAAGTGTTGGTATTCATTTAGTCCTTGGTAATTAAAGTGAATTTCTTGGTTTTCTTGCTCTTCCAAATCTCTATCAGTAGGATCTTTCAAGTAATTGCTCAGAATAATAAAATGGAAGTAGAACATTAGCACTAATCTCCTTTGCTGGGATATTTGCGAACGGGGAGTGAAAAGAGAAGACTTGCATGTCAGATCTGCAGCTCTGAGCCATGTGGAGTCTGACCAGAGGAAAAGCAGCTGTGTATTAGCTTTGAACACGATAAATTCTTGAATTCACTGTACTGGGTGTATGTGGGGAAGTTGCATATAACAGGAAGTATAAGACTATTAAAAATTCTGATAAATTTCAAAGAACTAAGCAACTTGTGAGATAGAAAGAGGTGCAAGAAATATTTAAAAAGAAAACAATCACAAGTAGAGAGAAAAACAGGCAAGGATTTAAATATATCATAAGCACAACACAACTAATTCATCTGATAAAGGAAGATACAAGACACAAGGAGTGACTGATGTAGCTCAAAGATTTCATGGTACAAAGGCGCCTTTACTTGAAATGACAAAAGGAAATAGGGCAAAAATCAGAATATTCAGGATTATTTACAATGTAGAGAGAGAGGGACAGTAATAAAAAAGGCTGAATAAATTCTGCAGAGAATGAAAAAGAAATAAGAAATAGCTTACAGTGTATACTGGGGGGGGTGGGGTGGGGGGTAAAGAAATCATTACTAAAAGGAGAGTCAACCAGTAATCTAAAATGGATGACCTACTGAACTGATTTCATAAATGGGCCTTTACAAAGGGGAAAAAAACACAGCAGCAGATAGCCCTGTTCGTAAGTAATGAAGACATTTCAAAATGTGGGATGGTAGTAGAATACTTGGAAAAGATGGCTATAAATAGAAAACCAGTTCTATGTACAATATGTGTCCTTTACGTTAAAGAAATYATAGTTTTTTGCAAAACATTGAGAATTAATTTGGAGGATAATAAACTGCTGAGATAGAAAAGGATTGCAGAATCCATACAAGGCACTACTCTGTTTCCTTTTCCTCCCCTCAGGAAAGGGATTCAAGTTCGTATTACTCAGTATGTAGTAAAATATTGTCAGAGATAATTATTTTGTCTCATTATCTGTGAGGCATATTCACTAAAAAGAACCCCAAACTCAAACCTCCAAATCTTCTAAGCTATTTTTAGTGTTTGAGAAGTGAGGAGATGGGCACAGAGAGGCTTTTCCAGTACATCCCAGTCTCTTTTCTGCCAGCACCAGAGGCAGGAGCAGTGGAAGGGCTGCTGGACGTCCAGCATCCCGCCAGGAACTGTCCTTTAGCACCCACCTTCCCTAGATCAGCATCAGGTGCGTCCCCGACAATGGCAGGGGACTCCACTGGCACAGAGACTAACTTGGGGAGAGGGAGAGGGATAGACATATGGTACCAAGCCACTTTGTGCCTCAAAGGCTGTGAATTCTGCGCTGCCGCCGGGAGAAGGCCTCACAAGGAATCTTGTTCCACAAATCAGCTGAGAACACCACAAAATGATGGGCTCCTCAAAGTGGAAAGCTTATGCACTTGGACATGTGTCTGCCATCTATGCAACTCTGCTGAAGTACCTTGTCTTCTGAAATGGAACTKCCTGAATGTTTGCTCTTTTTAGTAAATGTTGATGACTCTAGGTACTTAAAGAAATAAAGTAGCTTCTTGTTTAAGGTGTGTTGTTCCTGTAAGTTTGGATCAACCGGGTTGGATTTATTCTGTTAGTGCATCTTCAACAGAATTAAAGTCTACTCAGTCACAATAATGTAAACTCACTGAAACTATCATGTTACTTGCACTGATACTTTTGCACTTAGAGGAAGAATTTTTTTAAACACCTAATATATAGTAAGTGCCACACCAAAAATAAATAAAAGGTTCTTACCAGTAGCTTCTAATCAAGGATTATATTGTTTGACATGCACAGATCAGAGAAGAGAGAAATAATGACAGTGTCACAGAATTCTGTTAAATTGTATGTAAATTTCTTAATGATTTTTTTGTATTAATTACCAGGGGAGGTGCCTCRCTCRACCTGCTGTTTACCAACAGAGAAGACTGGTGGGAGATGTGGTGGTTGGGGGCCGTCTGGGGCTCAGCGACCATGACATGATAGAATTCTCGATTCTTGGGGAAGTAAGGAGAGGGGTCAGCAAGACTAGTACCATGGGCTTCCGGARGGCAGACTTTGGCCTGTTCAGGACGCTGGTTGAGAGAGTCCCTTGGGAAGCGGTCCTGAAGGGCAAAGGGGCCCAGGAAGGCTGGACGTTCTTCAAGGAGGACGTCTTAAAGGCGCAGGAGCGGGCTGTCCCCGTGTGCCGTAAGAGGAGCTGGCGGGGAAGACGACTGGCCTGGCTGAACAAGGAGCTTTTGCTGGGACTCAGGGAAAAAAGGAGAGTCTRTYGCTGCTGGAAGGAAGGGCGGGCGACTCGGGAAGAGTATAGGGATCTTGTCAGGTCGTGCAGAGAGGGAATTAGGAAGGTAAAAGCCCAGCTGGAACTCAATCAGGCCACTGTCGTCAGGGACAACAAAAAAAGTTTTTACAAATATGTTAATGACAAAAAGAGGGCCAAGGAGAATCTCCCTCCCTTATTGGATGCAGGGGGGAACATTGCCACTGAGGATGAGGAGAAGGCTGAGGTACTTAATGCCTTCTTTGCGTCAGTCTTTAATATTAAGACCAGTTATCCTCAGRCTATTCACCCCCTAAGCTGGAAGATGGGGACAGGGAGCAGAATAAACCCCCCATAATCAAAGAGGAAGAGGTTAATGACCTGCTACGCCACCTGGACGCTCACAAGTCTATGGGGCCGGATGGGATCCACCCAAGAGTACTGAGGGAGCTGGCGGAGGARCTTGCCAAGCCGCTCTCCATCATTTATCACCGGTCCTGGTTCACAGGGGAGGTCCCGGACGACTGGAGGCTTGCCAATGTGATGCCCGTCTACAAAAAGGGCCGGAAAGAGGATCTGGGGAACTACAGGCCTGTCAGCCTGACCTCGGTGCTGGGGAAGATTATGGAGCGGTTCATCTTGAGGGCACTCACAAGGCAGGTGCGGGACAAGCAGGGGATCGGACCCAGCCAGCATGGGTTCATGAAGGGCAGGTCCTGCTTGACCAACCTGATCTCCTTCTACGACCGGGTGACCCGCCCAGTGCATGAGGGGAAGGCTGTGGATGTGGTTTACCTGGACTTCAGTAAAGCCTTTGACACTGTCTCCCACAGCATTCTCCTGGAGAAGCTGGCGGCTCATGGCTTGGACGGGTGTACTCTTTGCTGGGTAAAAAACTGGCTGGACGGCCGAGCCCAGAGAGTTGTGGTGAAYGGARTCAAATCCAGTTGGYGGCYGGTCACGAGCGGTGTTCCCCAGGGCTCAGTTTTGGGGCCCGTCTTGTTTAACGTCTTTATCAATGATCTGGACAAGGGGATCGAGTGCACCCTCAGTAAGTTTGCAGATGACAACCAGTTGGGCAGGAGTGTTGATGTGCCTGAGGAAGGCTCTGCAGAGGGATCTGGACAGGCTGGATCGATGGGCCGAGGCCAACTGYATGAGGTTCAACAAGACCAAGTGCCGGGTCCTGCACTTGGGTCACAACAACCCCAGGCAACGCTACAGGCTTGGGGAAGAGTGGCTGGAAAGCTGCCCGGCGGAAAAGGACCTGGGGGTGCTGGTCGACGGCCGGCTGAACATGAGCCGGCAGTGTGCCAAGGTGGCCAACGGCATCCTGGCCTATGTCAGGAATAGTGTGGCCAGTAGGCAGAGAGAGGTGATCGTGCCCCTGTACTCGGCACTGGTGAGGCCGCACCTCGAATACTGCGTTCAGTTTTCGGCCGCTCACTACCAGAAGGACATTGAGGTGCTGGAGCGTGTCCAGAGAAGGGCGATGAGGCTGGTGAAGGGTCTGGAGCACAGGTCTGATGAGGAGCGGCTGAGGGAGCTGGGGTTGTTTAGCCTGGAGAAAAGGAGGCTGAGGGGAGACCTTATCGCTCTCTATAACTACCTGAAAGGAGGCTGTAGAGAGGCGGGTGTTAGTCTCTTCTCCCAAGTAACAAGCGATAGGACGAGAGGAAATGGCCTCAAGTTGCACCAGGGGAGGTTTAGATTGGAGATTAGGAAAAATTTCTTCGCCGAAAGGGTAGTCAGGCACTGGAACAGGCTGCCCAGGGAGGTGGTGGAGTCACCAACACTGGAGGCATTCAAAAAACACGTGGATGTGGTACTTCAGGACATGGCTTAGTGGGCATGGGTGCTGGGTTGACCATTGGACTTGATGATCTTAAAGGTCTTTTCCAACCTTAATGA
This sequence comes from Oceanodroma leucorhoa, assembly GCA_030449065.1. NCBI lineage: Eukaryota > Metazoa > Chordata > Aves > Procellariiformes > Oceanodroma > Oceanodroma leucorhoa. Next base: position 1,141,220 of record JASVER010000165.1, read on the forward strand.
TTCTATGGTTCTATGWTTCTAATTTTTGCACATAAGATAGCAAAAGTAAATTCAGAAGGATCTGAATGATGTGAAGAATTAAAATGTGTAAGGTTGACAGTACAAACCTCAGTTTTTCCGCATGCTACTATGTGCAGTGCACAGACAAAAAAAATAAATTGTAGAATTATTGAAAAGCACTGCCAGTTAAAAAATGATGGAACAGTTGCTGTGAGATTAGTAAATGTGGATCCCAGGAAGCACCATTTCTAAAATAATTTTTCTGAGTAAAGCTGCATTTAAGGGCTGGAAGTAATGATTTATGAAGAAATATTAAAATAATTAGATATGTTTAACTTGGCAAAATAAATGGAGAGTGTTGTACTTGTCCACAAGCATATGAAGAGCATAAACAGAAACCATAGAGAAGAATTGCTTTGGACAGGGCCTAAGGAATGCAAATGAAATGTATTGTGATCATAATACAAGAAGGAAAATGTATCTCAGATATCAGGTAATATCCTCCATTAGCAAGATTTATGAGACCCATCATGATAGGAGTATGAAGGAAATGATGGAAAGTCCATTGACTGAGTCAACTGAAATTGGATTAGAAGATGTAGAACAGTTCAGCCCTGAAAAGGAAATTGTCATATGCCTAACAAACATTTCAGACTATAGTAAAACCATGGCACAACTAAGATGTATTTCAAAGTTTTCCCTTGACTTCATTGATGCATGGGTTCTGTGTTGGTGTAAGAATTCAGGTGTACAGTCACTGAGCGAGTGTGCCTTCATCATGCTAAGCATGGGCTTCTCTCTCAACTGAAGTTCCATCTGAATCTCGTAGCAATCAGTCTTCATAAATAATACTATGGTCATATGCTCCTTCACTCAGTGAGTGTCCCTAGAACCAATCTGCAGAGAAACTGGGGACAGAAGATCTTGATCTCACTCTACTTTCCAKCTCCCAGGTACTTGCATAGAGGCCTCCCAGACTGTAAGGCTCACTTCAGAAACCTAAGAGTGTTGAGTCTGGTTGCCTGGCACTGCTTCAGAAAACTCTGGCTCTGGTTGTCTGGTGATAAGCCTAAGTGGTAGACTTGGAAGTGGTCCCATTCTTTTTCACCTTCAGCAACTTGCTTTCAGGAGTCAGCTGCTGCCAGAGCTGAAGCAGACTGATGGTTTGGCATCTAGCACCAAGTGTTTCTTTGGCACTGCTCCATATCTTATATCATGCTCAGCACAAAAGAACTTCTGAGTATTTATTGAACCTCTCTCCACAATTGGCTTCATCACATGCTCCTGGGTCAGTACTGTTGTCATAAGAGCAGGTTTTATTTAGATTCTTACCTGAGAACATGGCTGCACTGTTCAACTCCTGGAAACCTTCTGTATGGTAGTGGTTGGTCAGGTTTTGTCCCATTTTAGTTGTTTATGAAGCAATGTTGTCAGTTCACTTTATCACATTACCAAGGCTGTATGCTCAGCCTTGAGTAATTTGCCACTTCCCCTTCATGGAATCTGAGACAACCACACATAACTTTTTAGAAGAATTTAGAAGAATGGTTGTCCTTGAAAGGTCCCTTGTGGATCCAGATCAGTGGTTTCCAAGGTGGGGTGCACAAGACAATCCATTGGGGTACAGGAAGAAAATATTTTTTGTGCAGTTAATAAATTTTAAAAATTTAAAAGTGTTTATTTCATTGTTATCTCATCCTTTTTTAATTTCTATTTTTGTGTATGTTTTATAAAGTATATAATACAGYAGTATGTGTATATAATTTATAAATAAATACACATATATTGGGGTGCATGCTCAAAATTTTTTTACTGATGGGGTCTGTGATCAAAAAAGTTTGGAGACTGCTGAACTAGATGTTCAGAGAAAGATGAGGATGATAGCCATGGCACAAAGAAGTTCTTCCACAAAGAGAATCCTAAAGACTGATATTAACCTTTTAAGAGGGAATATGATATAAAGTAATGAAAAAAATCCTAGGCAATGCTGCTGGGAAGTTCTGTACTTCCTGTGTCGTCATGTAAGTGCAAGAACTCTTCCTCATGTACATTAGGGTGTATTTTAGCCTTATCTAAACCCGCTGCTGCTGCGTAGTTAAATAATACAATAAATCCTGCCTTGTCTTTCTGGTTTCCTGTGTCTCTCAGCTGGTTCCTAGCAATGAATGTGCTCCTGTGCTTGCTGGCAACCTGGTTTCCTACATTTATCTGTTTTCACATGGAGTATCTAGGCCTAGTTTGAATGATCAGGCAACCACAAGTCCTGGAACATCCATCCCCAGCAAAGGGGATAAAACACAGCAGGTTCCATCCAAGGGCTGGCGCTGTGTCTTCAGCTGTAGCTGGTAACTACAGCCAGTCTGTTTGATCATTCCGAACATTAATTTATCAGTATGTAAAAGTATGGCTTCGTACTCGTGGCCCTAGGCTTCAGCAGACTTGTTTATAGTGACATTGCCATGGCTCTGGTCAGCATGAGGCCTTTGCAGGAGATGGAATGTACTAAATAAGGAAAAGTGGTATCAGTTTTTAAACTATCGAGTCTCCGATTGGCATCTCCAATCTGATATTTCTGAGACTATTAACATAGCCAGATCTAGGCAGTTGTTCTTGCACAGTGCAAACGGCATGTACCTGTTGCCAAAGCTATGTGCTGCCGGATTTCAAGCCAAATTAAGATGTTAGAGCTTTCCTTACCTATACGTCATTAAATGTCACTCAATTACCCTTGTATTGAGCCTTTTTTTTTAAACTCAAGCTTACTTTACTGAAAGGCATCCTGTCTTGATTTGAAGATATTAAAAGATGAAGAATCCTCCTTCCTTTGATAGGGTAGGGTTTTTTAATGTCTAATCATTCTCACTATAAAACTGTGCCTTATTTCTAATTTAAACTGGTCTAGCTTCAGCTTCCAGCAATTGGTTCTTGTTATGCCTTTCTCAGCTAGATTAAAGAGCCCTTTAGGACCTGGTATTTTCTCCCTTTGAAGGTACTTATACATCGTAATCAAGCCATCTCTTGATCTTTTTAATAAACTAAACAGATTGAGCTCCTTAAGTCTCTCGTTCTGAGGCAGCTATTCCAGTTCTCAAATAATTTTTATGACTCTGCACTGTCTTCAATATTCCTATGTCCTTTTAAAAATGCGGACACCAGAAACAAAGACGCTCAGGGAAATTACAGTCAATTGTTTGTCCATTTTCCCTAAATCCTTTAAATTCTCTTATTTCCGTGGTATGGTTTCCCCAGTCTGTAGAAGACTTTTTTTTTCCTAGCTCGTAGAAACTATGACTACTAACATCATTCGCTCCAGGTGAGCCATAAGTGCTCCAAGACAGGTAATCTAGCACCAAAAAAATGTAATCCTTATCAGATTTTTTGTCCCACTGTAGCTTTAATTGGAACTTGAATTTATTTCATCTGAGAAAGACAAGGGATAAAGTTTATTTTCTGAATGTCCTGTTAAAAGTGTCTTTCTTACTTGACCGCAAGCTGTTTAATTCTGTCACTCATTCTGGAATTCCAGTCTTTTGGAAAGCCTGTGACAGAGAAGTGGTATTTTTACTGGCTCTTTGAAATAAGGCTAGCCAAGGAAATAGTGTTAGGTGTCACCGAGAGGAAAACATCTTGAAGAAGCGAGAAGAAGAGTAACTCAGTAACCTTGTATGTCCAGTGCTTTCAGCCTGGAAGACTGCCTTCTCCTCCTGAGAGAGCTGGCAGTGCTAGCACTGCATGCTTCTGGAAGGGCTCTCTGCAACCCTTGTCCATGGCGCCTATCCAGTGTATCCACTGAAACCTTATTTTGAGGGTCTGTCAGCTTCTTGCATGAGTATTAGATAAGAACATTTGCTTTCACTTTTTTTTTTTTTTTAATACAGATGATATATAATTGCTCCACCTTTTCTAATGTTTACCATTGTTTTTTTCTTCCTCATCCTTTAGTTTAAGTGTGGAGATACCATACTTGGTTTGGGAAATTCTGAGCAACAAACTCAGAGGGCCCTTGGAAGCACCTCTGAGAAATACTGTATCTGCTGTCCTGTTGCTTCCCTCTTTGCTAGGCTGCTGCTTCTGGCCACCGTCAGACCCCAGATACTGGACTGGATGGACCTTTGCTCTGATCTGTGTAACTCTTCTCATGCTTTTTTTGCCCTCTTGTATTAACTATTTTAAATCATTAGCTTTTGGAACTGGGATCTTTGTGTATTTTACATTCTAAAATGAGGAGAACTTGAGTTGTTTGGGGACTTCAGAAATTGCTATAGTTTTTAACCGGGCCTGTTCATTTTTGTAGAGGAAATGGAGGCTTCTGCAGCCCTCCATGACCAAAATGGTATTTTAGTTGAGGCAATGGTCTTAAAAAATAATATAGGTGGATGGTGGCTAAACTGGAGGACACAGGTCAGGAACTGCTTACTCTTCTTTAACGAAACCCAGAAGGCTGCATTGTTTTGTACAGGGAATGATGCTATCTTTGAGGATTTTCTAAAACTGTCTAGTACTGCTTGTAGGACTCAACCATTGCTTTTTGGGTTTTTTTCTGCAATGTATTTGTGTTTATTAAGAGGATACTAGATGACACCCTACCCAAAAAAGGAAATCTTTACAGGTGTTGCCTCAGTGAGCCATACTATTTCTGTTGAAATCCACTCATCCYCTTTTGGTCTCCTTTCCTATCCTGTTCTTGTTATTAATCATAGTTATCTTTTGCTGAGTATAAGAAAACTGGAGGCCTGATTTGGGGTACATTGTGTTGGCAATATTAGTCATTTTTTCTGTTGTATCAATCAACTCTCTGCCTCTGAGGTATTTATCCTTGCAATTATCCACAAGGTAGGCAACAGCTATTGCCCTCATTTTAAGACAGGGGGAGGAGAAGCTGAAGTATGGGAAGCTTCAGTAGGTCAGGGCTTGAACTCAGATCTTCTAAATCTGGGGTAATTGTGCCTCCTCGCTGTTCCATCTTTAAAAACTGAAGCACGTATGTTAGTTCCAAGAATCACTTTCATCTTTACTGTACTGCTTTCAGAAATTTTCAGTCATCCTAGCTGCACTGCAGTTGCCCACTAATAGTTGCACGAAGGCTGTTAGTTGCTTAGGCTCACGGTTATAAAACACCGAGGAAAAATAGGAACAATTACAAGTTTAATATTAAAAGAAGCAATTTCATTTCCTTTCTGGAGTCGACGTAATTTTTTAATACTACCTGAAGAAGCAGAATCCCTTGTGCGTAGTGAATCAGGCGCATTTACCTGGACTTTCCTTCCAGCCCCAGGGGTGCGGAGGCGAGCCCGGCCCCATCGGCTGCCCGCCGGCCCCGGGCCCCTCGCACGGGCAGAGCCGGTCCTGGGCGCTCAGCGGGTAACGCACCTCGGGGTTCTTCATTCATCTGACCGGTTCCTTGTTTTTAATTACACTGCAGGAGGGACAGATACTGAAAGCTGCACGGCTGCGCGCGGGGATCGCTCCCCGCAGGCGGTCCCGGGGGGGTGCCGCGGCCAGCACCGCGCCCTCCGGCCCCGGCTCCGACAGTACTCCGGGGTTAATTCGCGCAGCTGCCCAGGCGGACGACTCCACACCTTGCCGCCCCCGGCCCTTCCCCGTCCCCGGCCAGCCGCGCTGCCGCCGCCCCGCGCTGGCGGCCTGGGACGGGACGGCTCCGGCCGCCGCTCCCGCTCCCTCCCCGCGCTGCTCCTCGCCGGACCGGAGGGCAGCGCCCGTCCTCTCCCGGGCCGCCTCTCGGGCGCCCGCTTCCCCGCAGCCGGCGCTCCCCGGGCCGCCCGGCCCCGCCGTGCCCCGGGCCGGGCT
>JASVER010000165.1:1147132-1225705 GCA_030449065.1 Oceanodroma leucorhoa
CGGGCGCTGCCCGCTCGGGAGCCTCGAACCGCAGCGTGGGCCGCGGGTCCGGGCCCCCGCGGCGCGCCCCGACCCCTGCGGGCTCCCCGCGGCGGCGGCGCCTTTTCCGCGGGCGGCGGCTGTGGGGGGCGCGGGGGCTGCGGGCGGCCAGAGAGTAGGGGGCAGGAGCGGGAGCCCGGCTGCCTCGGTCCGTGCCGCAGAGCGGCGGGCGGGCCTCTCGTCCCGCCGTTTGCGGGCGGAACGGCAGGGGCCCGCCGGGGCGGCGGGACACGGGCAGTGACGGGCGCTGGCGGCACCGCGCCTGCCTGACCTTCGCTGCGCTGCCTCGCCTGCTGCCGGTACAGAAGGTGTGCGCTGGGGCGGCAGCTGCGCGCAGTGCTCTGTATGTCGTGACATTGGGGTGGGCGCCCAGGAAGTGTCGGAAAGGCGCTTCGCCGTCGGTTTATCTGATGTTGGTGAGATCAGCCGGCTGAGGCACATCTGCTGCCTTAGCCGCGCTGGCACGCTCCTTGCGGAGGCTGCCKGCTGGAGTCACTCGGGGAGGCTGGAGGATTCCCTTAGCCTGGGCAAGGGATGGCTGTGGCACACTGCTGGGTTGCTAGCGATTGATGCGTAAAACGCATGGGCTGCCCACCAGTTCCCCAAAGGTGCTTTTGAGATGAGCTGCAAGCAGAGGCAACCGAGACCTCTAAAGCAGATGAGGCTCTGCGAGGAAGCACATGGTGTGAAGGGCAGTTGTGTATTTGCAACATTCCAAGCAACCCCTCTGCACTCGAGCCTCGTCTTCCRCGCTCCCCCAGCCGGGGACCTGGCACTGACACACTCAGCGTGGACTGGAGAAGGAACGTTCTTTCTCGCTGCTGCTGCTACAGCACGTGAGGAGGCTGCTGGCTGATGCTAGCTGCGTGTGCAGGGAAGAGGAGGCTGAAGCTGCCAGAAAAAACCTGTGAGGAAGAATACCGTCTACAAATTGGGAAAAGCGTTCTGCTTTGACAGAATAAAAATACAACCTGGAATGGGAAAGGAAAGGCATGAAAGAGTTAGTGACAAAATATCACGTACAGCTGGGGAGATGATGGTTTTATTGGTATTGCAGGGGGGAGGGAGAAGCTGAGAGGCAGTGAAAACACAATTTGGCCTAAAATTGAATTTCTCTGATAAGGAATTTCAGAAGCGGCTGCCTCATTCACTGTGCGGCCAAATAATCATATGCGCTTTAATAATCTTTATTTTACAGGAGTACGTTGCCAGGGCAACAGAGTGTAAGCAGGAGAACAGCACCTTGCAGATCACAAAGGCAAATCTGCAGAAAGACATTTCAGCGAGTTTCTCTCTCCCTTTTGCAATGTAATGACGACTTATTTTTCATGCACTGATTTAATAATCTTATTGAAAGATCCTTTCCCTGTTTCTCTTATTCTTGTCTGTCTGAGCGTGGACAATGGCAAAAACCTGGAATTGTCAAGCCCACTGGGCTAAGCAAACTAACAGATGTAATATGTTTAGCATTTTTATGTAATTACTTTTTATTGCTATTTTACCCCTACTTCTATTCCTCCCTGGTTAGTTGCTGCTTCCTTTCCATTCTGGCCCAATCAGGTGATAGTAAGGGGCTGGGGGAGAGTTAGTAATTGACTGCATTAATCGGAAATTATTAGTTGAACATATTTTCAAGGGTGGGGGTTGGTTGCAGAAATAGACCTTTTAGGAAGGGATGAATTGAATTATGGTCAGTGCAATAATGAAGCCTCTAGGCTGTAAGCTGTAGAGAGGACAGTCATCTTCACAAAGGTTTTAGTGTTATTTATAATGGGCTCTGCTCTCTGGGTGAAAAACAATATGTTGCCCTACTGACATCCACTGGATGCGGGTGTCTTGATTAGCTGGTCTGAAAAATAAGCTGATTTGGTATGATTAAAAATGAAAACTTCTGAAGATCTTCGATGTTGGCAGAGCGCAGTTTGTGACAAGTCTGTGTCTTGTAAACATTTTGCCTCTTGTTCTCTTTCCCAAGGGCCAGAGCTCAGGAAGTAAGCGTGGGAAAAGCAATAGTTGTAGGCTGCAGAACAGGAGGCGGGGGGGGGGGGGGGGAAGGTTCTGTGAAATTAAGTACAAAACCCGGTTTGTCTCACTGCGGCTGACAAATTCCAAGAAATTAAGAACAAAGGCTGTCACTTAAGCTCAGCTGTTCTGTTGTAGTGTAGCTTGGCCAGGTCTCATGCAGGCACCAGGAAACCGTAGAGCATCTGAATATGTGCTTTTGGTATGCTGACATGGCAAGGCTGCGGAGAAAGACAGGGATGGGGTTTTGCAACCTTCTCTGAGAATGTCATGCTTTTTGTGGTTTGAATTCAGGCTTATCAATGTTACTGAAATGAAACTTTTCTTTAGAAAGCTAGTTCTTGAAAAGCTAGTACATAGATTTACGTATTCTGTATCCCGTGAAATAATTAGTATATATAAAAGCCAAGTAGCATTTTCACTACGGGGTTACTTCCTGCTAAATATTACTGGTTTTCTCTTAGTTATCATCCACCAAGTTACTCTGAATGTGGGATGTTCCTTCAACTAGGATTTCACAGAGCAGTAAAAACTGGTCTAAGGCATATTGCAGAAATTGCTGCAAGCTGGCTTAAGAAGTGTGTGGTTCTTCTGCAGAGAGCAATAGTGACAAAACCCTTGGAGCTGAAGCTGATCAGGCATGGGAACAGTTGCATGAAGGATGGGGGAAGAGTATTCTTAGAGAGTTGGGCATGAGTCCCGTAACTTCACTTCATATGTTTTCTTGCGTCTCCAGGTTCAGAATGTTTTCAGTCCTATGGAAGCATTAATAATAAGGTGCTTGGAGTCTCATTATCACTAATGTCTAATCAGGCATACAAACAGAAAACAATTGGAGTTCTGAGCCCTGATTAAAATTCTGTTGTTTTCTTTAAAAAATGGGAGAGCATTTAGACCTTAGACATCAGAGTCAAGTAAGTATATAGCGGTCTAGCTTGAGGTAAAAAGGCATATGATTTCTATTCAAAGAGTAAGATGAGCAATTAATATTACATTGATATGTTAAGTTTAAATGTTTGTAAACCAACTGTAAGGACGTTTTACTATCACTAACATAACTTCAGCTTTATTTTTAAAATATTTGCACTGCTAATCCTAGACAACATTGTGTCAGATAATACTATGATATAAAAATGACTCAACTATAAGATTATGCAATAGAATAATGTACATTAAGTATATATATAATATATAATGTATATTWTATATAATATATGTAAGTATATATAATTAATCATTTGTGGTTTATGAATGTGTACGTAGATTAAGTAGTTTAGGAACAAAGAAAATACATTTAAGGTTGTAATAAAAAGAAAAAAAAAAACAAACTCTTTTTTCTGAGGAAACATATCTCAGGTTTCATCTTCCTGCTACTAACCAAAGGAATTAGCAATGATTTAATTACTGGTGAAGGTTTTATCTTGTTAGAAAACTTAATGTCAGAAGTGCATAATGCTAAACTATCTCGTTGTTTCTAATATGGAGGCATACAGTATTTTCTACAGTGATTTTAATAATTTTCCCCTTTTTTTTTAATGGACAAGTCTGATTACTAAAACAAATATTTAACTAGCCTATATTTTTCTTATGAGTTATAAAAGGGAAAAAAAGGCTTTCGATAAAGCAGAAAAGGGTTGATTATTTAGAAAACCATTTTTATTTACTATAAAAGCACATGAGCATAGGTAGCTTAACCAATCATAAGTAGGAGCTATCTGAAATAGTAAAGAAAAGGTATTTGAAAATATGTGGAAAATTGTGTGCTCCGTGAGATTCTAACGTGCTTAGTTGTCTTGATGGGGGGAGGAGGTAAGTATATGAAGAGAAACTTCTGTGTATGGTAGGAGATGATTTTTACATTTTGGCTTCAAAACTATTGCAAAACTTATTTTCTTTCAATATGTGAAGAGCGAACAGTTGAGATAAWTTTGTTTTCTCCCTGCTCCCCATCCTTCAGGTTGTACTCATAACGCTTTTACATGGCGGGGTAAGGAGAGGGGATCTTGCTTGGGTGCAAGATGCCAGCCTCATTTGTCTTTTTTCCTAAAAACCTGGGATCTGCTTCATCTTGGAAATTTGAGTTTTTTTCAATAATAATGTTTCTTTGGGCTCCTGTAATATGACAAATGAATTTAGATAAACTTTAGGCTTTCGGAAACAGGTCTGTTCAGAAAAGGATTGTTTTATTTCTATAAATATATAGAGAGAAACTAGGGAGAAAAGTCCTTCTCTGCTTCTGCCYTTATATTAGTACTAAAGCTAGGAAATGAAGGAGAAGCCTGGTGTTTTGACAGGGACTGAGGAAAGATCTTACCCTTCCAATGTCCTCAGATAGCTGGAGACAAAGTTCCAGTGGTCTGAGGAAAGCCAAGTAGCTTCTGGAAATCTCAAATAAGGTTGACAATGGAAGATCTGTCCATCATTCAGATTTAGATGAAGTCAACTTCCATGCTGCTTGGACTGATGTTTAGGAATTTTTTTTTTTTTGGCATTAGCTGGCTTCTGTTAGATCCAACAGCTCTTCTCCTCTAAGCTGTATCCAAGTAAATCTTCAAAGTTTTTGTCGTCTGTGCAGAACCGCATTTTACAGAAACTCTGCACATCCCTTCAGTTTAAAAATATATATATAATCTAGTAAAAGCAGTCGTCTTCTGTGAAGCCTACAGGAAGGTAGCTGACTACAACCAGACAGGACCACAAAAAGAACTGTGGGGCAAGGTAGTGAATTGCTGGCTGCCAAACACTGGAAAATATTTCTCTTTTCTGTTGGCTTAGGAGACTGCATTCTTGACTTCTTAAAGCAATACTGGACAAGACGACTATTTGCTGGAGCTTTCGCTACAGCGAATTTTAAAATCTTTTTTTTTTTTTCTGTTTTAATTGTAATAATATAGAAAGTCAAAAGGATTATTATCTGTTCTTCGTAAGAATCGATGGGGAAGCCCAAAGTTTGAAGCAAGATGGCAGAATCTGTACTTGCTGTAGCTGGAACAATAGTTACTCACCATTCACAGATCACACCATCACAGTGTCTTTGCACTGATTTTTCTATTTTCCTTAGAAATGGTAGGATAAAATTTTGGTAAGAAATTGAACCCCAGCTGCTTAAATACCCATGATATTTCTAGCATAAAATCTGGGCAATTTACTTTCCCCTTCCTGCTAGTGTGTATCCTGCTGCCTTTTGAAATGGAAACTCTTCTGACCCTGTAACCCCTGTGTTACTCTGAATAAAACTCTTTTTAATTGTGTTTTGAAGGAGCATGCAGGGAGCTCCCACACTACTAATCAGCTTTGCTGGTTTGGATATGTATCTCCAGGATTCATGTTGGCAGAATAACTTGATATAATTGCAGCTCTGCATCAGTGATTTAATGCTTAAGAACTTTAAAGGTACAGGTCGTCATTTCTGTCTGCACATTATTACGCTGTGAGACCAGCTGCTGTGTACTCCTGTTTACCTGGTGTATTGCGGGAGGACACGAGCAAACACTGCGTGCGCTTTGGAGTGACTGGAAGCCACACATGGTGTTAGAGGAGCGCACAATCTGTGCTAACACTGCTGCTCAGCAGGGCATGTTAGTTTGGGCACAGCATTAACATGGTGACAGGTTTTGGATGAGACCCTTCATACCTTTTTGCTTGCAATGTATGATGTGGAAATGCAGGTGATCTTTATTGCCTGGTACCTTTTCACACAATTAAAACAAAACAAACCAAAACCAAACCTGTTCTAGCTAGAATCTGAGTTTTGTACTGGTCAGAAGTGGGTCTGGCTCATTTAAATGAATGTTTTTAAAGTAGGCCTGTCTTTAAGCTGTTTGAGGGCATTTATAGCTTTGGTTTGAAGCATCGAACAGCTGCCTTCCAGTGCCAAAACTTCAGCAGCCATGACACACTGTCCTGCTAAAATATCCCTCCTTTATATTAGGAAGATGGCAGTGAATCAATTTAAACTCATGCACTGCAGAAGCTATCACTTTGGCAGATACTTATACGTTTTATTCCTGTTCTTTACATTGTTTGCCTTCTCATCTTTCTCGGAAAGCATAAACRTTGCTTTAGCTTCTTTACATTTTAGTATAAATGTATTTAACATTGAGGCTTGCCCCAGCCAGAACCCATAGGCAGTCGGTACGCAGAGTTGCCTTSAATTTGCAGACGTTTGTTCATAGCTCTGCTAATGTGCCTCTGTTTGGCCTTCAGCATTCCAAAAGTAGGAATGCCACTTAACCCGAGTCCTGGCTCCCTGTTACTGTTTGATCAGTAACAGTAATGCAGTAACTGCCTCGGACAAATGACTATACTAAGAACACTCCCAATTGCCCTGTAATAAAACTGCTATCCTCCCTGAAAGCGAAGATGAGGATAGAAAGGGCAAGTATGATTGGAAGGTCAACAAGTTTGAGCACTGACAGAATGAAAGAGACAAATTATAACGCCGAGGACATGATGCTGAAAATGCCCTGTGTCTAATTCTTGGCTTAGCTAGAGCCAAGGTGTGTTAGCTCGAGTGTCTCACTGTCCTAGTTCCACGGAAAAGGATGCAGAATCTCAGCGTCCTTGCAGCCTCTGGGTGGCCGATTATTTATGTGTTAAACTTCAAAACTGGAGATCATTCACAGAAAGAGATTAGAAGCTACTGAGTGTCATGGTGCAAGCACTCTGTGTGAAAAGGAAATTCAGTGCCGTGTGCCAGCGAGGTTTCCAGTCTTCACTCTCCCTTTCCTGGCCTAACACACCTGGTGTAGATCTCATCGTGTACTGGTTCATCGAGGCTCTTGCTAGACTTGCGTCAGAATTTGTCTCTTTATAAGGTGCAAGGAGAAACTTTTTTCTGTGTGCCCTCAAATGAGGTAGGAAWATAAAAACATTTTACAACTTCTGTTTTCTGTCATTTTGTCTGTTTGTCCCAGAGGGGACGGTCCAGCAGAGCTGGCTGCCATGCCTCATCCCACTGGTACCAGAACTGGGAAAACAATCTGCTAGCTTAAGAAGCAAACTTGTGGAAGTCCCGTTTTATTTGTTTTGGCTAAACCTTTTACTTGCTGCAGTAAAATAAAAATAAAAGCAAACTTTGGGGAGCTTTTGCTATCTTACTTTTTTGCTGACCCTAAGCTCTTTTAAATCTTGAGGATTTTTAAAAGGCTGTTTGCCTTTTGGATTTGAAACCATAAAGATTCTGATATTTTTAGTTGTAGGGTTGTTTATTTTTTTTTGTTGTAAACCTACAAATCAATCTATGTGTCTACACAACAGTCTCGCATTTCCTGTATGTTTCCAGGACCCAAAGTCTGAACAAAAACTCTGCTGATACTGGGCTGCTGATGGTTGTACCTGTGAAACACAGCCTATACAGTCTTTGAAGGAGCCTTATGGAGTGCCCAAATGGACACCTGAGGAGCAGAGGGGTTGAGTTTCTTTTGGGAAGGAAGAGATGGAGAAGGAGGCAGCAGCTGGTAGAAACAGAAACATAATGCAAAGAAGATTTGAAAGAATAGATGTGTTGCCTTGGCTTGCCTCCCCTGTGGGATGCCAGCAACCGTGCCTGCCCGATTCGCACCCGGGGCTGGTGTCACTGCCTTGCACGTCCTGAGCGAGTGCCRCGGCTGTCGGGGTACTGGCTCCCCTGGAACGAGCCTCCTGCAGTCTGCTCAGTTGCAGCCGTGTCATTTCTGTAAGTCATTCAGTGCTCATTGGAGTAGTGGCTTGAATTTGACTGCTCTATGTTCCAGGTACTACTTTGACCCTTGGGCTGTAACACCAGCCCAGTGATTATTCAGTTTCTTTTACGAAGTGCCTTAGCGCCAACAGGAAAGAGTGCAAGACATCCCTGTGCAGCCTGATGTTCAGAGTGCTCATATGGGATGTACGAACATGGCAGTACAGGGCTTGGACRTAGATCTTTTGCTGTCCCATGGTAGCTGTGACTGGTTTGATAATGCAGGATTTTCTGCAGTAGCAATTAATGCCATAACCTTTGGGCTTTATTTTTTCTTTATTTGTTTACACAGGTAGATCATTTAAAGGCTTGATCTGTTTTGTTTCATTACCCCAAAGCATGCATGAAATACTATAATACATATCATCATTTCTAAATGTGAAGTGTCTGAACAAATGAGTTTAAAACAACAGACTGTAGTTTGGGAAGTTTCATGGRGAAAATAATTCCTGCAGAGAAAAGGTCTTAGCGATCAAAGCTCACTCCAGCAGGAACTGTGGAAATCTGTGCAGAGCTGGGTCAGGTAGAGTTTRGACCTGGTTAACCAGCAGTCCCCTTCAATCTGAAAGAGGAGCGCATCCATGCTTTTGGTTACACATGCAGAGATGTGCTTTCTGTAGATGAATATCCARATCTTGACGAGTATAACAGAGGAATGAGATCCCCTTCTTATTGTCATATTCTTACCACAAAAGTGCTAACCCAGGATATGATTTCCTAACCATCAGAACTGTTAAAACCGTGTTTCTGTGATATCACTCTTAAGAAATCTTTTCGGAATCATTTTTATTCCAGGGTATCCTGTAGACCTTGCTGTCCATTTCAAGAACATCTCCTTAAATGAGGTGTTCATAGATAACTCGCTGTTCCTTGTTGGACGATTCATCTCCACAAGAAGTAGATCTCGTTTGGGGCAGGATGGAAGCAACTGTTTTMTGAAGTCGTAGAATCACAGGATGGTTTGGGTTGGAAGGGACATTTAAAGATCATCTAGTCCAGCCCCTCTGCCATGGGCAGGGACATCTTTCACTCGATCAGGTTGGTCAAAGCCCCGTCCAACCTGACTTGGACCACTTCCAATGACGGGGCATGCACCACTTCTCTGGGCAACCTGTTCCAGTGTCTCACCACTCTCATTGTCACCATGTTTGGTCTATTCAGGAGCTGCAGAATTAGTCTGATAATTCATGGTACTGAGTTCAGGATACTTTTCCATCAGTTGCAACTGAAGGAGAGATGGTGGCTGTCAGGGAATTTTGACTATGTGGTATGAAAACCTTGCAGGTCAGTTGGAGAGTGATGTGTCACGCACTTCCCATTTTGATGCACTAGTCAGGAAGAATGCAAAAGATAAAGATCAGTGGCAAAGTGAGGTCAGGTGGATCAATAAACCACAGGATGTTTCGGATTCTGGAGCAGTAAGAAACAATGCCACTATACGTGGGAGGCATCAGAAGAGTTAGTATTCACAGCTGTCTCCCAAAAAGACCAACAGGTACGAAACTGAAAAGTAAAGAAACGGTAGCAGAAAGCCTCAAACTGAATTGGCAAGGTCACAGAAAAGTGGATGGGGGAAGAAAAAGAAATGGGACCCCAGCACATCTTTAAAATTTCTTACTGTGAAGTGAGATGTCTGTCTTTGCTGAGGCTTTGCCCTTTACTGTATGGGACGACTGAAGTAAAAAAGGCTCTTAACCTAAAATATTTCATTCTTTCCCTCTGCTCTGTTCCTAGATTAACTCTTACTGATGTTCTAACTTTAAACAGACGTCTCTAGTGAAAGAAAGTGGTGATTCAGTTTTGCATTGGGCAGATTCATGTTCTGGCTGTAGGTGGAGGAACATAGATTGCTTCCTGTGAAAATACCAGAGATCCAATTTGTGACTTACTAAATCGAGTGGTGGCCAATACTCAGGTTCAATATCTGTAACCATTGTATTTCTTGAAAGTTACCAGCACTTTCAAGGAGGGAGAAACCATGCTAAGATGTTCTTTTGCTTTGTGAGAGGTGACTAGTTCTCAGGAGCTTTTACACTTGCCAGCCTTTGCTAGTTCTGCGGATGCTTAGGGTAACAGGGTAACAGTTCAAAGGAGAGGCTCTGGAATTTTGTGACTTTTGCCGTAAGTTTTAAGAGAAGATGATTTTAGAGTAAAACAGAAGCTGCCCCTGCATTCAGCTGGGATTCAGAATGACATCAGTGCAGTTGCAAAAAGGCCACAAGCTGTTCGAGTGTTGCCTGTGATGTGGTTGATGCGTAGCAGCTGAACTGGCAAGACCTCATGAGGAATTTTATCTCTAAGAGCTCTTTAGTGAAACCAAAACTTAGCAGAACAAAAATCTTCAAGTCCTTCTAAGCAGAGTCCTAGTTAAACTGCTTAGTAGCTTGTGAAGTGAGGTGATTGTACTAATTGGATGTTAGACAGAGGGCTGATTGAGTTCACATCTCATGGTTGGAAATCATGAGCAGTGAAAGCTTAATTCACCATGCCGTTAGCACATCACCTTCTGTTTCAGAAGTCACTGGCCTTTGTTCACATTAGACTCAAATTCATGCCTTAACTTAGAGTGCTTCAGATAGCCTGGGTTTTGGACACTTCTTTCAAGGCCAAGACAGATGGAGGAATCTGGACCTCGATACTCGCAAGCTGAGCAGAGCTCTGCTTGGTGTAAGAGCAGTAACTGTCAGGCGTGTTCTCCGAACAAGGGCTGGCAGTGGACCGGGGAGGAGGTAGAGAGTGTTCCTGATCACTTCTTTCCTGATACAGCCCTCTGGTCACTCAGATCATAGCATGTGTCATTCATATCCACTCATAAAGCAGGAGGTTCTCCGAGGGTCTGCCCGTCAAGGTTTCTCACAGTGTGTGTGCTTCTTACGCCCGTTGCACTGCAATCGTAAGCAGCAGCATCTGCTCTGTTGCAGGCACATCTGCATTCCTTCCATTCTCCCTCTAGAGCAGGGTGGTCCTCTATCTCTCTCATATTGTTTTCCTTTGGCTCCTCTACAGTAGACAGGTGTAGGTAATTGTATTTTTTCTTTTCTGGAGTTCAGCACATAGGCTTACTTGCACGTGAAGTTGCAAACTGGCCTTATACTTCGGAACCAAAGCACCAGTTGACTGATGATCCCTAAGTCTCCTCGTCTGAAAACCAGCCTGTTGCATTGTCCTTCTGTACAGCTGCAAAATTGCTCTCTTGTTCTGCTGCCTAGGCAAAGGTCCTCTGAACAAGGGGTTCCTTTCAACTGGGGCATCAGCTAAAGAAAACGCAACACTTGGCACAATTGTCTGCTCACCRTGATCAAAGCAGTGGCCAGTCTGCATCTGGGACATCACTAGGAGCCGCACTCCTCTAGGAAATACCATAGGATTATACTGACCTGAACTATAAAAATCCCAGTTTATCGGTACCAGTGGGCAAGAGACCATTTCCAAATAGTCTGCTGGAGCCATGCAACTAGCCTCGTAACTGGGGCGCTTAGACTGCACTGTCTGCTTGGCCGCAGACTACCGAAACCCGAGTCATCTTTGCCTCCTGCTGAGGACTCTCTCGGAGCGCATTTGCCATCCATGCCTCTGCCTGTTTGCAATTAGGTGCCAGATGGCTTAAAAACTTGTGTATGCTCCTGTAGGTGCTGTTAAACATCATTATCTGCTCAGTAGCCTTACACATGGTGGCACCTGTAGGATGAATGGGATGAAATAATAAATTTCAAGGAACAATGGTTTCAGGTATGTTGCCTTTCTTCATTGGTCCTGATGACAAGGAAATTAGTTCTAAGAAAAATCTACTTTAAAAGATGAGTTTGTTTTTAAGTAAGTTTTCACTTTATTTGTCAAATGAACTTTCTGTGAACTGAAAGGAGATAATAAGGCTTTATTTGTGTGTGTTTTGTTGGGTTTTTTAAAATTTTTTTGGTCCAGCTTTTCCGTGCTACTCAGCTTTTCCAACCAAGGAAATCCACAGTAATTTTCCATAATGCTTTTCATACCACATTACTTTGTTGACTATTTTGTTTATTGGATTTCTTATTTAAAATATGCTTCCTTATGGCTTTCTCTTTAATTTCCTCTTCTTTAGCAGGGCTGCATGAAGGTAAGCTGAGTCCCAAAGCTATTCTACCCTAAGTTCTGGTATTTTATATATATAAAACTTCAGGGCTGATGGCAATGATACCTGGGATTATTTATGGGTTTTCATAAAAAAGAAAGAGGAAAATACAGAATTGCATGGCTTCTCTCTTCCTTCCTCTTTTCCCAACCCCCTCCCCACAGAGGAGTTTAATTTTAAATGATAAATGTGGAAATTAGAGACCGTCGAGAAAATCCAATTTGGTGAGGAGTTTTAAAAATCCCATAATAAACGCAGAGTGAAATGTATGATTTAATGCGGGGCGCCAATGGCTGCTATTATGTGCTATTAGCAAATCGGGGTTGAGAGTGAATCTTTATCACTTGGTGAGTGCGGGCTAGGCCTGCCTTTGCTTCTGCTATTGATTTGTAGCCGCTTGTCATAATGACATCGGGAAGCAATGAATGGAAGATGTGCTTTTGATAGGATTGAAGGGGTGCAAAGGGGGGAGAAAAAATTCAGCAAGTTTTCTATCTCTTCTGCCTGATTAGATTTTTTTCTTCTTTTAAGAGCTTTCACATTCCAATAAAAATGCTAAATCAGCTCTGAAGCAGAATTGTTAGGGAGTAAATAGCTAGTCACATTTAAAAGAGGGAAAGATCTGACTTTACAGCTCTGACTTTACAGCAGTGGATGAATCTAAAGAATATTTCTGGCTCCACAAAAATCACAGTCGTGGGTGGTGAGGGTGGCTGGGAGCTGGGTGGGAGCCCCTCGCTGATGGCTCTGCGGCTGTCCAGACCCCGGCGGGCAGTGCGTGCTGGTGTCTGCGCACGGGGCGGCTCGTCAGAATGCACGGGAGTTGAATCTCTGAGGTGTCTTTATTTAAGAAGAGGAGCGTATGTTTCTTGATCTCTGAACCAGAAGAGTCTGAAATGAAAAACCCAGACTTTGCCTTATAGCAGCAAATAATAAAGGCCTCCTTTGCATCTGGGAAGGGAAGATTTTTGTCACTTTAATTATAGGCGTTTCTCATCAGAAACCTAAACCAAGGTTTGATAGAAGGGAGTATAATTGCTGCGCTGTTAGGAGAGTGCAGCGTGCCTGTATTGGAGCATTTTCTGGAAGATAGGCTCTTAGGAAACAAGAACAGGCTTACTACCCAGCCATGGGTCTGGTGCACGTGGTGAATGAGACAAAATCCATGTATGCTCAGGAGTGTATTTGAGTATGAGTCTACTTGTGGTGGTCCCCATGAATTTGCATTTCTGATCAGTAGATCCATGCCATTTTAATTTCCTGCCTCTTGATCATTCTGCTCTCCCTGGGAAGGGGGTCCTGCGTGTGTCCCAAGGAGCAGAGCTTCACTTTGAGTTCCTTCTTATGAAAGGAACATGTCTGCTCTCATTGTTATTATTATTATTACTCCGGTCGGCTGTGCTGAAGAGCTGTAGGCCGAGTAAGGGTTGTGACTCTGATATTCAGGTCCTCCCTTTTGGCCTAACCAGCCTCAACTACTCCTATTTACGGAAACCTTCACGGTACAGCCAAATGAACCTGGTTTCCAGGGCTCACTGTCAAGAGTATGAAATGGCAGATTAGAAATCAATGCAGAGAGTCCAAGTGCCTACTTCATCATTCAGGAGAAAGAAATACAGTATTTCTGGTCTGAGCCTTGCACTCATTAAAATCACATCCTTTAAAAAACCCTTTAAATTAAAACAATGATCAGTGGGGATGGGGAGAATTTCATGCAGCGGGAATTTTCCAAAGGCGGACAGGCTGAAGGCACTGTGCAGATTTATTGTGGTGTTTGCCATACTGCTCACTGGTCTTACTGGGCATCCAGGTGCGTGCAGTGCTTGTGCCAGAAAAGTTTGTAATCTAATGTAACCGTAACACAGCAGTCACGGGGAGCTGAAAACACTTGGATAAGGGAACAGCCCGGCAGACCCGCTGCCGGGAGGAGCAGGCTGTGCGTGCTGCGGGTGGCCTCTGAGAGGAGGCCAGCGCCCTCGGGGACATCCCGGCAGGCAGAGATGGGTCCTCCCGCGAGAGGGCAGGGGCAGGGCAGGTGGGCTGGGGGGCACCGAGCCCAGCGCACAGCAGCAGGCGAGACCGCGGCGGCCGCGTCTGCCGGCCGGCGGCCTGAGACGGGCCCGAGGCGGAGGCAGGARCCGGCCAAGACGCCGTCTGGGACGCAGCCAGGCATGGCCGGGTCCGGGCCCCGTCCCGTCCYCACCGACCGGCCGCRGGTGGGCAGAGGAGCCRCCCGCGGAGCGAGYACCGATCCCACCGCCCTGAGCACGGACCCGGAGGCGCAGCGGCCGCCAGCGCGGGCTGCAGCCTGCCCTCGCAGTAACGCTGCTCGGCAGCGCTGCCCGAGCGAGTTGGCTTCGGGGTCGCTCCGAAACGGGGTCCGAGAGCTGCCGGCAGCAGCCGGAGCCCTTGGGCTGCGTGAATACCCTCAGCTGATCTCGGGCACCCTGCTCGCGGGACCTGCGGGGCGCAGGACAAGGTGCGTGCTGGCTCCAGCCGGCTCCCTGGCCCGTGATCCTGGGGACCGGGAGATGGAGCCGGCGGAGACTCGGAGCACGCTTCAGAAAGGAATCAAAATTCACAGCACCTACCTGGAAGGGCGGGCAGGTTGGGGGCGTTTGGGTGGACAGCCTGAGAAACAGGGGCTGTGCGATAACTGGGAAGGCCAGAGATGTGGAGATCATTGCAACCAACACCTGAGATCAGTAAAGTAAAGCTTCTGCAGAAGGAATGCCTTTTGGAGACAGTGCAGAGGAAGAGTAGAAAGAATCCGGCAATTACATAGATATAGGAAAATTGCGCAGCTCTTTGAGTATGACATCTAACTTACAATCTACGTGGCAAGAGGAGTGATGGAAAAGATAGCAAGCAAAGATGAATTACATTTGTCATATATGTATTAAGTTGATGACTGGACTTTCAGTTGCAGAGAATTGCACTTAAAGAGGGGAGCCTACAGAGAGGCGTTTATATCCCCAGTATTTTATCATACTTTAGCGAGGTCAGAGTGGGATATGATTACGACATTTCTGATGTCTGACTTGCGGAAAAGTATGGGGTGGCTCATCTGTTTTTGCTTGTAAGTGGTTGGCTTGTTATTTATGCTTCTGACTTTCCATACAGCAGAAACTTATTAGCCAGTGTTTTGAAGTTATTAATAATTATTTTTTCTATCTTTCCTAGCAGATTCATGCTTTTCCTTATTTGAAATAGCTATTCTTTCTGATCGGATGCCTCAATGCCTTTGTGAACTAAGGTGTTGAAAGCAGTTTGTGTCCTAAGTAAAGATGGTCTTATTCCACTTGAAGGTAAAGTGTCCCTAATAATTGGATCCACCATTTTCCATTGACTCCAACGAGACCAATGCCAGAAGCTGTTCATCTTTTGCAATCAAAAGATGATTTTGTTCTCTCAGCAATCAAATTCACACTTGTGCAGCACAAGCCTGAGACTGTCAGCAGATGTCTGAAATCTGGCGTACCTTCTTGCCACACCTGCAAGCTTTGATAAAGGTTTTGCTATAAAAAACACTTGTAGCAAATGTTTCTGTGCTTGTTTGTTTCCGTTCCGGAAATGGATGCTTGATTTCCAGTGTAAACCTGTTAGGTCTTTCACCCGTATGTTATCAACAAGATTTGATCCTCAAACCTTCAGATTCCAGTTCAGATTGCTTTTATGTTTATTACCTGAATAAAAGTCGATTTTTCTTGTATATGTAGGCCAGTTACTGGGCAGGAACATGGTGTGCTCATCTACGCTGCAGAGCGGTTTGTTTCGAAGCGGCGGAGTGCTCTCGGTGCAGAACGCGGGGATGCCTCTGAAGGTGGGAGGGGGGAATGCCAGCGCTGGATGCAGTGGCTGTGGTCAGCATAACCTGGCACCTGGAGCCGGGCCCGGGTTAACGGGGCTGGCGTCATTCACGCAGTCAGAGCTCATGCAGGCAGCTCTGCCGGGAGCGACCTTGTGTAACCTGATTGAATTTAACCTGGGTGGCTGACGCCCATCTCTGCAGAAGGGGCCTGGGCTCAGTGCTGTTCCTCAGGGTGAGCGGCGAAATGGGCAGGAGCGCAGAGGGCAGCGAGAGGAAGGAGGGGAGCTGTGCACGAAGGGGGCTGGTGTTCGCTCGCCTTTGAAAGCAGCGTGTTGCTAGGGGTGTTGCACACCTTCTCTCACGCTGGAAGTTTGCTTCAGCACAGCTGTAGAGTGTGTAACGTTTGAGAACAAGACTTTTTATTTAAGCAATTAGCCATCTCCATTACTGGGTTTCCGTCATGATTGTTTCCAGTGGGTTTGAGCCATGGGCGTCTGGTCCTGACCTGCAACTTCAATGGGGGCTTCTGCATTTGCAGTTGCAGCAGGCTTGGAGGAACAAGTCTCACCTAAAAAGTCCACCACCCTCATCGCAGATGCTCTGCTCTCTGCATTTCCCAGATACCCTGCAGAAGGCAGAAGGATTTTATCCAAACCTTCTATGCTTGCTGCAACAGAACTAAAAATAAGGGGATTCCATCAAGAGCCTACTTGCTTAGAAGTGCTTAGGCACACTGCGTGTCGAACCATCGCTTCTTCTGCATTGCTACAAACTTAGATCTTCACTTCACACAAAACATGCTGTGTACATGGTCCTTCTTTCTTGTTCAGAGTTAATGAGATGAAGCTGAACCTGTTATTGAGTGCAAACCTGGTGGAATGGATTTTAGGACAAAATAAATGCTGTTTTAAATATACAATTTTGAATTTGGAGTTGAGCTTTGATACTCTCATAGAAAGTCCATCTTTGGCCTGTGACTGGATTTTACTGAGTTGAGACCACAAACTAATTTTGGGATGGAGGAATGTGTTATTCCACAATGGAGTGGAGAAGGAACTATTCCCTACTGGGTTGTGTTTTTTTCTAAATTTTGTTGATGTTCCTGAAGCCTGGGCATATTACAGTAAGTAGTGGCTGAAGAATTAATGGGCAGAGCTCAGAGGAAGCAGTTGAAAATGCCTGATGAATGAGGCTGGTGCATAGAYCTTTGATTCACCTTCACATTGTGTGGTATAATAGGAATTATGCTAAAAGATATGCAGGTTGCACAATTAACTGTCCAAATATAAAGAAATACCTAAATATGAGGAGTTCCCACTGAGTCAGAATCTTATTACATGCTTCTGCCACTGCCCCATCTAGGACCGGTCTTGCTCCCATTAAAGTTTCTCATTGCTGTCGGAGGTTGGGTGTCAGGACTGCGCTCCCCTCCTTGCCAGTTCTGTCTCCCTGGCTTACCAGCACCTCATCATGGGCAGAACGTGCACTCCGACACCCAGCCTGGGCTTGCTCCGTGCAGCCATCCAGCACGGGCAGGGAATAAGGCCCAGGACTCGAGGACGTAATTGAGACTTACGTGAAGGGATAGTATTGTGGGCAAACAGTCCGTCTTCATCATTTCTGAGCCCCGAGTGTTCATCTGACCTGTTTTAAAACTAATCTTGTTGGTATTTCTGTGGTTGGCTGTTTGTACTGGTGAACATTAAGAAAAGAATTTGCTTTCTCTGTTCCACCCTGAACTAGAAGCAAGCAGCCGCCAGAAGAGGCAACATACACGTGAGTGTGCAGCAACAGAGAGCAGAGAGACCATCCAGGAGATGTTTCTGGAACCGTGTTTCATTCCCTTCATGTTTTAAAAGTTATATTGCACCTTGGCCACTCCTTTGCAGTATTCCAGCTTCCCATGGAGGCTTCGTGCTACATTCAGTAGACAAGTTCTTCACACCAGTTGGGATATTCAATGCAATCTGCTTCCATTTAGAACGTGAAACGAACATGTTTGTTTAAAAGCAGCCTCTTCCCCATCTACACATKTTGAAATTGCAGGTTAGCCTTCTACCCTGGCTGAATCCTAATAGGTTGTACCTGAATGTATATCCCTGTCAAACCTGCTACTTTTCAAGATACAGAATCATAGAATCATTAAGGTTGGAAAAGACCTTTAAGATCATCGAGTCCAACCCATGCAGCACCCATGCCCGTTAAACCACGTCCACACATTTTTTGAATGTCTYGTGTTGGTGACTCCACCACCTCCCTGGGCAGCCTGTTCCAGTGCCTGACTACCCTTTCGGCGAAGAAATTTTTCCTAATCTCCAATCTAAACCTCCCCTGGTGCAACTTGAGGCCATTTCCTCTCGTCCTATCGCTTGTTACTTGGGAGAAGAGACCGACACCCACCTCGCTACAACCTCCTTTCAGGTAGTTGTAGAGAGCGATAAGGTCTCCCCTCAGCCTCCTTTTCTCCAGGCTAAACAACCCCAGCTCCCTCAGCCGCTCCTCATCAGACCTGTGCTCCAGACCCTTCACCAGCCTCATCGCCCTTCTCTGGACACGCTCCAGCACCTCAATGTCCTTCTGGTAGTGAGCGGCCCAAAACTGAACACAGTATTCGAGGTGCGGCCTCACCAGTGCCGAGTACAGGGGCACGATCACCTCCCTCTGCCTACTGGCCACACTATTCCTGACAYAGGCCAGGATGCCGTTGGCCGCCTTGGCCACCTGGGCACACTGCCGGCTCATGTTCAGCCAGCCGTCGACCAGCACCCCCAGGTCCTTTTCCGCCGGGCAGCTTTCCAGCCACTCTTCCCCAAGCCTGTAGCGTTGCCTGGGGTTGTTGTGACCCAAGTGCAGGACCCGGCACTTGGTCTTGTTGAACCTCATGCAGTTGGCCTTGGCCCATCGATCCAGCCTGTCCAGATTCCTCTGCAGAGCCTTCCTCAGGCACATCARCACTCCTGCCCAACTGGTTGTCATCTACAAACTTACTGAGGGTGCACTCGATCCCCTTGTCCAGATCATTGATAAAGACGTTAAACAAGACGGGCCCCAAAACTGAGCCCTGGGGAACACCGCTCGTGACCGGCCRCCAACTGGATTTGACTCCGTTCACCACAACTCTCTGGGCTCGGCCGTCCAGCCAGTTTTTTACCCAGCAAAGAGTACACCCGTCCAAGCCATGAGCCGCCAGCTTCTCCAGGAGAATRCTGTGGGAGACAGTGTCAAAGACTTTGCTGAAGTCCAGGTAAACCACATCCACAGCCTTCCCCTCGTGCACTGGGCGGGTCACCCGGTCGTAGAAGGAGATCAGGTTGGTCAAGCAGGACCTGCCCTTCATGAACCCATGCTGGCTGGGTCTGATCCCCTGCTTGTCCTGCACCTGCCTCATGAGTGCCCTCAAGATGAACCGCTCCATAATCTTCCCCAGCACCAAGGTCAGGCTGACAGGCCTGTAGTTCCCAGATCCTCCCTCCGGCCCTTCTTGTAGGTGGGCGTCACATTGGCAAGCCTCCAGTCATCTGGGACCTCCCCCGTGAACCAGGACCGGTGATAAATGATGGAGAGCGGCTTGGCAAGCTCCTCCGCCAGCTCCCTCAGTACTCTYGGGTGGATCCCATCCGGCCCCATAGACTTGTGAGCATCCAGCTGGCATAGCAGCTGTCTACTCACTGTAATAATAAAGTGATTATGAAAAAAAGGAGCAGAAAAAGTTGCAAAGAACACTGACGTATTTTATAAAATTAAGAACTGAACACAAAAAATGAATTTTAGATTATTATGATTTGCCAACTGAAGACATAGGAGACATTCTGGGTAGTAATGAGAATTTTGCCTGTCATGCTACTAACAGAAGAGCCAGTTTTATGTAATTCTAGGCTTACCTTTTTTGAGTTACACCTTCAAATCACAGTTTTGAATGATGTTGGTTTGACAGTAAAAATAAATAAGTTAGATGAGAATTTAGGAAGAGTATCCTTTTGAGCAGCTCTGCCACATCAGTCACTTCTAAAAATAGAAAAAACAGAAGAAATGCCCTGCCTGGTCCATCTAGTCCAGTATTCTGTCTCCAACAGTGGCAGGAGAGGTGCTGTCTGGGGAAAGTCCTTGAACCCAGCCACTTTCAGCAGCAGGTTCCCCTAGTGTGCACTTGCTGAGTTCCTGACACTTGTGGTCTACTGGTCATTTGTTCTTCCTTCTGAGATGATGATTTTGTGTTATTTTGCTTATTTATAACTTCTTCCACCTTTCCTTGGATTTTTAAAACATACTAAAGAATYGGGACCCCTAAGTATTTCCATTAAGTGGCTGATAAATACTCCAATTTTACTGAAGTTCTTTGTTCTTCCCTAAACCCTTATGCGAGAGATCCAGGTCATAAAGAAAGCATACGACAGAGCTCAAAGTAGGATCCAAGCCTTTTGACCTCTAGTAGATGTACAAGACTGTCTGTTTTCAAAGGCAATGTGCTGTTTGCTTAGTTATGTGATACAGGAGGAAAATATTTTATTGCAAGTTGTTAAAACCAGGCCAGACATAGTTGTGCCACAGTTTYATGTCTGCTTTCTCCATTCTCAGATACAAACCCCCGCTCAACGTCACAAGCTGCTATCCTACTGGAGATAGCTACATACTTGCCACAGAAAATTCCATGCAAACTCTTGATGTGTCTTAGGCTGCTTTTTTGCTGCAGACAAAATAAGGGGATTACCACCTGACCTGAACAAGAGTTCAAGAGTGTCTGTTGACTATAAATCACAAAGGGTCAGACTCTTTAGGAATCCATCTCACCTCTGACGAGCAAGTAGTTTCAGCATGCTTGTACAAACAGAACAGATTATTTCTATGGGCATGAATGAAACTGTGGGAGCCCTTTGCTAGATGGGAAGTGGTCCAGTCTTTCGTGGTGTTTGATAATAAGATAACAACCTGATTCTCTGCATTTATTTATGAAAGTAAATGGAGGCTAGGAATCAACTTTGGAAAGCTTTTGGTGCTAATGTGGTATTGCTTCTAGAATGGTTGCTCATGTGATACTTCTGAAAAGATGAATCAGCAAAAGCACAAAAGGCAGCGTGCCAAACTGTTTTCTGTCTTGTCCTGTTGGCTCTTAGGTGCAAATTTTATGATAGCAGTAGAGGAGGCTGATATGACAACAGCTTTCAGATACGAAGAAGCTGCTGCAAAGGGGAAGGGAATAATCTGTTTTCTATGTTTAAGAATTAATGGCTTAATAGCAACTAGGTTAGATCAGCAGCCCTGAACCTGAAGTCCGTGGACCCCTGGGGTTCTTTTGAAAGCTCTCTGGTCCATCTGTCTGTAAGTG
Source organism: Oceanodroma leucorhoa (assembly GCA_030449065.1). Lineage (NCBI taxonomy): Eukaryota > Metazoa > Chordata > Aves > Procellariiformes > Oceanodroma > Oceanodroma leucorhoa. Next base: position 1,168,158 of record JASVER010000165.1, read on the forward strand.
TTAGCAGACATGTGCGTTCTCCAGTTAAGTGTAACTGTTCATATTGTGAATAGTTTCATATGTAGATTTTGTTTGTCACCTTCAGGAACAAGGCTGAATGTATACCGACAAGTTCCTGAGCAACCTAATCTGATTAGACCTGCTTTGAGCAGGGGGTTGGACTAGATGACCTCTGGAGGTCCCTTCCACCCAAAATCATTCTGTGATTTTGTATTACATGTTTTCTGGGAACTCAGAGACATCTTTTTGCAAAGTGGCAGGGAGAGGCAAACTTTGGGCCTTCTTTGTCCCTGCTGATTGTAGGGGGGTTGGACTAGATGACCTTTAAAGGTCCCTTCCAACCCAAACACTTCTATGATTCTATGATTTGTATGTTTTGTCCCAAGGGTACTGGGGTTATGTGGCCCATGGCATGACTTTGAGCAGTCTGATGCAAGTCGCACTAACTTCTAATGAGTATTTAGGTCCCTGTAAGCTGAGACATATTAATTGTGCTAACCCCTTCCTTTGTTCTGTGACAAGGGCAAAGTAGCATAAGTCTAGCTTGACCTTGTATGTAGGACGACATGTAAAATAAACCAACACTCAAGACAAAAGACACTAGTGAAACCTGGGCATCTTTAAGTTTAAAGAATTATTTGGGGTAGTAAAGGGCATTTTGGGAGTTTGATTATTTCTGTAATAGGCATCAATATAATTCCAATTCCAAATAAAAATTTTAAATGTCAATGTTGCAGGAAGAAATTGGCACATGGAATTTCTTTTTCTGGCAGCTAGGTGAGGAGGAGAAGGAAGAACAGTTATTGCACCATTATCTTTAGTCCTTGTCGGGACCCTGCATTACCTGTTGTATTACTGTTCCCCGCCGGCCTTGCTGTAGCCAAAGGAGAGGAAGCTGCACTGTCAATACAAGGGGGCAACTGAAGCTTTAGACGTTTCCTCTCCTCTTACGTTTGCTTTACCCTCGTGTTCCTTTGCTTGGTATTTCATGAGTCTGGCATAAGCCTGGACATAGAAACCTCTAAAACCGCAGTGGCAAGGCAAAGCAATGGCATGCCAAACCATAGCATAATTTTGGTAAGACTTTGTCAGGAGAATGAAGCTGTGCATTACCTGAACTATTTTTTTTCCCTCTGTCCCTCTTTTATATGCTTTTCTTTGGTTTAAAAGGGAGGAGGGGAGAGTAGACTTTAACAGTAGCTTCTAAAATTGTCTCTCTTCTTTTGATAAGTACAGGTGATATATCATTGATAGCTCCTAAAAGCACATTGATCATCTTCAATTTGGAAGCTTTTATATAATAACTGTGTTTGTTACAGAAGACAAGTTTGGGGATGGTTATTGAGTTACTGTCTGTTAGAAAAGGGTCTTACAGGTTCTCTGTTATGCTGGAGGTCCAAAGCTCCGTCCCACTGCACGTGAACTCCTCTACTCCCCAGCACCAGCTAGGGCTCTGGTTCCAAACATGACTATATGAAGCTCTGCTCAGAGTTTCTCAAAGTCCTCAGCAAAGATGAGAACTCTCAGACAGTAGGAATATAGGAAAATGATGGATTGGGATAAATCAGGAGTTGACTTAATCATGATCTTTTTAACAAGATGCAGAAAAATTCCTCTGCAGGCAGTTATAAGGCAGCTTGTCCACTGCCAAATGTTCTTTCTAATTCTCTCATTAAAAAAAACCCAACTATCTTACATCATAAAGCACAAGTGCCTTTGCAGCAATGCCATCCAAGGACTAATCGGGTCTTGTAGTTGTGCATTTTTCAGGTTAGCTCGTTTCTGTCCTCGCAATGTAAACATTTAAATATTCATGGTCTTTGCTGTAGACCCCTTCTTCAGAAACTAAGGGTGACGTTTCTGGAGCTGTTTAAACCTAGATAACCGACCATGCTAGAAGGGAGGGTTCGATCTCACCCATCTTCCCTTCCCAGCCTTGAAATTTGTTCTTGCCCCTCCCTTGTACTGGCACTGGTACTCCGTCAGCTGCCCCACGAGCCAGATCAGAGGCAATCTGGGTGAGAACTGATGTGGGGCAATGTCACGTGGGAGGTGGCAGGACATCCCCCTCCTCCTCCATGGAAGTTATCCGGGCATATCAGATTAAACCCATGGTAAAACCACAGCGTGACATTTGATGCAGGGTGCAGGATGCTCAGTATTCACTGCTTTGGGATGGAGGGACGGCAAGGTGGACTCTAAACCATTTTCAGGGATCAAGGATTGTGGTATTAAAGCTAACAGGCAGCATGACAGCCACACATCACGTCAGCAAACAGAGCGCTCACCCCCACGTGCTCCGTTGGGAGGCAGTGGTTCCGTGGGACACGTGCCAGGCGCCTCGCGAGCATCCTGTGACCATATATCTGGCCAGGCAGGCAGAAGGAGCGTGTTAAGCAGTAGCCTCACTCGCAGGCTTCCAGGATGACAGATATTCCTTAGAGGAGTCCATTAAAGTAAAATAAACCCATCTTAATGTACGTAGGGAACATATATAACAAAATACATGAAGCACACGTGTATATTTGCTGTATTTAAAACCTGAATTTGTGAGAATGGCATAGCATCTACTTTGTATAAGGTACATTCAGAGCTCAGTGGAAGACAATGTGCCTTGAGACAATTTGTTGTCTTCTGAAATACGTTGATACTCCGAGTTAGGTATGTAAGATACAGGACAACAAAGTACTTGCTTTCATGGAGATGTGATCCAGCTGGTCTGTTGAGCCTTTGGAGCGTGCACTTTATGCTGCTCAAGACTAGATAGCCTTTCTAATCATGAAGACGTGTGAGAAAGTTTTAGATTTTAGAGGCTGACTGTCCTCTTACCATACTCCGGGGCAGTTTTGCCCCGCATCTCCACAGCCTTTGGAGCAGCTGGTCTTTAACTGAGCCTACACAGCTCATTCTCCATTTGTGAAGTCCTGGCTCCAGACCATGGAAGACAAACAGGCTTTGCATGTATATGTAGCTGGGAAAGATGTACTTGGGAAATTTGCAGTGACTTAGATGTACCCTTCTGAATACCTGTGGGGGAATGCTGCATTCACTCAGTGCTCATCGAAATAGACTAGGCTCAGCATGATGCTGTGTTCATATGGCAGTTGTCATTACCTTACTCCGAGGGTTTCCTGGCCTGAGTGATGCAGATTACCTGCCTTGCTAATGCTGAGCATCATACAGAGATCTGCAAAATGCTTACTGGAGTAGCCATAAGCACACCTTTAAATATCACCTCTTTACGATTCAACCTGTACATCTGATGCTTGCTTGAGCACACAGCTATTTAATCCGTACTTAGCTGGAATTCTTCACCCTCCCTCCTGTAGGTCATAATGCTAGCAAGTGGGAATATGCTAATAAAATATACAGGTAAGTCTGATTCTGCAGTGTTCTCTCTGAACAGTCACAAAACTGCCCTGACTTCGCCATCTCTTCCTAGTGCCTTTAGGAGGCAGACGAATGTACATGGCACCTCACAGTCCCGGCTCTGAATCGCTATTGCCACGGAGGCATGTCCGTCCACGTGCCAGACACTTAGTGGTACAAGGCATGTGTCTTTGCAAGTATGACAGCAAATGGGAAGAGCTCTCGAAAAGTCAGGTCCTGAAGTGATGAGCTGTGCACACCTTATTCCCAGTGCAGGAGCCCCTTCAGTTGGGATGCAGTCTGTCCTGAAATGACAAAAGCAAAGCTTGTCTCTGTGTTTGTAAAGGGGCAATCTCCTCCGGAAGGAGATCTGCTTGACAGAACTGCTTGTGCACAAGCGGAGCTTCAGAAGCAGAAATCTTCCAGCCTGTTTGCTGGAGCTGGGCAGCATTTTCTCTGTTAACAAGGTTAAAATGCTTTGTTTATTGAGATGGCATTGCATAATTGTAAGGACCTTCTCAGACACTTAGGAAAGGGATTCAGAGTGCAACACAGTGGGAATGTTCTCCATGTCTTGAAAAAGAAAGTAAGGTGGATGCTTTGGGGGCCAGGGAACTGGTAACTTTGCTGCAATTAAGGCAGGTGCCAGCGAGGCTTCAAGTGGGGATGTGATGGGAAGAAGAGAGTACAAAAGAAGTACTAGTAATCTGCCCATCGTGCTGGACTGAAAGTAGGATGGTGTTAATCCATCCACACCTAGGGAGCAGGGAAAGCTGCAGCTGTGTCCAAAGTCACATAGCTACAGCAGCCAAGTGGAAGTAAGGAATGAGATCAGCTGTAGGTGTCAGCATTAGAAACGGGTGTCAGTGTTGAAGCAGGACAGTGGCAGACAAGGAAGGGAGAACAGGAGCTTCAGGTTCAGCAGTGCTTATTTTTCAAGCAACACAAAACCCACCGAAACGCCTGGGTGGAAGGAGGGGAGTCAGTAATGGAGAAGGATCTCTGGAGTTATGAGTGCTGAAGGGTGCCTGGAGACAGGGAATAAAGACTGAAGGAGCAAAGGACCAAAGAGGGAATACAGACTTGAAAAGTGTGTCAAATCCTGGATCACTGACTTATATCATGAATTGACATGTCCTGATGGCCCAGTGGGGTTGAGCTAGAAGGAGATGAGCACAGTACTGAGATTTTCCACAAAAGAGATGAGGACAGGTCAAGAACAGACCTTTGTATCCTGCAAACAGCTTGTCTGTGAAATGGAGGCAAGACCCTTGCTACAAGTAACCCTAAGTATGTTGCGGCATCTTCCATGATTTTAGGATTGCAGGGAAGGAGAGTGACATAATAATACTTGGTAAAATCACAGGGGTAAAGAAACCTATTTGGGGGCTGAAAAATGTCATGGTGTGCTGGTATGGAGAGAGATGAGGCTGGACCACAAGAAGGGAGAATGTAGCATGGATAAAAGAACGGTGAAGCTTGACTGATCTTGTCTTGGTTTGGGCATCATGCTTAAGGACTCTTGCAGTGCTCAGTAACTGGTGACGCTGGTGTAGATAGCAATGGCTGCACCAGCACAGGAAGAGCAGTATTTGACTGGTTATAGTGCTCTCTGGGAGATACCACACTTTCCTCTAGAGACCCCTGAAGATAATAGGCTCTGGGCTCTCAAGAGAGGGACCATTCAAACAGTTCATCTGGAACTAATGTGTTTTGTGCCTCTGATTGGACTGTGCTTTTCTATATACCTCCTGTGTCAGCCTAAAAGTCTGCTGAGATCCGAACTACGCTGTAATCATTTACACACAAGACAACAAAGATTGCTATTTAAACCAAAACTTAGTCTGATATACCTTCCCTGGCAAATAAGCTCGAATAATTACTGCATTTTAACAGTAAAAAAGTATCTGTCTTAATTACATTTCAGAGGATTAAAATCTACCACCTTGTCTAAGTGCAGAAAGAACAGCTGGCAAAATGAGGTTTCTCTCTATGTCCTAAATGGGATCTGTCTTGTCTTCACCAACCCCTGTTAGTTCTTAGCCTGCTTATTCCTGTGTTAATTAAAGATGGCCCTTCATAGGGACTTAATTGAGGAGAAAAAGGAGGCAGCAGCTATGCTCGCTGTCCTGTCTCTGTGCAGATCCTCCCCTCGTTGTCTCAGCAAACACTTTGGCTTGCTGCCTTGGGAGGATGGTAGTCACTGCAGTGACTGTCTAAGGAATGGGATTTGTGATGACTGGGGTTTTTCAAGTGGGTCTAAGTCCTGCTGGCTTGCAGAGAGAGTGAATTCTAAAGGGTCATGAATGCCTAGACCACTTGGAAACTTCAGCCATCCCACCAGACTTGAAATTGTGGAAACAGCTATAGGGATCAGCTTTGACATGACCAAAGGTGTCAGCTCATCCTACATTAGAAATAATTTCTAGGCCTTGGGTTGGCTTCACGAAAATAAAAAAATAATCTGGAAAGACTTTCATCTCCGCTAGTAATAAAACAGCACTGCCCCCCCAAATTACTGTGACTGATGTCTGTATTCTGTTGAAAAATGAGACCTGTCCTTTCCACATAGGAAAAAATGCCCACTTTTCTTGTCAATCACAGTTTCCCCCAATGCCTGCAAACAAAAAGGTGTTCCTGTCCTCGTGGGCTACAATCTATTTGTTCCTCTTGTACACCCTCTGAAAATCTTAGTTGTCCTTTGTAAATGTGCTGTGTCTGTGAAGGAGAGAGCTGCTTTTCTCCAAACTTGAGTCAGGCTGGAGCCCTTGAGTCGATCCAGAGGATTGTTCAGAACAGGGAAGCTGGTGCCTGTGGTATCTACGCCTCTTCTTTTGGGGAGGGAAGGAAAGGGCTTTGCAGAGAGAGGAATTTCAGTCTGAATCACAAACTGTGATTTTGTTTGAAATGGAAGAGTAGATGCAGTGAAAAACTGAAGAGGGAAGTGCCTTGAACTCTTTGAAAATTCCTGAACTTCCTATTAATAGATCTCTGTTTAAAATAATGTGAAAAATTAAATCTCTCTAAGGCATTGAATCATGYGCGTTCCCACGAGTGCTCAGCATGTGTCTGCCCTCCACATCTCTCATCAGATATTATCCCTCCCATATTGGCTACAGGCTCACATTGCAGCAGGAACCTTGGTGGGTCCTGCAGCATCTCAGCTTTGGAGATTCATAGCTGGCTTAGTGATTTTATAAAACATTTGTGTTCTCCATACTTTATTAGTCACTGACAGACTCATTGTTTATAACATACTTCTCAGCAAGCTGTTTGCGACTCATCGCCCTGCTTGCTTTATAGTCTATAAATATTTAATWCTTTAATAAACTGCTTATATGTAATATCAAATGACTGATGTACTTCTTTCTCCTCTTCAGCAGTGCTACTATTTGCAAAACAATTCTTTTGTTTTTTTGAATAGCAATATGTTCCATAAATGCTTGACTTTCCTTTTTCTAAATAGCAATTTCTTCAGGGTATTTGGTAAATTGACAAGCAGAGCAATGGTTCCTGTAGTGTTATAAAAGAGCTGCCCCTTCCTACAGCCTCCGCGGGGAGATTCACTTCAAAACGGTCACAGACTTGTAATCAGAAAATCTTTGGGACACTGGAGGTAGTATTTCACACCTGTGCATGTCGAAAAGCAGTAGTAGCCTGGACGGGCCAGAACACCTTTTCAGAAGCCGTGTGAGAGCACGTTCAGCGTTGTGCCGAGCAGGGTGCCCAGCCTTTCAGTGTGGGTATCGCAGAATGAGCACCACTGCCTCTCGCTGCGTGCTGCATCACCACCTCCGCTGCCTCACCCACGGACCTGTCACCTATACGGCACACTCCACGCTCATTTCCCCAGCTGTAGTCTCCTTCCTGCTCTTCTTTGGGAGCACTTGTAAAAAGAGTGACTCTGAGTAGGCTTTTGGTCCGAAGCTGCTTGACTCCATCTTCCCTGGGGGTTTCTCCTACCCAGGAGCAGGCAGCAGGCTGTGTGAACTCTTCTGGCAGTTCCCAGCCTCTCCTTCCTTTGGCCCTCCTCCTGTAGTGTTGGATGCTCTCCTGCACGTGACGGGAGTAGGAACCTCGAGCACTGCAGGAAAACTGTCAAACAGGTGAGGCCACGACTAGAGCCATTGATCTGTTTTGCAGCCTGCTCCACGTCTTGGTCAGAAAACCCTCCTAGGCTTTGGCGACAAGCCCTGTTCGGGGTGCATGGGCTGCCTTGGCTGCACTGAGACCCACGGGCAGAGGGGAAGCTGCCCTGCTGTGCTCTGCAGTTAGGGTTGTCCATCAGTGCAGGCTCAGGAAGGGGACTGTGAGACCTCACCACCACCTCTGTGCCTCAGAGCCTATCTTTCAGTCCTTATCTTACCCTCCACCTTAGGGCAGATTTGTGTTTAGGCTCCTGCCCTGTTAACCCCTTCCATTCCCTAACGAGTAAGGCTCACGGCGTGTAAAGGCCCTGTTCAGGATTGAGGTCCCCGCTGTGCTGCCAGAGCAAAACCAGGTTGGGGGAAGGATTCAATACCTGGAACAACGACAAGGGCATGGCACGTGCATGGCCTTTCTGTGGAGTCACTTTGTGTTTGTTTCGGTTATTCCATATTCCCAGGCTCCATTTGGTCTTTGACAGACAGCCTCTGCATTAAGCTGCTTTGAGGCTGGAGACCAGAAAGACGGGGCAGGGTCRGGCGGCACTTTCTGGGTTGCTGTTCTGCAAGGTCCAGACCAGCAGTGCCACTGTTCTGGGGTCAAGAAGCAATCAGTTAGGGTGGACGGGGTGGAGATGGTCTGCTCAGATCACTCCAGCTGATGGTGGCTGCTCAGTTCCTTACRGTAGACCGGCTTTGGGCTGCTCGCTTGGGTCTAGGTTGATTTTAGCACAAGTTCCTTGTCATCAGGTCGGCAATATGTGTTAGCCATGCCTTTGAGAGGGCTGTGTGGTCGTGGACAGGGTATTCACATCTAACTTCTGAGTTAGGTTGACGACTGGGTTATCCCTTGTGTCCTGAATTTTTGCATGCTGTTTGAAACTGTGAGCAGAGGATTATTGCCCCGAGGCAGTACTGGTGTCCTATTTTTGATCAGAACTGGCAGTCTGTTGCCTTCTACTCAGTCTCCTGGGTGCCTTTGCAGAAGGGTGCGTGCGTRTGCATGACAGGGATGCGTCTGTTGAGATGCAGGAAGGAACTGGAGGCAGATGACAGCTAGATGGGACTGTGGTTGAGTCTTTAAGCAGCATTGGGCAGCAGCTTCCCTCTTTGCTACAGGTCACTGCATCCTCTGCACATTGGTCATTAGACAGATACAGACTGGGCATGATCCTCCTGTTTGGGGCTCTCCAGCACTCCCTTTGTGATGGGGCCTGCCTAAGGAGACCTGGTTACTGTCTGCTTAGAGGTCCGCAGCCGCCTTTGGGCAGGTTCTCGTGCCACCTCCATGTCTGTGACAAACGGCATACCTTTAGAGGCAGCGGAGCCACCCCACTCTGACAGCTGAGGAACTGCTCAGGAGCGTTTCTAGAGCCGCAGGTAAAGTCTGTGCGTGCCCACAGCATGAGAGGAGAGGAGAGCTCCTCTCACAACGGCTCCCATCTGCAATAGTCTTTCCTCTCCGTCCTGCCGCTCCCTTTTTGGGTAGAGAGGAGAGCGATGCTCCCTCCCTGGACACCAGGTCTGGCTGCAGATTGAGCCTTACCCACGACCAACGGCGTGGTAGAGGCTGAGGAGGCTGTGAAGGCAGAGCTGTTCAGGGTCAGTGCAGGGCAAGCACACAAGGCACAGTCCTTCCAAAAGCTGATGTCAAACACAGCTGAAGTGAGGGTGTTGCTGTTTGCTGCTGGTCCACTCTATCTTAGTTTGTTCACCCCTTGCTGATGTATGGAGGTGTGAACCCCTGGCCCAGAAGAGCATTCTTAGCAGAACAGAGTAGCCGAGAAGTCCTGTTTCCACACGCACGTATTTTTGTACTTGTAATATCCAGTGGTACCATTCCCTGCTCTGAGAAAAAGGGGAGAAGGAGGATCTGGCCAGCTCCCGTCTCTCTGTCCCCCCAGCAGTCTCCCTGATGGCAYGGGTGGCCAGGAGCCGCTCTGCCCCAGCCCAGCTGCAGCTGAGCCCCCGTCCCGCTGTCCCGAGGCGGGGATGCAGAGCCGGGGCAGGGACCCGCTGGGCGCTGCGCCAGAGCTCTGTCCGGTGGGAAGCGCACGCAAGCCTGGCATCGGCCCGCGCCAGTGTCTGCGCGCCAGCGCGCTGCCGCGTTGTCGCTCCGCCCTTGAGGCCGGACCCCTCCTTTGCCACCGAGCTGGGGCACTTAATACATTCTCCCTCCAGTTCCTCTTCTCCTGCCCCCCTCCCACCACACACTGCACTGAGATTTCAGAATTAAAACCAGGAATCATCCAGCCATCCAGCTCCCAGAGCTCCGAGTCTCCAGGCAGCAAGCATGCCTCGTGCCCTGGCTTAAGGATGAGTAATGATAAATAAGTAAATCACGCAGTGGGCTGTGCTATTCCCTAACGAGCCTGTTTGTCCCAAGCACAGTGCAAAAAACCCTCTTCTCCTTGGCGATAACCTTTCTGCGTATTAACATTATGCATGTATTCATGTGACTTCCTCTGCCTCACCACCACCTCTTCAACTCATTTAAATAAAAATAATTTATGTGGACATTCCTTCAGTCAGGATTCCCCCCCCAGTAATATTTCGTTGATGCTGTGCACTCAAATGGGGTCGTTATGCTTTCGCATATCATTAGGGCTTTATAAAGAACAACAGCGACATCTGCATGTGCCGCAGCGCTACAGAGATGGGGGGAAAAATACAGAAAACAAACCCCAAATGAGCTCCAAGCTCGTCTGGCTCTGTCTTTCCTCAGTGCCTTCGCCACCACCATGGACACAAGTAATTGTACAGTGTAATCACATCACGGCTCATCTGAATATTCATAACCAAGACAAAGACTTGGAGGAGAAGAAAAGTGGGGGAGGGAAAGGAGGAGAATTTAAATATAAAACAGCATTTCATTTTGAAGCAAAGTTCCGCATTCAGCTCAAGAGATTGTCTTGATACCGATATTGTCTGTCTGTCTGCCGTTCGAAAGCGGTGGGCAGTGGCAGCATCGCATACGTAGCCCCCTCCGTGGAGAAAGAAAATAAAGCACAACAACAAACAGTGACAGAACTGCCCCCAGCGAAAGTGATATTTGAAGAGTCGCCAACGGTGGCTAGCCAGCTGCTGTTTTTCCAGGAAAGAAACAGTCTATTGAGGGAGCTTTATAAAGACCCCAATTAATATGTTGTGCATGTATAAGATCTACAAAGAGCCCACTGTGTTCCTCCCCCCGCAACCACCACCTTCTCTTCCTGATCAGTGCCAGTGGAGAAGGATCTGAGCTACCAAATAATTGATTAATCACTTCAGCGGTGACAACACCCCTCTCCAAAATAGAGAGAAGAAAAACAAATACAAAAAGAGGCAACTATTCGCTAATTAGTGTGTAAATTACCGCTGGTTCCATCCTTCTTTATACCTTTAAAAAGGAAAAGAAAAGAGAAAGAGTAGAGAAATATAATCCCCATCTTAATGTATATGTTGTCTTCATTTCTTTCGTATTACTCTGATATCCTTTACTAGTATTAACCCAGAAGTGTGGTGGTTGTCGAAGCTGTGGCTGGCTCTGCCAGTTCGTTCCCCAAAGAGCTCCTACTTCCATTCCACTGGAGCTTATATTCCTTTAAATGTCTAGCGCAGCATCATTTCCCCCTTTCTAATACATCACTCTGCTGGAATTAGAAGAATCCAAGGTTATATCCAACTTCAAAGGTTTCCAAGTCATCATGATTTTAGTAAAAGTAGAAGACAGATCATGGAACAAGTCCCTGGCTTTTGAAGATAGGCATCACAGGGACCTTCCTCCCTCTGTCTCTTTCTCGCTCTCCCTCTCTCTCCCCCCAACTTTGTACCTCTCCAGCTCTGAATGTCCCGCGCTAGCGCGGTTTAATGATATGCAAATGAAATATGCATAAAACCATTCTACTGTATGATGATTAAACACTGGAGACATTAACAGCCGGCGCTTCACTGTTTGACTATAATAATCTTTCCCGAGCATCCACTTTGATTGCGGAGTTATGGAAACCCATAGCAGTTGGCAGAGAGAGAGTAAGAGGGAGAGAGAGAAGGAAGGAGAGATGCAGGGACGCWTCACCCATCTCTGCATTTATCCCACTCCAGGAGACGTTTCCCCCCCTTTGTACTGCGTTCCTACTGCTGTCTTTTGTAATCCATCCATGCGGTCGCACCAGGGCGATTAACGGGAAAAAAACCCTCTTTTCTCTTAATGTTTCAAAGCTCATTAGCCAAACGATTATTCCTCATTAACAGCGAAAGCTCATTCATTAAAAGAAAAAATATGCCCAAAAGATGCCAGCGCTGTTAATCCCGAGCCCTGTAGCTGGGCTGTAAATCCCATGCTAGTATTTTCCACGCAGAAGGGAAGCGCGCCAATCCACAAAAAAAACCAAGCAAAAAGAAAACATTTTGTGTGTTTTGTAAAATCCGCAAGAGAGGCAATTAATATTCCCGTTGTATGACTTTATTTTTTGTCTCTCCCTTTTGTTTCCAGTGCCCTTCCCTGGCTCAGCGCCCGGTGCCAACAGAACACCTTGCAGGATCCTCAGCAGCGCAGACAACGTAAGTAGCCAGCTGTCCCTTGACGCCCTCTTCCAAAAGCCCCAAGCCCTCCGGACCCTGCAGAGCGCCTGTGTGGCTCTTTCCCTCGCTCACCCCTCCGGAGTGCCACCTGGGTTTCACAAGTAGCACCTTCCAAATCTCTCTGTCTTCAAGTTTGTGCATGTCTGTGTGGCATCCCTCCTCCTCCTTCACTCCCATAGTGGATCTTGTAAAGGGCTTCAGATCGGCCCCATTCATCTCCCTGGTGATAGCAGTGAATGTAGATAAATCTCTGACTGCCTGCTTGCTGCTGGAGTATGATTTTTATTTTGCCTTCGGTGTATACCTAGGTCAAAAAGTGGGATGTATACTGACGTTGGGTGAGTGTGTGTGTGCCTGTGTCTGTGTCTTTCTCACTCTGTCTTTCTCTCTCGCCCGAGCACACAAACATACATCTCCCTGCATGTGTTTGTATGTACATTACATGCGTGCACACGAATACATATCCACACACAGACATATGTGTGTATACACAGAGGTATACACACATCTCCGTCATACACCCCCCCACACTCACACATCTACTCTGCAATTATCTGAGGCATTGTGTGCATATGTGTATGTGTGTCCATACGCACGCTGTTCTGTGTGCGTATGTGCATACACAGGCATCTCTCGCTACACCGATAAACATTCCCTCTCCTCCCAGCAGAGGCTGTATGCAGCTGTGATCCTGCCCTATAAGAGCGGTATTCCTTCCTTCCTTTGGCGTGCTATTTGGAGACCTTCATGCTCCCTTCTCAGAGTCTCTCCCGAGCTGCAGAATTGGCATCTTTCCCTGAGGTTGTCCGAATGGCAAATGGCATCGTCTGTAGCTTGCATTCTTGCAGCTTCTTATGGCATTTCTCTCTCGATGTCGGCTACTCCCTTTTGTTTGTTGTTGACTGGGCTGGGTGTGGTTGGGGTTTTTTTTGGAGTTAATTGTAAACGAACCTGAATGGCAAACACGCCAACAGCTTGCAAAAAAAAAAAGGAAAAAAAAAAAAAAGAAAGCCCCACACAAACGCCTTCTGCTGCGACAGATGCCCATGTTGCCCCTGGCATGGAGAACGGGCACAAGGGGTTTGTTGTTGAGGTTTTTTCTGTTGCCGTTTTTATTGTTCGCATTTCCCTGTTCCCTTTATTTTTAAAGACTCCAAGATGCCGGCCTCGGCTTGGAACGGAGCAGTGTCATGGCGGAGACGACGGCCTTTGTCTCACAGGGTGTGAAAGCATCCGTTGTGCTGGCTCCACTGCGGCAGAATGACGTTTAAAGGGGGGAAAAAGTGCTGAAAGTCCGAGTTGTGCGGCACTGGCGGGGGAGCCCCCGGCCCCGCAGCGGCATGCGTCCGAGGAAGGGCTTGCAGCGGAGGAGCCTGGTCTGTAATCCTGGCACTCGCGCCTCCGGTCGCTGCCTGCCGTTTGCTCCTGGGGGTCTGGATAATCTCCCTTGGCTTTACCGCACTGTCTGGCCCGCGCACAGGGCCCCCGTAACATATACCCGCTGCCGCGATCGCAGGGAGCTGTGGCGTTGCCACTGAATGGATGGCACTGTGCCAACTCCGCTGCCATCCGCCCTTGCAGCTCTTTTCCTCCCTCCTCCCTCCCGCTCTCTCCTCCTCCTCCTCCTCCCGTCGACTTGACGTTAATTAACACACGGGTTAATTGATTTTAAAAGCTGAAGAATTACAGTTAACTTTTCCCACAGGGTACGGACGCCAGCCGCTTGGCACGGTTCTGCCGCTCGCGCTGGTGCAGGGGGGCAGGGAAGAGCCCGCAGCAAAACCAGCGACTGCGGAGGGATGGACGGACGGCCGTCCGCCTGTTGGAGTGTGGCTGGGGGCGGCTGACGCGCTCCTGCCTCGTCCTCCCAACATGTCACCGCTATATTTTGCTATAAACAATCAAAGCAACCCCTCCCCTCGCCTCTCCCACCCACCCTCCTTTCAGGAGGGCGAGCTCTGTCGAAGTTTAAGCAGGGAAGCCGTCCCCATCAGAGGCTTATCACAGCACGTAAATGACCAGCCTCTGCGGGGTCTCGCAGCGCAGGGCTCCCCACCCCGCGCACCCTGCAACTGCTGAGGTGGGGCATCGGAGGACTGTTCTCTGTAATAGGCTCGTCCTGTCTTCCAGGGCTCTTTTTCGTTTCCTTAATTGGCTCAGATACGTTGCTTGGGTGAAGCATCTCGACCAGGGGAAAGTTAGTTCGTTGTAATTACGAGAGAAATAAACCATGTGAGGGCTTTGTTTTTTTGTTTTTGCTCTCCCTCGCCCCAATCTCTGCYGCAAGTGAGGGTGAGGGACGATGCGGCTGGGAGGAGATGCAGCAATGCTGGGAACTTGCTGCTTTCACCTTCTCGTGCTTTCATTTTATTTCATCTTGTTTTTTAAAAGCATGAAGCAAGTGAAGCGACGAGAGGAATCCATTATGCAAATCAGGTCACATTTGCATAATGTCTCATGACTGGAATATGCAAATGAGTTGTATAATTTATGAGTGCCAGTGTCTGTCTAAAAGTGTTTCCCAGAATTCATAAAAAGTGAGACGCAGGGAGGGCAGCTGGGCTGGCTGCCCTGCCAGGAGGGCTCTGCGATTTCTTTTCAAAGTCTTCCTTGAGATCAGCAGCYCAAACGCTCATTAATGAGAAACAAGCCCCCCTTTCCACCCTGTCCCCTCGGTTTATTTTCCGTTTCTCCCTCTGCCAAGCCCCCACCTGCTCCCTTCGAACTTCTCCAGGAGGCGTTCGGCTGGTGCCGGGAGTCGGGACTGCGACGGCCGGGCAGTCCCGCACGGGCTGGCTCAGCCTGGGTCCCGCTCTGGGTGTCTCTGGGGCTCTTACCAGCAGGAGGGACCTTGCCTTTCAGGCAAGCGAGCTCCATGGGCACAGTGTGCATCAGGGAGCTGCGTTGAGATGCTTGCCTCTGTCAGGCATGGTGGGATTACTGCTTGTTTGCAATGCGCCACGTCTAACTTGTGCTCTGAGTCAGAGACCCGCGCCTGACCTTCGGGAGAGCTGCAAGGTCAGTGCAGGGGTGGCAGTGCCAGTGGAGAGAGACCTTGAGTTTCCTGCCCAGAGCCGGCAGCGTTCAGCTTCAGCACTGAAAAGGTCTCTGGAATATCTGGAAATGCTGGACAGGTATCAAGACTCTTCTTCTTTTCCTTTTTTTTCTTTTTTCCTCTTCTCTGCGTGTTTGGAGATCTCGGGAGCATCGGGAGAATGCAGGTAGGCTATTTCACATGGGGACGCCGCTGCTCTGAGCTGTCTGCGCAGGGAGAGGGTAAATAATAACAGGCACCGGCACGTGGAAAGCTGCGGCGTGGCTGTGACTGTGGCGTGGCTCTGGTGCGTGGATCACAGCCTGCCCGCTCCAGGCAGTGTCCAGCGAGGAGCAGCAGGCTGGGTGAGCCCAGGGGTCGGGGCAGCTCAGCATCAGCCTTTCTCAGCTCCGGGAGGTTCCTGAAAGGGCTTTTGAGCAAGAAAGTGTGATTTGCTTTTCTTGAGAATCTGCATTTCAATTGTAAAAACCATATGTGTTTCTCCCTCTGGTTTCAAAGCAAGTTTTTTGGTGTTAGTTAGTTAGTTAGTTAGTTAGTCTAAACTGATGAATCTCTCACTTGCAATCAGTTTCAAAATGAGTCTTTGTATGGTTTATTTAGTAGATGCAGGTCTTGACTCTGACAGTGTATGTCATACTGAACATCTCCAGTACAAAGTAGTGAATTCATAAACTGTGCTTTTACCTGTGACTGTAGGATTCCTGGTGTGGGAATATAAAAGGACCCTCTGCATTAGGTGTAAGGAAGGCAAAACTTGACAAGCAAGAGGCAGCAGCACATCCAGACTCCAAAGCATCTTTTGCTTATGACTGCTCAACTTTGGTGCCTTCCTCCTGCACTGAGGGGTGACTGTCCCCCGTGCTGGTCCTCACCGGTGCAGTTAGCAGAGAAGCAGCTGAGTCTGACCTGGAGCCTGTGCAGGGAAAAGGCCTGGATCAGGGCCACTGGGAATAACTGCTGTGGGCAGCGGGAGGCAGGGTGTTTTGTGGGGAGCGGTGGAGCTGCAGCAGCAGGGAGGGCCGAGGGCCGTGGGTCGGAGCGGTATGGTAGCCTCGGAGAACGTCATGCAGCTCTGGGACCAGTGGCCCTGCAATGTCAGGAGTCGGGGCTGTTTTCAACCTTGAGGCAAACCACCCTGCTTCGCTCATCACAAAAGCTCCTGCAAGCTGGAAAGAACATCTGTTTACTTGTTAGGGGGTTGGAACAGCCTCAGCAGATCCTGCACCAGGACCTGAGTTGGTTCTCTGGACGGTATCTGTGACRGGCAGTCTTTCAGGGCCGGCCAGCACTGAGGCCTGGGGTTGTGGGGTGGGAGGAGGACCTCTGTGGCTGTGGAGCAATTCGCAGGCGTCGGAGGGAATTCAGTTTCCATTTAGGAAGAACCCACAGCTCTGTCTGGAGCTCCCCCCTCCAYGGTCTGGTCTGCACAGGGTGCTGGTCCTGGTGCTCCATCCCTGACGCTGCTTCTAACCCACGTGGCACGAGGAGAATATCAACAAATGTGGGGACAGAAGCAGCAACAGAAGCAACTCTTCTCCTTCTCAGGGTACAGTGCACAGTTCAGGTTTCCCTGCTACCTCACCTTCTCTCTCCAGGGCTCCCCGGGAGCCCTGCCACACCATCCTCCTCTGCCCTGATGTCCCCAGGGAGAGCTGCCTGCTGGAGGACCCCCTCCCTTCCAGCGGGCAGGGCCTTCTATCTATGTGTGGCTTTTTGGTATTGTTATAAAACCACCAAAACTCATGAACGTTCTCTTTTGTTTTCGATGCTGCACTGAGGATTGGTGAATGTCCTGAGCTTTGTATTTAGGAATGAAACAGCTTCTCTGGGGTGGGAGAATGAAAGCTTCTCCGGCATATGCACTAAAACTTCCCTATCTATCAGACGAGATTTTCTGGTCCTTGTAGGTCAAGTAACAAGGGACAGTAGCATGGGGAATCCCTCACACAGTATCACTCATTTATTGTCTGTGTTTCTATTGAGGTGGTGGGTTTTGCCWGCTGAACAGAGTGCACCTGACAGACCCTTGTTGCTTTCTCCCAGTGTCCTCCTGTGCGTGGCCTCTGTGGTTCCCCACTTGCAGGTTGGGAGGATTCCCTGCAGGTCCCTCCTTGAGACTTCCCTGGGCCTTCCTCTGCAGTTCTTGCTTTCTGTACCTCGATGGAGGTAAGCCATCTGAAACACTAACCCAGCAGACCTCTGAGCTGAGGCTTCTCTGCACGTGGGGGCCTCCCCAATAGGGCATAGTTTAGCCATGTGCCTACTAACATTACCTGTTGTTGTAATTTCCACCAAGAAGAGTTCCCACATCCAATGTAGAGTCCTTGTTTTAAAGAATCACGTCACCTCTGCCACCTTCCATTCCTCAAGTACCAATGCTGGTTTAAGCGATGTGATACAGTAATAGGTAACCACCGGGACCTCCAGTTCCCTCCTCACCTCTCCTGGGTAAGGCATGCAACGTCAGGCAATGCTAGCCTGGGTTGGATGGATGCTCCTGATTTTCCACTCCTGCCGGTGTTGAGCTCCGTGACAGTGTGAACTGTTGATGCCAATGTCRTGAGCCGCATTCCGAGCTGCCAGCTTTGAGCCACCCTTTCTCAGTTTTGCACAAGAAGGGCAAGGTGCTGGCAGAGGTCTGAGCACTGCTCTCTGAACAGGTCTGGGGAGGCACCTGTCTGCCAGCAACAGGCATCAGCCGTCAGCATTGCGTTACCAGCCTTGGCACGCCTGATGGATGTGCCTGACATTAAGAACGGCTTGTGCATGGGGCTTATTGCCTGATGGTTGTAGATAACAACAGTTGTAAGCAAAGTGTGTAAAATCTTTAAATCTTTAACAAATCTCTCATTAATCCCTGCTAAGTAGATTAAAGCTAACTGCAGGCTTTAAAAGGAAGCAAGCTGATAACTTGTAGGACAGAGAAAATACGTACAATGAAAAACAGTCAGACAGATAGGCTGTAATGTGCGGTTCCTTTGTTCCTGGTCTAGATAAAACTAGGATGGCAGTCAGGCCACTGGACCTGGGTTCAGTGGAGCCAAAGATTCAGTGAGATGAGACTGTACAGCATGTACCTGTATAGCATGATTCAAAAATATCAAAGATGCTACAGGCAGATATTGTCTATGCGCTGCAGGCTCAGGAAATGAAACAGTTCTGTATGAATGGCATCTTCAGAAACACAAGACAGGATGGTGAAGTCCCAGATGAAAATCAGGATCCTTCTCAAGGTTCGGCCTGCTGTTAAGGACCTGAACATCAGAAAGGCCTGTTCATGGCCTCTGGTCTTCTCTCTATAGTGGTCACTGGAACTGATCTGTATTTGTAGACATAACTCTGATTGACAATGAAATGGTTAAATATCTTAGCACAATGAAGTTCAGCCAGATATTTACATTTTGCTTCAGTAACTGAAGGAGTGGATTTTGTAGGATTAGACTCCTAGCGGGAGTGATTTGGGGTTTCTCTTCCTTAGAACCATGTGTTCCTTTTCTAAACATACATTCCAAGGTGTACATAAACATTGCTAGCTGTAGATGTCGCAGGTACAGGTGAAAGCTCTTCAGCAAAGGCCAGACATCTCTTTATAACACATCCCTGCTGCAATTCAGTGACTTGCTCAGCTGGTGCTCTCCTCTTTGCTCACTGTCTGCCCATCCTATTTGCCTGCTCATACCGTTGTCCACGGCTCCTGGTCACCCAGGGCCATATTCTGTCTGTCACTTTCTTGTGTTTTGTCTGTCCCAGTCCCTTATTTTAGTGGTGCCCACTTTCTTTGCCAGTTCAGTGATTCTGTTTTCTCTGTCTTTGCCTTTCACTCTCGTCACGGCGCTGTCCCCAGACCAGCAAGGACTAGGACTTTCTGCTCTAGCGTCTATATATGTGTGTTTCAGAGGCAGCACCATGATGACCGGTGCTAAAAATTGCAGCAGTACCTCCTGCTTCTGTGGTCATGTGTCCGAATGGAAACACTGATGTTAGTTTTTGAAAATTCAGGGTGACAATCAAGTCAATGGCAGGTTTTCTGAGTTTGGTGGTAAGCAAGGGAAAACAAGAGATGCAGGATAAATCTTCTGAAGGAACAAATGCTGCTTGACCAGCAAAGCCTGAGTGAGCCTGGGTCCACGAGAAGGGAGCTCTTGGTGGTTCCCCCACATTGGCAGGTGGTGTTTTGCTCTTTCGAGAGCAGCTGAAATTTGAGGGTGCTTTGTGAGCAGGGCAGGCGGTCATGTCCCTCTTCTCTACCTCATCCGGCGAGATGGGCAGAACAACAGACTTGATACAGGTGATTCAGCCTGGGCCTTCACTGTGCAGTTAGATCTTCAGTGGTAGAAGGAAGAATCTGGCTGAAGGTTTCAAAGTTGCCATAGCAATTGGTCTCCTAAACCAGAGACACTTCTGTTTTAATAAAGTTACTCTTTGTCTAATCATGTGAGGAGAAGGCTGAAAAACAAGGACAGGAGGGTGCCCTGCTTCTCCCCCAACTCTACCAAAATGATGAGAAATTCCTGTTGTTGCTCTCAGGTGATCATAGGATATTGTACTTAAATGCTGAGATCTGCTCAGCTTGCTCCCCAAACAGTCAGCTTCCTCACCCTGCAAACTGCCCAGGGGCGCAGTAAGTAGGTTAATGCTTGCTTTAGGGTTGGCCTGAGGGTCAGAGTTCCCCACAGGAACCGCAGGGTTGTGTGTGCGCCCGAGTTCATGCGCAGGGAAGCCTTCAAGGTGAAGGAATACCTACTGCTCCCATTTCRCTGTTGTGTGCCCCTTCCTCCTGATTTCTGCCCCAGCAGTGGAAACTTGCGTAGCCTTGTGGCTGGTTACCGAGTGGTCACTTTGCGTAACAGGCCTCCTTATTGTGTTAATTCTGTGTTCGCTGATGCCCTGAGTCGTTCTTTACAGTTTTGACTCGCTTGTTTGGGAGCAAGTGCAAAGACCAAGGGACAAGGACAGGGAAATAGATAAAATGCAAAAGGTGGAGATTACACCTCAGGGTATGATTTGCAGGCTGCAAACATTAATATATTACAGCCTGGAAAAATGGATATTGCTGTGTCTCCTATTTCCAAGACACAGCCCATGTGCTGGGTTCCCTCACGGTTCTCCGCACTCAGAATCTGCAGCACAAGTCACAGGCAGCTGAACATCATCTTGAAGAGGGTCAAGACAGCCCAAGGCATCTCCTGGGGCTTTGAAGCCACGTAGCTCAGGTCAAAGCAGGCAGCACTAATGTAGCTCCCAGAAACTGATTTCGGCTCCTTTGCCTCATCCTCCACCTCCCAGCCAGGGAATCCCTCTGGGGTGCTCTCCAGGGCTGAGGAATTGCCCTTGTGCCCTGTGTGCACTGCAGCGAGCGCGGCTGCCGGGAGGAGCTACGGGAGAGTCAAAYTCAGCTGCACCTCTCAGAGGCTGGTTGGCTTGGTCGCTTCTTGCCTCATGCTGGGAGAGAAGGGCTGCCAGCTGCACGAGGCAGAAGCCCCACAGGCCACTTACTGAGATCCAGAAACAAATCTTCWTCATGCTCTGCATTTGCTCACCACTAGCCTCCTGCCCTCCTATTTGGAGACGGGGTTACCTGGAGTAGCCAAGTACCCAGCTCTTCCATGGTGTCTTCTGTTGTTCCATAAACTCTCTCCTGAAGGAGTGAGATGGGCCTGACTGGCGCTGCTTTCAGCCCTTGACCTCTGCGTTATCCACAGAGCCCTCTTACATCAGGGCAGACTAGCACAGGGAGGAGCAAGTTGTTACATCTTTTTCCTCCAGTTGTTTCTTATGAATCTGAATGATGCTCATTTTTAATTTCTGTGAGTACTGTGGCCCTTATGCTGATGCCTCAGGAGGAGGTATGGATATCTCCCTGGACCAGATTTGCAGCCTGGATTCAGCTCTCTGCCAGACCAGGCATGGTGAGGCAGACAGGACTAAGATTTTCCTTGGGATGGTGATGTACTGAATATTTCAAACAGGTTCAGTCAAGAGGGACTCGTGTGTGACCAGGAGCAGGCTGTTTGCAGAAGATCAGAGACTGTTCTGCTGCAGAAGAGGAATGGGACCAGAGATTTAAGTCTGTGTTTTGTCATGTGAGTATAACACATGTGTGTTTTGTCATTCTGTATAACCTAGCATACACAGAGCTGATGCCTTGTTGCAGAACCTCGCTCTCACACACTTTCTGGCTAACTGCTCAAGCCCTGACTCAGCCACCAAAGCCACATCTCAGGTTTCCATTGTACTTTTCCCGTCGTGGTTTGGTTTCTTTTTTGCTTCAGCCTCACTTTACCAGGGCAAATGATGGAGCAACAAGAACTGAGGTTTCAGGTGGTTTTTATAGAGCAACTTATTTGTTGGTCAAATATTCGACTCAGGTAAGCAAACCACAGCCAGAAAAAGGCAAAAGAAGAGGTACATTCTGCCTGCTTTCGGGTACCCAGTCTCTGCTCCAAGTGAGGTTGAGCTTCAGAGCAGGATAGTTGTTCCCATGCTCAGCTGCTTAATCTGTGTATTGAAAGCCCAGTCCTGGAAGAAAGCCTGTGTGATGACACAGGGCGTACACTGCCGGCTCCTCAGCAGTGACGTGTCGGAAGTGGTGGTGTTGGAGCTGGAGATGAGGTTCCCCGATAGGCGTCCTAGAGGGAACCAGAAGGTCGTAGTGGGGAAGCAGGAGCTCTTGGGGAGTGAGGGAGCTTGGGACCAGAGAGAGGAAGCAGAGAGTGCTGTGCTGCTACAAGGGGGAATGGAGGACTCTTGTTCAAAGCGATCTGAGTAATTCATACTGTAGCAGGAGCCAACAGGAGCACTTCTGTCCTGCAAGACTGGATCGTTTCTTTTCTGAAGTATGCAGGTCTGCACAGACCGTCACATTGGATTGATTCATTCTGTATTAGCCATTTGCACCCTCAAGTCAGGTCCTTTCATTGTGAAGTTGTGGAAGCCATCAGTGAATACACTGATGGATGTTTTAAATGCAGGAAGCTATCAGGAAAGGTGCTAACAGAATTCAGACAGGAGCAGCGTGGATTCCGGTGGCATGGRTAGTGTGCAGAGTCCACCACAGCTTCCGGGTGCTCAGACACTGCTCTAGCATTAACTGGCCAGCTCCACCTGCACAGACAAAGACCTGGCCAAGCGCAGCAGAAAAAACTAGACCAAGGCTTCAGGATGTTCTCCCACGAAATGTTGAAATACCTACACTGGAATATTTTAAGACTTTCTAAAATAAAGCAAAGAATGCTTAGTAGTAAAGCCTACTAAGTAAACACCAAAGCACGGGGTGTGAATGTCCCCTCCTGCTCCTCAGACATGCACGCAAAAACCCAGAAAGTGCCAATATCAACACGTTCCGCAGGTGCAGGGATCTAGGTTGCAGAAATAGGGGCTACTCAGATCTCCCTCCCTGCAGAGCAGTAGTCTGCCCCTTCAGAAAAGTTTCAAAGAAATCCTGTGTATTTTTCAGTGGTTTAGCTTTAGATTTTCTGTTTATATTGGTATAAATAAGAATTTTCTATTTGCTCTTTTGTTTGTTCTTCTTCTTTGATGCTTCTTTGAAAAGAAGCATCAATATTAAAACTTGAATTGTCTTTAGAAATGCATTATTTAACTGGTGTGAAATCCTGTCAAACATTCTTATCTTCATTTAAAGGAGGCATGCATTGATTAATTACCAAATTAAGCTACTCTGAACCCAAATTAAGAGTTTGCACTAGATTTTGCAACAGTTGCATTAAATCTTTTTAAACTGATTTTTAAGTGATGCTGTTTTTACTTTAGACAAGGCTTTCATTTCCGTTCTGCCATGCTTATATGCTTTTCCTGGGATTATTTTTTCATTTCTCATTCATTCTTCCAGTTCCCTGCCTCCCAGCCCTCTGTTCTTGCCCTCCAGTGCTGTGGATTTTTTTTTTCCTCCTAGCTTCTCCCTTTTTCTGTAGTGTCACTGGCAACTTGCTCCTGTTCTTCTGCTCTCCACTTTCCTGGCTATCAGCAGCATGTACCTGCAGGTCCTCTCCCCTCTCCTCCTCCCTTGAAATCTGTGGAGTYTGTTTTTCTCCCCTGTGATGTGCTCAGAGGTTCTTACAGAAATGACAGCCTTACCTGTCTCTCAACAGTGCACGACAAGGAAGGTGGTAGTGGGAGTGACTGCAAAATGCAAGAGCTAATGCTGGGCATCTTTTCCAGCAGCACTGGCCACYGACAGGCCTGTGCGCCGCTGCCATTGAGGCAGCAGCAAGCTGGGCGCCCGCGGGCCACCGTGAGCACCTGCACCGCAAGCGCGGTGCGGGGCTGGCCGGGGCAGGGAGCACGGGGCAAGGGCGGGCACGCGGTAGAGCTCGTTTGGGTGACTTCGGTCATGCCTCGCGCATCAGGTTGGCCTGTTTTCTCTTACTGCCAGACTAATTCCAAAAAAGGAAAACAAACCAAAATATGTCAGTGATTTTGAATTGCAAATCTGGGTGTTCAAAGGCCATGAAATGAGAAATTTAAGGTGTTTACTGCAACATGAATCCACCCGTGTTGGACATGAGTAGCATTTCCTATTTCTGCTCAGAGTCCTAAATACGTATCTCTCAGTTAAAACAGATGTCCAAGCAGCTGTGGCTGGCAAAAACAACGCTAGGGAGGAAAACAAGGAGGGGTTTGGTATGTTCATTATTACAGACTTTGACTGTGGCAAGGTAAGGTTAAAAGTGTGCCTAGAACTATGTATTCAAAGTTAATTTGCTATTTAAATCTTAATGTTTGAAGTTCCTGTGTTTGATTTCCGTGTAAATATTAACTTGTGTTGTCACGTAAAGGTAGTATTGACATTTTCCATTAAAAGATTCTCTTTTTGGTTGCTTGCCACTTCTTTACCCACTTTAAACCTGAAATTTTCTACATTCATTTTTGTCTTGGCATGATTTTTCTTTAATATTTCTGGAAAAAAACAGTTTTGCCAAAAATTATTTTAACAGAAAAAAATACATAACTTGTTCAAGATTTGGGGGGGGAACCTTACCGATGTTTCCTTGAAAAGCACAAAAGGCTCTGTGATTCAATGTAAAGATTTCAGTATTCCTGCCAGAAATATTTTAGCAATGTGCTGCACCTTGCCTTTAGAACTAGCCTTAACTTTGACGTTTCTCACCCTCCAGCCCTGCTGGGAGTGCCTGGGATTCTCTTCCACCCCCATTCCCCGCGTGCTCTGTCCCTGTCCCACAGCCTGGCTGCATTCCCAAATTGCCAAACCTGGCACGGGGGTGCAGGTTCAGTTCAGCCTCTCTGTGTCATACCCTGCAGCACTGTTCTTTGATGGCACGCTGCGTGCGTGGTTACTGCTCCGCGAATGGACCAAGGGGTGGCAAAGGTGATTGCTGGTCCTGGGATTTCTCGGCCAGCTGTTGTGGAAACCTGGAAGTGTTGAATGAATGACAGGCAGTGGCTTGGTGTTCTCGGTGGGGAACTGCTCTTAGTGACAGGTAYGGCCATGGGTTTCTTATGTTGCTGGAGACGGTGGACAAGCCAGGACCCTCATAGGCAGCTCTAATTGTCCTTATCGTCAAAGTTTTCAGCTTGGAACATGAAGGTGTTTCTTTGTAGAACTGCTGAGCGCCCACAGTTTTGCTTGAAACATGAAATGCTATAAAGTTAAGTGCTTCACAAATCAGAACTAGACACCTTGAATCAAGCACCTAAAATTAGAGGACACATTTAGTGCTTGAATTTCTCTCTGCCTCTATTCTGCATTTGTGAAGTGCGGATAATAAAACTTTTTCCTCACAGGGGTGCTGAGATTAGGTAATGCGCCTGGAGAATTTAGATAATGCTGAATGTCATAGAAATTCCCAGAAGAAGATTAATAACAATGTTCTGTGTGAGGTTTGAAAAGTGTGCACTAAATGCAAGTTGGAGCCACACACTAAGTTGTGAAAGAGAAAAGGAAATACTGATTACCTTTTCTGTGCACATTATCCACCTTGTGAATGAGTAAGTCCAGGATAGTATAGGATCATTTATTGGAGACCGTGTCATATGCTTATACAAAAGGGCCCAAATTATGTTGGCAACSTTAATTCTGTCATATCCGGTGTTCTAATAGTGTCTTGTCACGGTAGTATTTTTCTAAAACAGTTCTACTGTAGGCACTTTTTTAAATTAAGAAATCACATCTGTTCTCATGTGTGTTTCCATACTTAGTGCAGCTAATGAAAACTGCAAGGGTTAGGCATTCTTTGAAAGCATTCCTCAATAGTAAATGTTAACGGAGACACCAGACCATTCTCCTAGCTATTAATCTGCAGATAATAGAAGGTCCATTTCTTAAGTACACACAGAAAAGGAGAAGAAGAAATACTGGCTATGACACAAAATGAATTGTCTTCCTCCATGCCCTTGTAACCTAGGGCATGTAGTGCAGGCTGCCAGCCATTGCGTTACAGATTTAAAAGTGCTGGAATCTCTCAGTTCTTTAGCAGGTTGCCTGATGGATTGGTGAGTAATGTACTTGAAGAGTGCATTACTAAGCCCCAGACTAATGGCTAGCTCTTGCCCATGGCTTTTGCTATAGATCATTCATTGTGCTATTCATAAGCTCTCTGCCAGTCTGTGTCTGGCACTCATGCTGCTGCTGCTGCTAACACCATTTGCCTGATGAATTCTGCACAAACGTCCCCCACGTTTTCAGAAGGCGAGTGGTAAACAAGAAGAAAAGAGTGAGTCACAGTTCTCCAGCAGTTCTCCTCATCCTCTTTTGGAGGACATGGTAAAGGATAAGGTGATGGACATGATACTCGCTCACCCAGCATTACTAGCACAGCAGCCTGTAAAAAACGGCTGGGGTTTCTGCACACCACAGGGCACCTTCCTATCACTTTCGGAGGAATTTGTGCCTGGGAACTTTGCTTTCCTAGGAAGACTGATGTTACAGGCCATGGTCAGATACAAAGGGGAAGGACAGGTGACTGGGTTGCCGAGTATGGTTCTTCGAAAAGGAACTAGTTAGTTTCTCTGACGTGTGCTCTGGTGTGTTAGAGAGAGATGCCCAGACGTAGTTATCAAGATTTGGCTGTTGTGGGAGTTAAATGAGGTAGAACCAAGCTGCACAGCAAAGACCATCTCCAGGGTTGGCTTCTGAGCTGGCTGGCTTTGGTGGATGTGTGCAGAGATGAATGAGTTGCCCTGCTTCCAGTCCCCACCGGGCTTTGGAGGTTTCCCTCTTTCTTTGATACTAACAGGACTCCAGGGTAACTGTCCAGGAGCTGTGGCTCCCTGGTGTGGTTGAGACTAGCTGGACCCTTCTCTGCTCCTTTCACTTGGACAACTGCACAGCCATGAGAAAAGAGCAATCCAGTCAACTATCGATTTAAACTGGTGACCCATCCCACCTCCAGTTGTTTGAGTCATTCAGGACCCTTTCCGATTCCCGAGTCCAGTCTGGTAGCTTTGCCGATAGAGAAGGTTTAAGCCTTGCTCTGCTATTCTGTGCTCTTTGGCTTTGTATTTTTGCAAGAAGTTACTTAAAAATAAACTTTTGCAGTTCATTAGTAACATATTCCCGATGAGCTTATGGAAAGGATGAAGCCTTCATCCTAAGGAATTTCCTCTACAGCAGTCATAGTAAAGATTGCTGCTACAACTAGACAGCAGAACCAAAATTGTAAAAACAATGCAGATGAGGAAAGTTCTTCAGTTCCAGTAGTTCTATGGAACTAGAAATAGCCCAAACTGAGCAACAATCACTTTAAATGTTATAATTTACTCCACGTGTTAGGAATGTTGTACCTTTTGAGGGGCTAGTAGTAATGACATAAATGTACTTGGGATGCTAGATACTATATTATTTTAGAGAAAGACCTCTTTTTACCGGGCTATTTTTCTTTATGCGCTTCAAATACAGCTTGGGCACCTTTTCATCATCCCACGCAGGAAGCAAATTCTGATTCTTTGTATTATTCACATTAATTCTACAACCAAAAGTCTGAGAGTATTTTGCATATAGAAACAGGTGGAGGATGTGGAGAGTTGCAGACAAAGACAATGCTGCTAAAAAGGAGTGTGCCATAAAACCAGAAATTCCCAGTGAGTATTGTCAATCGGTTTATTTGCATGCTCTTTTGGAAGATGTTTCTGGTAATAAAGCATCATCAGTCTATTATTTCTTTTCACCAATCTTTCTCAACTGCCTATATAAAACCTTATAGTGGCCTATATTTAACTGGGAGTATCCTCTGCTTGTTTCATATCTTCTAGCTTGAGTTTTCTTTCTTTAACAAGCACAACAGCATGCTGCTCTATCTTCAAAGAGGAAATTAATTCCGTCCGCAAAAGGGTCAAGTGCTAGAAAGTGCATAGCAATGCAGTTTGCATGGCAGGATCCAGGAGATATGATGCTAATAAGATTCTAAGATGAGAACAGCAGACTGGCTCTGGGGATTCAGATGAAGGGTTCTGTAAATTTTAAAAGAAATGGTCTCCAAAAACTAATGATGTCTGCTTTCCAATTCATTAATAATGTGGAGCAGGGAAATGGGAGTGAGAAGCAGGCCATGCTTTGAAATATCAAAATGTAACAAGGAAAAAAACAGTGAGAGCGCATCTCATCGGGGTCATAAAGCTGGGAGAAACAGGCAGGCTGCAGGGGAACATAGTGTCAGTGCCTAGAGGGAAGGAAATGGCACTGCACGTTCTGCTATGCGTAATTTATGCACAGACTATTTGCCAATGTTGATGTAAAATTTCTATGCTGAAAAAGATGTTGCTGTATTGACAGAGCTTTTTCAATGTTATTGTTTAAGGTGACTTACTACACAGGATGTCTGATGGATTTTAAAAACATATCTGAATTGTCTTAGCATATTTACAAAAGACTCTTGGTAAACCTTCCCCCTCACCTTTTTGCATTGCATGCACGAAACTGAGTAACAAGAACCTGAACCTTGTTTGTAGTTAATAGCAGAAGAAAACCCCTCAGGCAAAGCCTAATGAACCAAGAGCAATTCTGAGCTTTCCTCTGTAATATCTGGAGAGACTGTGCCTTTCCAAGGGCTGCCTGGACACATCGTGTGACCTTGCTGCTTTACATCATGAAAATTTCTCATTACTGGTATAGCGTTTGCATGGAGGTGCTATTGTGCAGATATTATGCTAGAGTCTCTCCCTTATGTGTGCAGAGTTTGCAGCTAATAGAAAATGCCTGTGCTTGAACGGTTTCCAGAGTGGGAAGGTGCGGAGTGGGAGGATTTAGCTCTGACTTTTATTTTGACAAAGCTATTATGATTTGCAGAGTGAGGTTAAGGTTTTCCTCCTATCTTACCCTTTTATCTGTGCGATATTTTCTCATCTCGCCTCTAAATCTCCCGTCAGCGATGACCGGTGAGGTTCCGAGGAGCCGCCTGTGCCGCAGAGCCTCACCACCATCGGAAGCTCTCCGGTGCCAGGATGCTGGCAGCCCGGCCCGGCGGCACAGGGCAGGCTCCGCTGCCAGCTCTGAGCCTGCGGGGCTGCCGCGGCTGGAAGCTGCTGCCTCCTCCTTGATAATCAGCGCCGGCACGCTCCGGCCGTACCCGCGCACTCGGGTGCGGCGAGGGGCACCTGCCACAGCCACCRCGCTGGCCCGCTCGTCCCAGGCACTCTGCTTGGCCTGGGTGCTTCACAGAGCATTTTCTAATCCCAGTAAGACCGGTGTTTTGTCTTTGCTGCATTGTGCTGCGCTGAAGCCTTTTTCTTGTGGTCTGCTTTCACAGTCTGCAGATCCCATCTGTTTTCTTTAGCTTGAGTCATATTATCTCAGCAGYGAGTCACGCTCAAGCCAAGTAATTCCTCTTGGGTACAGGATTAGGAGTTCAGAGTAAGTGGTAGCATGTGCTTGGGATACCCTGTCCATCAGAAGAGTTGTTTTCATGAGGGTTTCTGCTGAGTTGCAGAATCAGGTGGCTCAGATGAGTGTCTGGGATGTGGTGCGCGATTTTTGGGAGACAGCTCACAGAGTCTGGCCAGGAGGCTTGAGCTGGGTTTTGTTTTCTTGCTAAAGCCACAGCCATAGAGGTGGGTGAAGTGGGGCTCTGCATCATGTCTGCAACATGTTCATAAATCAGGTTTCTCTTACAGTGTTTGTAAATGCTGTGTATTTCTTCATCAGGATACCATGGGGTCCTCAATATTGACAGGTACGCCTCAGTTGTCCCTAGAGGAAACCATGAATGCGTTGGCACCGACTTCAAAAGCCACAACCTTCACTGTGTTTTTTTCTGTGTGTTCGTGGTCTCCAGTGAATCAGCCCGACTTTACAGGCATTCCCATGAACTGCAGGGATGATATAGCCATGTGTATCAAATCTTCCACTTTCCTCATATTTGCATCTCAAATGTTTCCTTGGAGAAGAGCTGGGGAATTTGTTTCCTTGGGAAACCTCAAGATAGATTGATAAGAATTTTCCTGAAGGTTTTCCAGTGAAGTGCCTGCTTGTTACTCAGTTTCTGAGCACAAGGTTGCAGAATGACTTGCCTGCAGTGACATATAGTCGGTCAGTGGAGCAGACAAGAGCTCACAGCTGCTTCAGTGGAGATACAGTTGCGTGCATCAGGACTGTCTTATGGCATAGGTAAAGATATGAAAAACAGCTGGTATATGGAGGCCTTTTTCGTTGATGTTCTTTACCTAGCCACTTAGCAACTGAGCTGATTTTTGTGTCAAAGATCTTCCAGCAGAAATCATTCTGGCTTGGAGCTTGGCAGTAACATTACTGTAGCAACCAGGACCTTGGCATGAGCAGTTTTACTTTTAAGGTCTTTGCTTATGGTGAAGGGGAAATGAGCCAGCATTCCAGTGTAAAATATAAAGATTCCATAAACCCAAATTTCCTGAGTTCTGTGCCCCAGGTAGGTCATCACACTGATGAGTGATGACCACCTCAAAAAAGTTATGCATTCCTTTCTGATTTGTATCAGTTTGCTGCTGTCTGGGAGCCTACTGCTGGACACGTTCCCCAGTCTTCTTGAGTGTTCCCATCAAGCTGCAAAAGCCTGCGGAACAACTACAAAATGAGACATCTAAATTTCTGCAAATCTGCAAATGAGATGTCTTCTATAATCATGGCATCCAGGCTTGAAACAGCCTGTGGAATCCTTTTGAAATACAGTAGGAAATGCTAGAAGTCAATGAGCTCTCTGATATTCTGGATGTTGTACTTGCTTTCCAAGTGAGAAGCCCAGATCTTTGTCCCTGTGCTGTAGTTTCCAGTGCTGCACACTAGCTTTGTGCTTGCAGTAACAGTTAAGGTCGCCTGCATTCCTTGAGCTTGCAGAAAGAGTCTGAAATCCTGCCTCTTTGTCCTTGGTATTAACTGTGATAGTCATCTTTTTGCTGTTGACCTTTTAGATGAGACTGGAACAAGATGCTATGAAAGACTGGTGGTCTTAGCATCATATGTCAATAATTGTACCGTTCTGTGGAGGAGCAAGCCAACTCTTTTCTTAGTCTTTCCAGTAAATGCATACTTGCCACTTTTGATTTCCCTTGTTGGTTGCACCTCAAGTTGTGTCTTCCTATTTTTTCCCTCTACTTACTCCTGCTTTCATACTTGTCCCTAGAAATCTGATTGTTTCCTGTTTGTGTTTGTAGTCACTGTGGAGCTCATGGTTTAGCTGAGTTCATTTCACCCTACACTCATAGCACTTCTTTGCACAATGCCTTGAACTGGTTAACAGCATTCTTCTGAGGAACTGTCCCCTGGTACGTTAATATTTCAGTCACGTAGGCATTATACCAAGTCTTCGTTAATCCCATTCAATTGTATTATTTAGCATGAATTAAGAATTGGAATCGGAAAATCACAGAATACTAGAGGTTGGAAAGGACTTCAGGACGTCTGCAGTCCAACCTCCTGCTCAAAGCAGGACTAACCTCAGAGTTAGATAAGGTTGCTCAGGGTCTTGGTTCAGCTGAGTTTTCATCATGAAACCTCCTTAAAGGACTCTGAGATAGTGAGTCAAGTGCAGGAAAAGTGCTTGCTGGAGACCACAGCACAGTCCCAGGAGCAGCACCTCCATGTCAGACAGTTACTGTCCTGACTTGCTGTGTTCCTCGTTGTACACAGCCTGTCTTTCATCTCCTTTCTCTGGGCTTCCCGTCACTTACATGAGAGTGCACGTCCATGTCAATGAAGGGTGTAGTTATTTTACAGCTTCTGCTTCCCCTTCCTCCGCATCCAGGGTTTTGTAAACCCAACTGACGCTTATGTGAGCTGCAGAGATCCAACACTYCTGAAAAGCAGACCCTGTGCCTGTCACTTCAGAGTGTGCCCAATAACCTGTATTTCATGTGTCATCACCTGATATGCTGGTTGGAGATGAGGGATGCTGYAGTAAGAGGAGATGAGTGGTGGGAGGAACATGTCTACACCTCTCATATAGTGAGTCAGGATGCAGGAATGTCGGGMAGGGAAGATTTATGTATTATGAGCTGCCTACTTGTAGATTTCTTGTTTCATCACAAAACCTTGAATTTTCCATGGAGGAGGGAATTCAGAAATCTGCCAGAGGGATTGTGTCTTGGTGGTATTTAGCCATTGCCTTATGATCCTTTTTGCGCTCCTTTTCACACACACAGCATCTCCCCAGCAGTTCCCTCTCTAGCACTTCACACCAAGCAGGGCTGTCTGATTATTCCTCGTGACAGGTGTAAAAATGCCTGGATCGGTGGCAGCTCTACTGCAGAAAATCTCTTGTGAAGAGTGAGCTCTCGTTTCAGATAACAAGCCAGATTTCTGTGGAAATCTGTACTGGACCAACTCATCATCAGGCCGACATGCCGAGGGGCGAGCCATGGGCCAGGCAGCACAGGGACGCTGGCGCCTGTGCTGCTCTTACAGCTCTACCTGGGGATGGGGGTTTATCCCCTGTCTTTCCCTCTCTCTCAATTCAATCTACTGCAGACACTTTTGAAAATCTAATTACACAACATTTAATACTATGAATTGCTAACCTGTGGGAGAGAGATCTACAAAGAGCTTGATAAGTAACAGCAGAATGAACTGCACCATTTCTTCCTGCTCATATTTCCTGCGCTCTGCTTCCTCCCGCGTTCTCATGTACATCTCGGCTTCGCTTTGCTGAAGCTGGTTCCTGCTGGTACTGCCCTCCACAAACCTCTCCTCTCATCACTGTGCAATGCTTCCTGCACAAGGGAGAGACSTTTGCTGTTCTAGGCAGCCCTAATGCTTTTGTTGGGTCTTTCCTTCTGAAGCTCGGTCAAAGCTGTCAACTCTCCCAAGCCAGTCCCGGAGAAGCGCGTTACAGGAGCAGGATTACTAGGTGGAGGTAACGAGGGGGARGGACGACAGGTTTTGCGACAGGACAACGCAGCGTCACGGATCCCTCTGGGACAGGAGCCAGCCATTGTATGAGACTACGCCGAGTYCCAGTGTGGCTTTGTGCGAGTCACTGAAACCTTTCTGGGCCTCAGTTTCCCCATTTGACAGAACAGTGGTAGTACGTGTGTGCCCCACGGGGCCGGCCGGACTCTGCTCTGCAGCGCCCCGTCCTTCGGGTCCTCCACCTCACCACTGGTGTCCGGGACTCCGCTGCTGCTCCGGAGGCCGCTGCGGCATGTGCCACGCGTGACCTGCTTCAGGCGCCCCGTGGAGCCCCGGAGACGCGTGTCAGCTGCCAGGCACCACGGCCCCTCGCGAGGGGCTGAGGGTCCTCACCRAGACCAGGCGACAGCAGCATCGGGTCCAGCCAGATGACCCAGCCCCAGCTGGGAGCGCAGATACGGCAGCGACCGGCTCTGTTACAGATCCTAGATAGGCCGCGGATTCCACAGCAGGACTCTGTTCTTGTGACAGATACCCAAAGGCAGATTTTCTTTTAATTAAATATGAAAATCCATAATGCAGTCAGCATGATGCCTCTTGGTATGTTTATTTTTATACCCCATTTATTTGCTTTTGTTCTCAACATATGCTTTCATTATGAGGGACATTTTTATACTGACCATCTGTGCATTACGAATGAATTTCAGATAGGACTGAAGGACTTGGGAAGCAGGATAGAGGTCAGTTGAGTTTTTTAATATCTGGGTGGAAATGGGTGTCATTTACGGTTGTGGAATCAACACACCAACTAATCTTTTTCTTAAAATAATATTGAAATTGCAAAGTTGACATTTTTAAGCTGTTGTCTTTAGGTTTCAGGATTACCAGGCTTTTGAGATTAGTGAAGTATTTCATACCTCATATAGTTGACGTTTTACTTTCTGTCTCTACACTCAGAAAAAAATATTTATTGTTTCAATAATATTCTGCCTACATTTCAATATTTTTCTCTGCAGCCAAACAGCAAAAAGCATTTAATTTCCCCTGCGCCGAAGGTGATGGCATTTATCCGTGTRTTTGTGTGACTGTAACTGTAGTTCTGTAGCCAGTCCAGTTTCAAGTCTTGGGGAACGGGTTAGATATTCCCAGGCAGAGCCCTGCAGATGTCATGAAAACAAGAAGGGAGCACGCCAAACCCTGGCTAGCACAGTACCTAGATCTGTGCTTGTCTGCAAAGAAAAGGACTGCTGCTGTCTCTTCTCTCTGCTCTACCTGTCCTCTTGGCATGGTTTAAAATGATGAAACATCCTGCACGTACATCTCCCTGCTGAGCACTCGCTGCCGGTGTGAGCCCCAGAGCCTCCGTTTGTGACACACGATCTTGGAAGACCTCCGTGCCTCTGTATCCTTGCACAGAAACAGGGAGCACTGCTATACAGCTCTCCCCCATCTCTGCAAATGAGCAGATTTAGGGGCATCGTGGAAACCCGGTCCTCTCGGCTGGTGGAGCAGCACCAGCAGCGTGGGCAGGCACTGGGGAACCACAGGTCTTGCCGTGAGTTCAAGCTCTGCGGAGGGAGCTGTTTGGCAGGACTGCTGCAGGAGTCTCTTCCCATGTGTAGTGATTCCTTCAAGCTTTTAATTCCTCTGTGTCTCCTGGCTTTTACCCCTTCTTCCTCTTTGTCTTGTTATTTTTCCTTTTGACCATTTTTCTATGCTCTCAGGTCAAGGGTTTGCCCTATGGAAAGAAAAAGCTTAGCCAAAAATTAGGAGGTTTAATCAAAGCTTCTCCAGACAGCTTGAACAATTACCAAACATTGAACTGGACAAAATGAAAGGCCATTCAAATGGAAACAGAGGGTTACACACATCTCACTTAGCAAAGAACTTGATGCCATTTCCACCACGCCACGTGCCGCAGTCATTACTGCAGGGACTGTGGGTGAAGCCTGGGGGGCCGAGCAGCAGCGTGGCAACGGCACCATCATGTAGCATTTCTTCCCTCCAACCCTGCAGCCAATGCCACCTCTGTCAGCAATGCGTCCAGGGGCTGCAGGAGTTTGCAGGGAAAGCTCTCCTCTGTCCTGTACCCCACACTCAGGACTTGCTCACATGCTTCAGGCTCTGGGCATGCCCCGCGTGTGTCATTCCTACTCCCTCACCAAAGCACCAGTGTGATGAAAGCAGCAGCAGGAGTGGGGGGAGCTTTCCTGACCCCCCAGGCTCACTGGCGTAGCTCTGCCTTGAGGCACTGGAGAAGAAACATTCATTCCTGGTGGATATGAAGCCCCATCTCCCCCCATGCTKCAGGTGCATTCCCAAAGCCTGAAGCGCCAAGGACGGAGCTGTCCTGAGCGCGGCTCTGCWGGCAGCCGTCCTTGGAGCTCAGTGTGGGTGCAGGCTGGGGCAGATGGCCTCTGCCTACTGCAGAGGTGGGCAGTCCTTCCGCAAGAACTGCACTAGACTCCTCTCTAACAAAGAGCACGTGCCTCTCCTGTCCTTTCCTGTCCTTTCCTGTGCCATTTGCCTGCGTGGCATCATGTGAATGCTTGGGCATGTAGGCACTACCAAGAGCGAGAGAGTTCTCCCCTGCTTCCCGCCCGAAGAAGGAGGAGGTTTCCCGTCTCCTCAGGCCCATGCCAGAGTGATTACCTGCCCAGGCTGGATGACCTCCTCTCCCTTCAGCTGCTGGCCCAGCACCCACAGCTCTCGCGGCACTCCCTTCGCTGTGGTTGCAGAGGAATGATCAGGATTTGCCCCTCCAAGCTCTGCGTGGTGCCTTGTAAGGAAAAGTGTGCTGTGGGAGGCTGTTCTGCCTGCTGCCCTTCCAGACACGGCGGGCCTGGTTTTAGTTTGGATGTCTGTGTGCAGCACTGAGACTGGCTGCAGCAGCCTGTGCTTAGCTTAGGGCATCAGTTGTTTGCACGCAGGAGACCCAGGAGAGCATAGCGAGTGCCTGCGCTCTGCAAAATATGTGTATTGCGATTGTCTGCGGTGCCCCGCATAGGTGGCCATGAGCAGAATGTAACGTGCCCACGCAGGTACCTGTTGGACTGGGGCTGCTTTTAAGCAGCAGCTGGCCTCTGCCTCTTCAGTCACAGCACCCTTCCTCCGGGGGCAGGCGCCATGCTCCTGCCTGCGCGCTGCTGCAGGAGAGGTGGGGCGAGCTTTGGGCTCGCGGGGCTGTAGGAGAGGTGGTGTGAGCTTTGGGCTCGCGGGGCTGTAGGAGAGGTGGTGTGAGCTTTGGGCTCGCGGGGCTGCAGGAGAGGTGGTGTGAGCTTTGGGCTCGCGGGGCTGCAGGAGAGGTGGTGTGAGCTTTGGGCTCGCGGGGCTGCAGGAGAGGTGGTGCGAGCTTTGGGCTCCTGGGGCTGCAGGAGAGGTGGTGCGAGCTTTGGGCTCCTGGGGCTGCAGGAGAGGTGGTGTGAGCTTTGGGCTTCCGCTGCTGGGTTCCTGTCCTGCTGCTGGTATTTTGCAGCTGAAGCCAAGTGAGGCAGAGACGATGTGCTGGAGCATTCTGTCTGAGGGGAGTTTGGGGAGGGGGAGAGGGAAAAAGGCTGTTAGATCTATCGCTAGCAATTTAGATTCAGAGACATTTCATCTGCAGTTCCCTCAAGTGTTGAATTGAATAAAACCAGCAGCAGCAGTGGAAAAGGAGGTGGGGGAAGGGCTCTGAGCACTCTCGGCTAAACAAAAAGAGACAGGCAGCTCATAAAAAAAAGAATTGCATCCTTGGGCTGAAAATACAGATTCACAAGGAAGGGAGGAGAATGCGTGGCAGAGCCCACCCGGCAGGCAGGGAAGGCCCTGGGCAGGCATTGCCAAAGGCTCCCAGTGTTTCTGCAGCCTGAGCAGATCACAGGATTTACTTCTGGGTTTCATGATTTTCTGTCGGTGTTTTGAAGCTGCAGTTGTAGAATCAAGCAGGAAGAACAGAGTCCCAGGTTTTGTTTGCGGTTTTAAAAAAATTCTACTTCACTTTCCAGTGCTTCAGGAGAAAAGTGCAAATGTGAAACCCTCAAGGGTCAAAAATTCAGAAGAAAAAGTAACTTAGCACTTACCAATTTTGTAAACACTGCTGTTTAGGGCCTGACTGGTGGTTCCCAAACGGGATGGTAGAACTGTCCTCATCATTAAGTGTTTCTGTTCATCTGCCTTTGAGAGGGAATTGCTGCTGGTTTTTGTTCTGGCCATGCATTGCAGCATTTGTTTTTCTCTGGGTCTGTCTCTCATTCCCCAGGCATCAGGTGAGGACAGCCTTCACAGAGAGCCACTCGGCCCCGCCGGGTCTGAAAGAGTGGCAGCCATTTGAGAGAACGAGATTACAGCAGAAAATAAATTCTTGAGGTCTCTGTTGCCTTGTGTGGGTGTGGTGCCACCACGTCCACAGCGGTGCTTCCAGCGGCTTATTAACTCACAGAGAAGAATCAGGTGTCTCAAGGCTGACTGTGACCTTCCCTCGGGATCGCCCTTGTGACACTGTGACGCTGTCGCCTCGCTGCGGCACAGGTCACTGCTGGCGGCCCCTCTCTGCGCTGCAGGTTTCCTGGGCGCTTTCCGCCCGAGGGACCAGGCCCCGAAGTCGGGCTTCTCCGGGGTGGCACCCGGCAGGGTCCCCCTCCGAGATGCTGCCCAGCACCCTGCCGCGATGCCCCAGCCCAGCCCAGGGCCTTGGGAGAGGGGCTGCTCTGCAGAGAGGGGGGCAGGCCTTCCTCCGCCAGACTGCCCAGACTCCGTCTCAGCTTGTGCTCCTGCCCAGCCAGGTCTCTTCCCCTCCAACAGAAAAGAGAGTTGCTTTTCATCCCACTCCAGCAGTTTGTTCCCTCCAAGTAGCCCGACAGCCTCCCCGAAGCTGCTGGCTCTCCTGTTGTCCTCCAGCAAGCGTCGTGGTGGCTGGCTGGGGAGCAGAACTTCTTTTAAGGTGCTGTCTTACTGTTTCATCAGGTGCTGCAGCGATTTAATCCAATATAGCCGTACAGAAAACCTCCTTATGGCCAGGCCAGCACAGCACTTTTACAAATGCTTACACAGCAGCAGCACAGCTGTCAGCACCTATTCAGGCACAAGGCAGAGTTCTAACATGTGCTTCCTAACATGTGCTTACTGACATGTCCTAATCCTCTCCTCTTCCCTAGTGCGGACACAGCATGTGGGCAAAGTTTGTCTGTGACCACAGTGCAGAATGCCCTCGCGTATGCGTGATCTGTGGGCTGCCAGAAGGGCTACCTGACTCAAGCCTTTGCTAGCCTTACCTTGCCCCTCTCAGGCATGAGGTAGGTGGTGGGGTGCATGGGCTTTTCCTTGGGGAATATCTAGGCCTCCCTTAAGTCCCATTAGATAACAGTACACTGTCAGGAACTGGTCTGCACCAGCATTTCTAGCAATAGTGGGGGATAACGGGAAGCCTGCTGGTGCGTAATCCCAGAGCAGGCACCAAGTGCTCGGGTAGGACCTGGTCACACTGCTCAGGTCCCACACCCACTGGCTTAGGTACGGGATGAAGGGGCTGCCTGACGCTCCTCGGAAGCTCCAAAAACATGTTCCTGCCTCAGGTGGAAAGGTAGGTCTTTTGTTTGTCCCCCTCCATCTTCTTTACTGAGCTCCTTGCCCCCTTATAACACCTTAGTGAGAGATCTTATGTCTTACATTTTGCACGGCCCTGCTTCAGACCATGGGCAGACATGCTTGCAGAGAGCACATGCACACGGCCAGCGCGCCGCGTTAGCCAGAGCACGCTCCCAGCGCGGCGTGCCCACGCGGGGACTGGGYGCTGGCGCAGCACGGACGTGTGAATGGATGCTGGCATGCAGCCTCGGGAAGAAACGGGTGTAGGAAGCCAGGTAGGATGGCGTAATGCGGAGGCACCTGGCTTGACCCAGCTCTCCGTGCTTCGCTGCGAGAAGCCATTTGAATGAACAGCATGTGAAGTCAGTACCCCACAGCTGAAGTCTGGCCAGCACCAAGTTACCCAGCACCACCAGCAGTGCAGCTGGACAGCTCAGGCTGGTTTCTGAAACCATGCTGATTGTGATTTGGTCGAGCACTGCGCTTACGTTAAAATGTCCCCTGCCTTTGCTGGTACTCACGCGGAAGTGCACGCGAAATATAAAGGCAAGAACGGGGTGAGGAGTCAGGACTTCTGAGGGCAGGCACCGATACCTTTCTTTCAAGTTGTTTCAGCTGTAAAACAGGGGTCACGATTCTCATCTACGTCACAAGGATTTGGGAGCCTGATTAGCTATAGCCTGTAAAAGACTGAAGAAGTCTTACTGTGAATCTAGGACCAAAGAGTAGAGAATGAGAGAGGCTGTCTTATGGGCATGTATTATGCTGCCCTGATTTTCTCCCTGTGTTATCGATCCAGCGGCTTGCTAAGATACAGCCCTGCCTGCTGTAGTGGTTTAATTCATTTTTAAGCATCATTATTTTTCATGTTGTGGTCTTCCCTGCTTGGGGTGCTTCTCACTGCCCATCCCCAAAAATGTCCATTCCTGTCTGTGTTTCATGGCGTGCACTGCTCCCACATGTGTGTGTGCACACCAGGGAGATGGAGAGGCAGCTTCAGCTACACTAAGCAATTAAACTCCGGTAGCTCAGGGATGAGCAGGAGGCCGTGATTTTCTTTTCCTTTGCAGTAATTGCCTCTGCAATCAGCTTTGATCACCCGAGAGCAGAGGAGATGAGTGCTGCAAGTTGACATCAGTGGTTTTAATATATCCATTTACATATACAGGAGCAGTGCAGCATACAGCTTTCCACAGCGCCTCTGACCTGAAACCATCGCCGCTCCATAGACACCTCATTTAATTTAATACTTCACCGCCACTGCGGAAGCCACAGGATGGGGATGGGAGGGGGGATAATCAAGCCCTCACTCTCTTGCTCTCTGTGAATGTCGGTAGAAATGACATGAAAGTAATTGCTTTTGAAAAGCAAAGCAGAAATGGCACAATTGATTCCACTTAAATGAGAAGAGAAGGGGTGGGGGTGGGGGATGTTCACCCTAAACATGCCACCTTCTTCTGCAAGCAAATCGTTGTGGGTCTGTGTGGGGACGAACGAAAGGTGGGCTTGTCTCTGAACGGCACGCAGGGGAAGCAGGCAAGCTCAGACAGGCAGTGTTGCTTTGAGCAGGATACATCCTCTCAGCTAACTCGGACCCAAAGACAGACGCCGCTTCATGAAGGCATATGACATCCCCTATTGTCACAGGCATTTCTGTTGCTGGGGAGCTGGTAGGGAGCCTCACTGCATTGAACATCCTAGAATTATTCTGCCTCCAAAACCCATTCACCTGCCTTGCAGCTGGGGGAAGGGGGTGTTTATCCTGCACGCTGAGGAGACAGCAGTTCCTCTCCATGTCCAACTCAGATTAGTCCTGTGGATAAAGCTTTGTGAGCCCGAGGCTTTGGAAGCTATCCAGCCTGCTGCCTGCTGGTGGATGCCCATCCTTCYGCCAAGGGCCCCCCATGCCTCCTCTGAGCTGCCCGGCACACGCCTCCGTCTCCCATGTTAGTGGGAACTGGGACCCGGCCGTGCCGAGGTGCAGCCCCCCGGCCGGTGTGCCTGCCCCGCGCGGCCTCGCAGCCCCCGAGGCGCGGGCGCTGCGGGTKGGGGGGGGAGGCTCCGCTGCCCCGCTGCAGCCCTGTGCTGCCGGGCGGGCGCGGGGGGCGCGGGGCTGCTGGACGGGGAGGGTGTTCTGCCGGCCCTCTCTGCTGTGGACCTGTGCTGCTTGTGCGGTCTGCCTGGTCAAGCGGCCGGCTATCTCAGGGGCTTGCTGCGTCCTCGGCCAGAGTGCTGTCAGGCGGCAGCGGTTTCTGGGGCCAGCTGTGCGGAGATAAGTCCTTGCATGGATTTTAAATATGTCGCTGCTCCTTGGGAGAACAAGCACTCCCTAGATGCTTCACTACTTTGTTACCTCTTTCTTTGTTCTTCATCTTCTCTGCATGGCAGCCAGCTGGTCTGTGCCACAGACTCCAGCCACAGCCAGTGCCTGGCTTTGCCRTTTTCCCAGCTGCCAGGAATTTCCCTGGCTGTTCATCCAGCCTCTAAGAGTGGGCAGAGGCGGTCAAGGACTGCTGTGGAAATGTTGTGCCTGGGGTTGTGAGAGGGATGTGGCACCTCAGGCCAGGAGCTATGGCAGCAGTGCAGACCTTGTCAGACCCACAGCYTGGCAGCCTTACACAGCAGAGAGGGAGGGGGAGGAAAGTGTTTTGTCTGTGCCAGGCTGAATGAGGTGGCACGTGAGAAGTCCTCCATGCCCTAGTGCTTGTTCTGCTCTGGCAAATACAGGAAGAAACCACCACACGGGAGTCTTGGGGAATCTTCCTGGATTGGGAAGACTCAGATACATTTGTACCAAGGCAAAGCCGAGGATTTGCAGAATGTCTCTAGCACTTGGTTGGGCCGGTGCTCACATTGCGATGGAAGCCATCTGTCATTGCCAGCAAAGTAACCCTAGAGCCTGGCAGTCCTCTGCCCGACACTGGAGCATGCCCTCTGCTCTTCAGAGCACGCGGTGTTCACCCCTGGATCCTGTATTCAGCACAAAGATGGTCTCCACTATTGCAGTGTACAGGCATGCGAGCACATGCACACACGCTCAGATCCACTCAGAATTTAAATGTTTTCTTTTTTGTCTTTTGGTGGGTGTTTTGCTGGACAGCTATAACCTTTTTCAAGTTTGAATGGGTTACGTGCATACAGAATGCGGCTTGGAGGAATGCAGGCTACTGTGCTAATAACAAYGTCTCCAATACATCTTTAATGTAGACATTAACGTCATTTTATGTTAATTACATGCAAATTGATTATTAATGTATTTATTGAATGTTGACAGCTGGGTGACAGTCTTCAGTAAATATGTTTTACTAATCAGTTAGCATTTAATTAATATCGAAATTCTCTCTTAGGTTTAGTAAGACAGTTAGCGAACATTAATTAGGCCCCTCAGTTGCTGTGTGTGTTGCAGGACATGCACAGTGCTGCTGACAGGACTCAGCCGTGCTCGGCAGCTCCGTGGGGTGCGGCAGGCAGGTGGGCTCCGAGGGGGCTGGGGGCAGCGGCACTGCCAGCAGGAGGGATGGACGCGTGCCCGGAAGCGAGAAGTCTCTGGGAGGTGTTGCTCTTGGGAGACCCCCCCACACGCAGCGCAACGCTGCCCGAGGGCAGGCAAGCTGCGGCGGGAGCAGAGCTGGTGGTGGCCAGGCGGGTCCCGCGCTCCTGCGTGACACCTCGGTCATGGGAGAGCTGAGGCCGCGCCTGCCCGGTGCAGTGTCATGGGCCCTGCAGCGCTGGCCAGGCCGGCCACGAGAGCTTGGGATGCTCTTCCCCTCCCCGCATTGGGCCCGTTGTGTCCTTCAAGACCAGTGAGCCGTGTCTGCGCCCTGCAGCAGGGCTGCTTGCGCTTGCAGGGGYGAGTCGCGGGACAGAGCAGGGCAACAGGGCCGGGCAAGAAGCGCGGGCACAGAGACCTGGGCAGGTCAGTGCCTGTGGGCTCTCGGGACCTCTGCTTTTCCTGTTTCTAGGAACAGATGCATAACCTATCTGGGACCTATTGATAGGGGAGAAGAATACACTAGATCTCTGCTAGAAATCTGTTCTTTGTATGTTCTGCCTTGTCCCTGCACCTCTGCGCAGCGGCGCAGGCACAGCTCTCATCCAGTCTCGGCAAGATGCCTGCGGTGCCTGTCCACCTGCGCATTACCTCGTTAGTGTTATCAGGAAGCTCTGGAGAGCCCCTTTCCCCATGAAACAAGGCTGCTTCCAGTCACTCCTGAGCAGTTAAAGCAGCATGCTGTTCTCACCTGCAGTGATCACTTTGCTGCACGTAGGACCCTTGGTTATGGCAAGGCATTGCACAGCCCCTGGCCAGCAGCGCAGAGGATTTCTTAATGCTGAATTTAAAACACCAAACAGATCAATTCTTGGGCTATGTGGCCAGCGTTTTCTCTTGCCTCCCTGTCAGGAGCAGGGCAGGAGCCATGCAGAGCCTTTGCCCCAGCCCCACGCGTTTGCACCCACTGGCCGTGGCTCCTCTCACCCGTCGGAAGGCGGCGAGCAGCATCCTTGAGACGCCCATTGCAAAGACATCGGGGTCAGTGGCTGGGGAGCCGCTCCACCACGGGGCTGCTGCAGCACTGTTAGCTCTAGTGGATCGATACTTCAGTCTTGTCATGCTAATTACTCCTTGGTTGACATTCATGATCCTTTCCTGCTCCCTCCCTGTGTAAACTCTTTACAGCTGGGACGCCAAGTGAAAATGCCGAGCCCTCAAAGCCCACTCCTGTTCAGGCAGGATGAGAGGGGTGGATGACCGAGCTGCAGGGTACCGGAGCTCCCCTTCCCCTTCGCTCCTCGGACAGCSGGTGCAGGGGAAGTGCCTGAAGGGGTCCTTAGTGCAGGGTAGAGGAGCACAGAGCCCCAGCACGCAGCCAGATCAGGAGCTGGTTATTTAGTTGTTAGTAAGAATAACTTTGGTTTTTCTCAGTTGCTCTTTGCTTCCCTCACCCAGACTGTCTGACACCCCCTCCGTGAGCAGAGGAGGCAGGTACCCCAGTGCAGCAGAGTCTCTGCCTTCCCCGAGCTGGACATACCCCTGCTGCCGCGGGCGCGCGTGTCAGATCACACCTACCATATTGGCTTCCTGTCCCTAGAACATCAGGTTTTTGCAGCTAATGTGTGTGGGGGTGTCTCCTCCCGACTATCCCCACCCCTAGCAGCATCAGGCCTGTGCTGTTCGGGGTTTTGTTAAGCTGTTTAGTATTAATTGATTTTTTTTCCATTTTTTCTTTCTTTCCCTGGGCGGGTCAATAGCTGGATGCTCAAGAGCAGAGGATCTATCAACTGCAGACCAAGCAGAGGGAGAGGCAGGCAGAACTGGAGCAGAAATGCAGCCGGATCCAGCAGCTCAGCCAGGACCTGGAGGCCAGCCACCAGCTGCAGGAGGAAGCTCAGAAGCAGGTAGGAGAAGATGCCAGTCCACTGTAGCTTGGCAGCCCAGGCTGGGAAGGGAACTTTATTTAATGCATTCACAGCAATAGTGATAATCTACTGTTCTCGTTTACATAGCAGCATAAGGAGGGGCTAAAGATGCAAAAGTAGAGTCTGTCAACTCCCGGTGAGGAGGGGAAAGTCCAGGGAACCGGGGAGACAGCTACGGCTCTGCTGACTGGAAATAGGTGCTGGGATTGCCCTTGATTTGAGGGTGTGACTGCTGTAATGCGCGGATGTCCTGGATGTTGCTCCTGCTGCTGACCTCCTCGGAGAGACGGGAACAGGGTGGCCGGCAAAGACAATGCCTCCAGGACAGCGCTGTCCTAGCTGGTGGTAACAGTGACGTGTAGTGAGCCAGGAGACGAGGCTTGTTCAGATCTGTTCAGCTATGCTGCTGTGGATGAAATCCTCAGTTTGCTCCAAGACGTGCAGACAAATAGGGTGGGAATATCCTCATCGCCCTGCGGACCTGACAAGAGGCCTGCTGGGCAGCACTTGTGCCAGTGCTCTCTGTGCTGGGTCTGCTTGCCCCTGCCCTGCTACAGCTCCTCTCTTCCGATCCCTGTATTTCAGAAGATGCCAGGAGTCAGCCCATTTGCTCAGACAGTGTATTTCTCCTGAGTGTGAATCTGGCTTGGGAGAGCGTGCCGCTGCCCCGTCTCCTCGGCCATAGGATTGTCTGCCTGATGTCCACTCGGGCACCTGTAGTCACGAGCGGATTTTGACCACAAGCTGTCATTCAGATCCATACGGCAAACAGAGGTGAAGAGAGCTGATCCTGAAAACCTGTGCAGCTACTGCTGCTGCACACTGCAGGATTACTTGCTTAACCTGCTCTGTCCTCCATGGTACCCACTTCTAATCTCTTTCAGCACCCCATAAGCTAGAAAAATTATGTCTATTTTAACAACTTGATAGTTAAATATTCTCAGTGTTCTGGAAGACTAAACCAGGTACTCTTGATATTGGAGTATCGGGTACCACCAGCATGCTGGAGAGCAGGAATGAGCCCAGCACAGCTGGTTTGTCTGAGCAGCAGCTCAGAGGGCAGCATTTTAAAATCGGGGGAGGAGRGGGGGAGGGTGTCCCTTTATTACTCATTTTGGAGTGGAAACATTTTGTTTCACTTAATTTGGTGATGATGAATATGTTCATATGAATACGAACATATATGAACAAGATATATATTGCATCATATATGAATATGATGCAATTATTATGTTCATTGCATTTGAAGGAAAATAACAAGATATTGTTCCATTTACTGCCAAGTCATCCATTGTTCTCTATGTGCCTGTGTGTGTGCGAAGAGACAGCACAGTCTGTGGGCTGAACCGCATGTTGCGAGCCTGTTTTCCGATTGCCCACTAGTGACGGCTGGGTGCGGGAA
Source organism: Oceanodroma leucorhoa (assembly GCA_030449065.1). Taxonomy (NCBI): domain Eukaryota; kingdom Metazoa; phylum Chordata; class Aves; order Procellariiformes; genus Oceanodroma; species Oceanodroma leucorhoa. The sequence goes on from JASVER010000165.1 coordinate 1,212,962, forward strand.
GTTTGTGTGCCTTTGTCTGTGTGCATGAATGGTGGAGGACAAATGAACCTGCGAGCGTGTCAGTGCGTGCCTGCGTTTTGTTCTGCGTATGCATACGGGTGACCGTGTATTGATTTGTGCAAGGACAGCATGGCAGGGCGGGAATCACACTTCTGTTTCATCTTACAGTTACTCTGTCTTACTCCCTTCCCATCCCATCCCTCCATCCACTGATACTGAGTTCAGCTGAGCCTAGCTGCTTCGTTTTGGTGTGAAAGTGGCAGATAAAACAACCCAGCTCTAAACTTTCTCTTAAAAAGCTCCCAATTAAAGTACCGAACATCAAGCCCTGTTACATAAAAATATAACACTATTCTGGGTCAGAACAGTGTTCCACCTAGCTCTGTGTCTGGCCGCAGCTTATGCCCATGCCTGGGAAAGGGCCCTTTTCCCCTGGGAAAAACAGGGGAAGCTTGTGATACTGCCCCGAGATGCTCGCCCACCTTCTGTGGTGAAGGGGCTTCCTGAGCCCAAGCAGCACTCCTTGTGTTTAACAGCCCTTGAGGAATTTTCATCCTTAACTTGTCAAACTATTTTTGTAACTCAGATACTATCCGGCTTCTGCAATGTCTTGTAGCAGTGACTTCCACTGCTTAACCATGCCTGGGATGCAGAGCCACCTCCTTTTGTTTATTTTGAACCTGTCCCCTGACAATTTCTGTTGTTTTACTGGAAGAGACCAGGAACAGTCATTCCTTAGTCACCTTCCCTGTGACACTTCTGATTTTATAGACCTCTGTTGTGTTTCCTTTCCATCATCCTTCTTCCAGACAGAAAGGCCTCAATCTTTTTTTGGTTTTTTGAGCCAGACACAGTTGCTGATAAATCTCCTGGTTTGGGGGCTTCGGGCTCCCACGGCTGGCAGTCCCAGGCTGCACGTACCAGAAGCCCTCTGCAAGGAGTCAGGTGTAATTTAGCACTGGGAGCATGAGTTATGGTCCTGCCCTTTAAGAAAAGGCTAGCGGCACAGCCCAGCTTGTCAGCTGAGTCCCCCACCTGATCATGAGCTCTCCTGGTGAATGAATCAGGATTTGGCATATCGTTGTTTAATACAGCCCCCATGCTAATGTCTTTTTGAAATGAAACCGAGAAAGCTGTTAACCTCAGTTAGCCAGCTGTCCTCACCGTGACCTGGATAAATCATCATAGCAGGAGCTCTGAAGAACACCGCCCTCGCTGCTTTGGAGAACGGAGCTGGAAGGGAAGGACTGTGCTTCCAGCTCCTGCCAGGAAGGCTTCCCTGCACCAGGGCTGTGCGGCAAAAGGACTGGTGTGTCCTCATGCCAGGGACCCTGCTGGGTCCAGGCTGGGTGTCAGGTCCTGGAGACTTGCAAAGGCTGGAGAGTCCACTGGCACGTTCCCTCCCCTGGCAGCCGCCGTGGCGTTACACTGCGGGTGGGAGGAAGGCAATGTGTGGTATCTGGGAGAGGAGAGGGTGGATTTCCACAGTGACCCCAGGRTCACTTCTGCCACTCAGCCACTGGCCATGTCTCACCATCCAGCCCCTGCTCATGACCACGTGGTCTTCCGTGTTCATTCCCTTCAGTTGGAGGCTGGACTTTCTCCAGGGCCATCTCCTTCACCACATCTGAAGGCAGCTAGCCTTGAGCTGCCTGCCTCTGTGGTGGGAAAGGATTTAAAGAGGATAATTTGGTGGCTACCACAAGGAGATCTAGATCTACTGGAGCAGGGCGTTTCTGCCGCAAAGCTGTTTTGACTCTGGGAAGTGTTATCTTTATAAAGGCCTCATTCATTTATCTGTTCTCACAGGGCACTTATGGCTGCTGTCTCTTTGTGTGGCAGTGAGTTCCACCAACAGGTTCTCTTTCGTTGTTTCTGATCTGGCTGTTTTGTTGGGTTTTTTTTCTCCTGCATGACTGAGGAAAATCACACCAGCTGCATGTAAGAAACTCCTGGAAAGAGGAAGAACAAAGCCATCTGTTCTCCATGTCCATGAAGGCACACACAAGAACTAGCTAACACCTGCATCAAGAAAGATTCAGGTTAGGAGGGGAGGAGAACAAAGCATGTGAACAGACTGCCAGGGGCCTGAGGATTCTGCATCACAGGAGATCTTTAAGGACAGATAAACAAAAGACAGGGCACTTGTAGGTTCCCCGGTCTTAGAACTGGAAGATGTTCATGCCAGCCTTGCTCATTTCCTAAATCTATCCTTGCTCATACCTTGAAACCCAGCTCTGCCTTCTTCAGAGCCCCACCGTAGTCTCCTTCGGTGTTCATGTGATATCAACATACCATTTCCCAGGCTGATTCCCCTTTCCAGCAAATTGACTGCACTTGAGTCTTGGTTGTGTGCTCGCGTCCTACTGTGGTTCACCTGATCTCCACAAGACTTAGTCCCAGCTTTGTTCTTCAGGTGATGTCACGTCTCCAGCGGTGCTGGACGCGTTCCCATGCCGCATGGCAGTGTTGGTTTGTGGGAGCATTCTTTCACCTCACTGTTATGCTCCTGCAGGCCTGTTCTCAAGAGAGCCTTGCTGGGGAATACACACTAGCGTTTTCCCATGTAAATTCATCCTTATGTGTCTTCCTCGTTCGTGGTGTTCCTTCAGCTCTCTTCTCAGGGAACAGGGTTCTCTGTTCTGAGTGCTGTAGGCTGGAGGTCTCCATATGCACAGAGACTCTCCCCCTCCAGCCCTCTGGAAGGACAAGTAAGTGGACCTGCCTAATCTCTCATACTGGAGCCTTAGCGCTCACCTGAACATACTGGGCTGATGACTTGGTGCTCCTTCACACGTTCCAGAGGAGCCTGCTGTCCGGGATGCTCCTGGGCAGACGTGCTCCATAGGGTGCGCAGAGGCCGCGGTGCAGCTGGCTGAGAACTGGTGCTGGGGCCCTGACCGAAGCAGACAAGGATCAGGCAACAGTGCTGCAGCGAGGGATAGAACTGTACCGCTGACAGCCTCTGAGTTGCTCCCTTTAGTAATACATCCAGCAATCTGCACTGCTTCAGCTGCAACTGGTAGGTGCCTTGTTTGCTGAGCTGCACCCAGGAACGGGCATGTGCAAAGAAAGCTGGATTTTGCCCCTTTTACTACCTACTTATCTGGTCACAGGTTACCCAGTAGCCAGAACATGTGCTTTAACATATGCTGAAAAGAGCAAGCAGAGCCTGGAGGATGTCAGTGGGTGATGAAGGCTCTGATACCACCATCTGTATGACATGTGCTGCTGTGCCTCAGGCTTTGGCCTGAGCACTGCAATCCCACCCTTGGTGGTAAACATAAGAGTAGATGAGGCAGAGATGGGAGCGTAGATTTGCTATATCAGAACTTTTGGATTCAATTTCCATTCTCGGTAGAATAGCTATGTGCAGTTTCTTACATGTGCTGCTTTGCAAATGAATTGTGCAGGACATGGCTATCAGTCAGAGACCACCTGGAGAGCAAGGTCGGCTTGATGCCATGTAGCCTTGCTGTGCAGTGACTGGCCCAGGCAACGTGGAGGTCAGGGTCTGACTGATGGAAAGGTCTCGCCTCTGCTCCCTGATGGCTGTAGGAGCCTACTGGCCTTTGCCTACCTCCTACTGTTTGAGTGCAGCTGGAGAGACAGAATTGCCTGGATATCAGTGGTTGATCTATCTGCTTCCTTCTCAGCAACCAACGGGGTGCAGGTCCTAGCGAGATGTATGTTGCCTACCCACAGAGCCTCACGCCCGTCTGCCGAGTAGCAGCCGTGTTAGTACTAAGCAGCACCCACTTGGATTATGGATCCTCAGTGGGAGGGTGGAATGTGCACAGGCATATACTATCTACCGTATACCGGGACACGGAGCCGCTCACACAGACACCCCTGCGCCGTCAGTAGGTAGACAGGGCTAGAAACACACACAGCCACGACAGCCAGCGGGAACTGCGAGGGAAGGTGAACTGTGTTATTTGTGTAGACGCTGGGTGAGGAACCCCCACAGGGTACCTGGGTCTGAGAGCCAGTTCTACAACGCAGACGTTACAGAGGGAATAAAGAAAATAATAGAGCATTGACTAAAATGGTCTGCAAGGCTGATTTCTCTCCATGCGGCCTCTGAAGGAGCAGTCTTTGGGGCTGTGGAGAAATAGGCAGCCTCCAGGCTGTGAGGCTAATGCAGAGCCACGGCTGTTTGTATAGCTGCAGCGCCTTTAAGAGAGACTTGGGAAAACTAGCTTGGATTCCAATGAATATTTACAATTACAGTGCTCCAAAGCTGAATCCAATCACAGCACTGCAGTATGCAGGCTTTGTGCTTCAAAAGAAAATGAGAGGAAAGCAGGAAAGATGGAGTTGCCTTTGGAGAGACTTATAAACACAGATCTCTGTGCTTGTGGCAGAACTAAAATGCTTTATTTCTGATAGGAGCAATTTATTCTTCAGGCATTTTGCTTGATATTAGAAAGTGCCTGGCTGTTTTTTGAAGTGAGAGTCTTCAGTAGATGGTCTCTAATTCAGAATGAAAGAAAGGAATGGAAAGTGTTGTAGTCCGTAATTTTGATATTGTACTAACACACTCCAGAAATAGGGGAGCATTTCCAAACTGGGGCCAGAGCTGGGACCCCTTTCACTCACTGCTTTCTTGGTTACCATGTGGAATCGGGCTGAGCGGAGCTACCCTTGTTAAAACCATGCTTCTAATATGATGTTTGGCTGATTACCATGTTCTGCCACTAAACAGAATGATCTAACAGAGAAAGGAAAGGGAAATGCTGGCTGAACATTCATTGCAGCTCAGTATTGGCCCCTTCTTTTTTGCAGTGGAAGTTATACAAAAATAATGGTGTAGGGGAATCASTGCATGACGAAAAGATGGAGGATTTGTGACTGCTAGATCACTGCAGAGAGCTGCCATGCAGCAGAGTAGGACGCGTGTGACAAAGCAGAGGCGCTGCTTGAAGCAACAACAGGAACAGCACCAAGCAGCTCGCCCCCAGAGCTGCTCTGGTGGCCTGCCCATACTGCCCACTGACCCACTCTTCTCACAGTGCCAAGGGAAATCATCTTGGATTCTCTGACTTGTAGTCCTTGTGTTGGTAGTTGGGAGAGCTGTAGGAAAGGGCTTGGCTGAAGGGGCACCAGATGGATGCTTTAAGAACACCTACAGTATGTCCCATCAGTTCCATATCTTGGGAGCTTTTATGGAACTCTGACATACTGGAGCAGTTGTGGAAGAAGGTAGGTGTGAGAAGGGACAAAGGCACAGGCAGGCTGGGGACAATATGGGTCACATAACCAGCAGTTATGCTTCTTACTCTGACACTGCATGCACTGGCCATCAGTCACCAGTGCTGCCAAAGTATGGCTGCAGCACTGAGTGCTGCCTGTTGCTCTAACATACAGGGGCTGTGAATAATCTGTGGCCTTGGTGTGATCCTACAGCACCAAAACACCACTGCTCTTAATTAACTGCAAATATTTAAGGCCTTGCATTCCACCATGCAGACATTCCCTAGCACCATAGCAGCATGAGAGCAGATGCTCTGAGAGAAGTCAGGTTAGGATTTACACTGCAAGAATGTGCAATTACTTTGACACGGTGTGCACTTAAAAGCACACCTGACCTGGGAAAGCAACATCTGAAGGCTAGCCTCCTCCATCCCCAAGGCCCCAGCAGGCAAGCATGTCTCCACCCCTGAACAGAGGGCAGCATGTTGCTGTTTTCAGACTGTGCTAATCCCTTTGTGTGTTTTGAAGATGATGCTGTTTCCTGGTGCATTTCACCTTGTGGCTGCACAGATCCCTTCTGCTGGATGGCAATCTTAAAGGACGCTGATGGGAAATCCCAGGAAGCTGGTTTCTGATCTGAGTCACTCTGCTGGTGCAGGGAAGCGCTCTGTCACATGCAGGCATGGCACGGGGTGTTCCCTGCAGCTTGGCACATGCCGAAGTCGATAGCCCTCAGCAGGAACTTGCATTCAGTATTATACTGTCTAAGAAGCTTAAAATTGACTGTGAAGTTTCAGTATAGCTACAAAAAAACTGTTTCCAGTTTCTCCACTGGTAGCTTGCTCCAGAAGGAGACGGTGCAATTTGGTGATTGATTCTTCAAATCTGGCTGGTGCATCTGCACTGGGGTATTTGGAATCATGTTGTGTAATATGAAAAACAGTCATTCATTTTGTTCATTTGAAGAGTTGTCTTGCGGGAATGGCAGCTGCCCAGACAAATTCCACATGAAGATGAGAAATGTGACAGAGAGCCCAGTACTGTGTGCAGCAGAAGTAACAGTGCAGTTTTGCTCCCACCAGGAAGCCACTGTGATCCATCTTGCTCTCCGCAGCTTATTGTAGGTTCTTACACCAGCTCCTGACAGACACTGGTCGGGTGCTATGGCCAAAACCAGCACTCCAGTTGACCAAAAGAGGGGTAGCATGCTTGTACAACTCTGGTAAACCCGCAGCCTACTGGAAAACTACCAAACAGTTGCTAGCGTTAGAAGCAGATTAAAGCCTAAAGCAGCAAATGCTGTTGGAGCAGGACTTGGCATAACAGTCCACAGGAGCCACTGGCCCAGGAGCTGGAGTGGCTGCGAGGGTCTCCTTTTGCCCATATTGTGTATCTCTTCTTTGAGTTGGCTGGAATGTAAATGAGAGCTTCCTGAGCTCAGCGGGGCTGGAGGGCAGACTCAGAGCAATGAGCATGACGATAAAGGCAACTGGAGCCATGGCTGAGCCAACCCTCATCCTGCTGATGGCAAGCAAAGCTCCACATTATCTCCAAACTCCCACCTGAGCCATCCAGGTGTGTGCAGGGGGCCCACATCAGTGTGTGGCCATACAGCTCTGCCCATGTCTTCCAGCACTCCATCTCCTCACTACTAGCCCCACATGTGTGTGATATGGCCGAGTGCTCATCACGACAGGTCCCATGTTTCCTCTTTCTAAGCCCTACGCAGGGCTCCTGTATTTCCATAGCGGGAACTGTGTAATAAGACTCGCACTGGATGGAACAACTGAGCAGGCTCTGCCCTACTCTGACCACATAGCCCTGAGAAGGTAAGGGCCATTGCTGGTGTGGAGAGGTATAGGAGAGTGGGGAAAGGGCTGGCAGCAATCTCCACACGCTGTAGAGCCCAGAGGGGAGGAGCGCCAGCAGTGCTCCTCCAGATGGGGGGAGAGCTGCTCCGACTGCCAGAGCAATCTCTGCAGGGCTGGGGGATCTGGGCTGCGATTAGTGCAATGTTAGAAGGCAGTGCTTGGATGGGTGCCTCTCCCACACGTACATGGCAAGCACTTGTAATTCTGTGACAGTAAAAGTTGGATACGATTAGAGATGGCTGTAAACTGGTTTATGTACTTTGAAAAAAAAATTTTAAAAAGTCTTACCAAACATTAATGGTCAAACACTTCCTAGAAAACTGCCCATATGCTACCCGCTATGACTGATAACAATGCATGTGTAARCAGAGCTGTTGCGGCAAACAGCCCTGGGAGCTACTGCAGTTTCTCTGCTGTTGTCTCTTTACACTCCATCCCTCCTCACTATTGCTTAAGTATGACGCCTTGCTCTCTGACCTGCTTCAGAGGACAGAACTCAGAAGCGCTGGGTGAGACCCCTCATTCAGTGCAGGTGAGTGCACACCTTGCAGCTCCATTGCCGGTCTCAGACCAAGGTGCCTCTGGGATCCCCGCATTCCCTCTGGGGAGCAGCAGCAGACCAGCACTGTCTCTCCTGCTTTATGTYTTCTGGAGGCATGCAGCACAATGTGAGGCTGCTTCAGGCAGGACCCGTGTTCCAGACTCACTGGGCCAAGCAGGAGTCTGTGTACCGCAGATGTGGGAGCAGCTGACTTCCCAGCTGGGGGCCGCAGTGCCTCGCTTCTCCGAGACTCCCTGATGCGGCTGCGTCCTCTTAGGAGGTCGCTGGGAAGCCCCTCGTGCCCCAGGGAGCCTTAGCACCCCGCAAGGCGCAGCCGGGCGCCGGTTCCCTGGGCCTGCACCGCCACGTGCGCTGAGGGCAGGCGTGCTCCCTGACTCGCAGGAGCACAAGTGCCATCGAGCCAGCTCGAGGGCTCCTCCTGAGAACCAAGCRCAGGTTTTTGCGCTGAAGTTGGCCAGCTGACGCGACAGCAAACTGTTTGCTAGACATCCTGGCAGCTCATCACAGAGCGGGACTGGGACACAGAGGCTTCTGCTGTCATTACCGCCAGCTCTGCCTCTGCTAAGAGTGAGCGTTGTTTAAAAGTGGACTAGTCTGTGAAGGCTCACCTGTATCCTCACACGGCAGGGCAGAGGTAGGGTTACTAGCCCACCACTGGAAATTTTTAAGCTAGGCTTTTTGGATCCAGCTCCTTAAAAAAGGAGAACGGAGTGATATTAAGACAGAGCAGGATGTATCAGGATCAGTCCTTGCAAAGGAGCCTGGAGCAGTGAAGGAAAGAAAACTCTGTGATCAGCTGAACGTCTGTCTAGCTCACTGTCTGATCTCTGCCACTGTCTTGTCTGACAGTAGCCAAGAACTGCTCTCTTGGTCAGTTGTAAGAATCACAGAATCGTTTAGGTTGGAAAAGACCTTTAAGATCATCGAGTCCAACCGTTAACCTAGCACTGCCAAGTCCACCACTGCCGTGGTACTGCCCAGAGTATTCTGCCACCTCCAGTGATCTGCAGCTCAAAGGCTTCAGAAGCAAAAGTGGGGTCTTGCATTTAATCAATGTAAGTGGATTTTTTTCTCTCATTAAAATGTTTAATTTCTTTTTGAATGCACGTAATCTTTGGGAGCCCACCATATCCTGGGCAAAGCAGTCTGACACAACATAGGACACTAAAAAAAAGAACTGTTTTTTGTTTTGTAGTTGTTACCTGCTAATTTATGGGGTGCTGACGGTTCTTATATTGAAGGGACAATGAGAAATCATACTGCAGACTACCTCTATATGCCAAACTTGATTTTATAATCCTCTTCAGTCATTTCTTTTCCAGGCTAAAGAGACTATCTACTTTTTCCTCATGTGGAAAATATTCTTTGTATTTGATCACCGTTGTTGCTCTTCTCTGAAACCCTTCCAACTCTATTTTTCTTGAGAGAGGCAGACCAGAGCTGCATATGGTAATCACAATGCGTTTTCCACTGTGGATCTATTCAGTGGCATAACTGTGATCTGCTCTCTATTATCTTCCTAATAATTCTTAGCAGTCAGTTTGCCTTTTGGGCTGCTCCTGGGCAGTGAGCAAAGGTTTCCATAGAACCATCTCTCTATCTATATCTGGTTTTATCTAGTACAGCCCCAAGCACTCACTCCTGAGGAGGGAACAGAGCTACAGCAGCTGGGACTGCAAGTGAAATCTTGTAAGAAAGAAAGTGCAAATGCCCCAGAACTTTAGCAGGGTTAAGACCACCTGGCTGTGTCTCGTACCTTCAAGATCGTGGACAGCTGCTAAACATCTGAAAAACAAGAAATGATGAGTTAAGATCAGCCTCACAACACTGCAGCCCTGGCCTCTTCAGGCATGTCTACCCTCGAGTACCAGCCCTGCCTGAGAGGCTGTGGAAGAGCTCAGAGCCTGCTCTTCGCTGAAGCAAAACTCAGGGTCAGGTGAGGCAGAACCGCTGGGAACGGCCCGCGTTTGCCCTGCACTTGGACACGGAGCCTCCTTCAACAAAGCACCCATGCCTGCTGAATGCGGTCACCCTTTCACCCTTGTTGCAAGGATTCCTTCTGAGATCCCACCTTCACTTACCACACCAAGCAGAGACCATGGTTATACAGGCCACAGGACTGCTGACGGCCCACGTGGCACAGGGACGGGCCCACGCGCTTCAGCTGACGCAGCCTGCACGGTTCAGTGCTGAAGAGCGGCCRGCTTCATCGCTCAAGAGTTCTGCTGGGTGGCTCCCACTAACCTTTCACCGTTCAGCATAAGCACACCGAACCAGTGAATGCAGCTGGAGCCCTACAGATAAACGCTGACGTTAAGTCACTATCAAAGAACACAAATAATGGTACGTTCTCTTAGTCCTTCTTCGCGTTTTCTTTTTGTAGATGCAGAGAGTGAGCAGGAAGGCATCATGCAGTCTGACCTCCTGTACCTGCAGTCAAGAAAATTTTGCCATGTTACTGCTGAATTCAGTAACTTGATTGACAAAGGCAGCTTCAGAAGGGCATTCAACTGCACTTGAAGACATCAATGGTAGTCAATCCCTTTGCATCACTCCTGCTGACTTTTTTTTCTCTGATTATTGCTGTGCCAGTGGGGCTAATGAAGCTTTCTATGCAGCACCAGTATGGTCTCAGCTTTGTTTCTCCTGGTTTCTATGCTGTATCTTTTCTATATCTTAGAATGCTCATTTCTTTTTTGGCCAGAGACTTAAGGTTTAACCATACAGAAAGGAATGGCGTGAGGATCCTCTTTTTCTGCCTCTATTTCTGCATTCCCATGCCCAACACGCTGTGGAGGTTCTCCCTGTGGTTTCCACCTATCCAGCTCCCTCTGGTTTCTGTGTCCCTTCAACCTCCGTGTTTCCCCTTTATCTTTTCCCCCCTGCTTCTGCCATTGCTGCTGGTTTGGGAGGAGGCCCCCAGAGCCGATACTGGTGTAGCTGTCTAGGCATGCCATCCATCTCCCAGGGGCAAGAACCATAGAGGCGTCGTGTTCTGTGACCAGACCTGAGCAGCACTGCTCTTCCTTCGCTTGCTCCTCCTTTATTCCAGCAGGATCTCTGCTTCCTGCTGATTTCTAGCTCATGGTTTCTTATGGAAACATGTGGCAGCTCCTATGCAGCTCATGTACATCCTTAACCCACAGACACAAGAAACCAAGACACAGCTTGCAGTAGCAGCAGTGGAAATGGTTGCCACTGTGGAGTAAATACAAGACAGCACTTGGAGGGGCACTGCCAGCACACGGGCACTGGGTGGGAGGCAGCCCCGGCAGGCTGGTTTGCAGGGTCCCTTCCGCGCCCGCCTCTGCCGTCCTCTTATCCTGGGCTGGAGGTGTTTAAAACCCGACTGGATGCAGCCCTGGGCAGCCTCCTCCAGCTGACCCTACCTGGGCAGGGGGCTTGGACTAGATGATCTCAAGAGGCCCCTGCTCTGTGCTTCTGTGGCACTGGGCCTGTTCCCCCCAGGGAGCCGCGAAGGCAGAGGAGGCAGCGGCCTCTGCGCTCTCAGAAAAGCCCCCAGCATCTGCGGTGTTGTGCCAGGGTGAGTCAACGGTGCTGGAGCGATGGGAATGTCAAAGAATCATAGAATCATAGAATCATAGAATCATTAAGGTTGGAAAAGACCTCTAAGATCATCGCGTCCAACCATCAACCCAGTACCCATGCCCACTAAACCATGTCCCGAAAATACATACTGCTGGATAAGTCAGTGTCAACTATTCACCCTACGTTATACCAGAATCTTCTTCCAAAGGAGGGAAGACAACTGGCCTGTGTAGCTAGTTACCTTTTGATCCTGGATTCACGCAGGGAAATAAAATGTTAAACTAAGACGACTGTAACAGCTGAGCTTGTTCCAGCTAACCATGAAGACTCAAAATAAACAACTTCTGTGTGACTGGGCTGGGTGCCCCCCCCCCATGCACCACCGATTGCCTCAACATCCCCCTCACCCCCCAAGATTTCAAGGGAACAAGCAGAGGGCTGGGGGGACAAAGGAGGGGCAGAGGGGTTCTGTCTGCTCCAGGATTTGGCTTGGGCTCTCCATTTGTGCTGGAAATGCAGTGGGGCAGGTTCCTAGCTATTTTTGCCACTGTAGCTTTCCTCCTACTCTATCTTTACACATCCAGTTCTTTCTCCCTTCTCTGGAGGGGACGCTCTCCCAAGAGCTGCAATGTTTTTTTAATAAGTATTTTTCAAGTAGCTGGCTGAGACCCTGGAAAGGATAATGAGATCATTTTCATCGTAGAATGCAAAGCCATGCAAGGCTTCCCTGTTTGTTATTTCTCCCCTGTAGACTGACCACGCTAGATAATTTATGTTTGTTGATATTCCTCACCAGCCAAACACAGAGTGTGCCCTCGCCAGTACCCAAATGTGATTAGACCAGAGGAACCAGTTTCCTACGAACACAGAGAATTGGAAATTATCACTAGAACTGCAGAGAAATAACCTTTAAGGCTCATTAAAATTCCACAAACGCAAACTCTGTTCCCGTCTTCCCTTTCACGACCGCAGCCGGCTGCCGTCCTGTGAGCGGCGGGCTGGGACCCACCTCCCCCTTCCAGCTGCCCCCGGCCTCGGGCAACGCTGCCGCGGGCGGCCCCTGCCCGGGCAGCGCCAGCGGCTCCGCGCCCCGTTCCGACTGCGGCCGCAGGGCAAAACGGCGCGTCCCCGGGAGGGCCCCGGCCAGGCGGGGGGGGCGCAGGGCCCCGGCGCTGCGGGGCGGGCCTGCGGCACCCGGGCCCTCACCGCCCGCTCGGGCCGTCTGGGCGCCGGCTCGGGGCCGCCCTGGATCCGCGCCCCGGCGCCAGGAACGGCAGGACGGGGCCGGAACCTGCCGCCCGGGGCCGCCCCGGCCCGGCGAGGCGGCGGCTCCGGGAGAACAAAGGTGCCCGGCACCGCCCGCGGGGAGGAGCCGCCGCCGTCCGAGCGCGGGGGGCGCCGCCGCCATGGCAGCGGGCACTGCAGCGCGGGCCGAGGGCGACCCCTGCCGGGCGGTGCCGGCCACGCGCGGGCGGGGCGGGGCGTGGAGGGATACGGGGCGGGGCTGGGATGCGGGGCCGGGACGTGGCGGGCTCCGCCCCCGCCTCCTGAGCTCAGCCTCCGCCC
>JASVER010000165.1:1234675-1261087 GCA_030449065.1 Oceanodroma leucorhoa
CCCAGGGCATCCCTGTGTGCCCAGGGCATCGCTGTGTGCCCAGGGCATCGCTGTGCAGCCGTGCTCAAGGCAGCGCTGGCACCCAGTGACCCACTCTGCTACCCCGGGGCACCCAGGCTGCTGCAGCACGGCCCCAGGCAGGGAGAACAGACCAGCCACACGCTGCCCAGAGCTGTTGAGCTGTGGTGGGGCAGCCCCATCCACTTCTCCCACTTCAGTGAGCACACTGGCCTGGGGTGCAAGGCTCACCCAGCGGCCCCCCAACTCAGGCATCGCAGACCCCATTTCGCCAGCCAGCAATCCCATCCACACCAGCATTTTGCCTCTATGGACTGGTTTTCATACATCTGCACTGCTGCACACTTATCTACACTAACCTAGCATTGCCTTTTTCTCTGGTCACCGTCTCGCAGAGTCCTTAGGCAGCTCAGCAAATTGCACCCATGCCTCCCACCCGCTACAGGGTGACCTGCAGCCCCAGGGGATGGGGCAGGTCTCCTGTGCCCCAGGAGATGGCTGGAGGTCACTGCCTGCCAAGACCCGACACTGATGCACCAGCACATTTTCCTAAAAGCCCTGGGTGAAGGTTTCTTGCAAGGTTGCACAGCAGGATTTCCCTTTGCAAAAGCTGCTTGCCCTCTCCCCAGCACATTGGTGTTGCACATGTGCTGGCTGATTTGGGTTTCTGTCGACTCCCGCAGCAGCAGCAGCCAGGCTGACAGCCAGGCTCACCTCCATCCTCAAAGCCTCTCCTCGCCCATGGGCACTGCACTTGCCCCAAGAAGCTTGTGGGGCACGCACAGCCTCCCCTGGGACCTGTGGCCTGCAGCCCTGCCAGGATGTGCCCCTGCGGTGGGTCCCACCAGCCGTGCCCCATGTGTGGTGTGCAGAGCAGAGGGGCCACACCGCGCAGCTGCCCACCTCTCCAGCCGCTGCCGCCACACCACTCGGGCGGCCCCAAGCCCGATTTGTTCACATTTACTATAGCACACACACACAGACAGAGGGTTTGTTTTGGGTTTGGCTTTTTTTTTTTTCCTGCTATTGATCTGGTGCTTTAAGAGGGGAAAAAAATCTTCTTGGCTGTCTAAACACTATTGATCTGTACTGGGAAGCTGCATGGACAGGGAAGGGCATGGAGAAATTGAAATTTCATTTCCGACAACTTGTTCCTGTTATTTTTACCCTTTTGGACAGGGAGAAACATGGAGCAATGGCCTCAGTCAATGTGGTCAATAGCTCCTCTGAGAGCTCGGCACAGCTCTGGGGGCATCTCGGGAGCCGCAGGCTGGCACCGAGCACGGTGCCGCTGCCAGCCCCACTGGCACCCGCCCCTGGCTGCAGGCCTGCAGCATGTCCTGGGGCCATCAACGGGGCCAGAGCATGGCACAAGGACAGTGCAAGGGGGGTAGCACAGAGAGAAGGGGATGCAAGGGCAGCGTGAGGCTGGTGAGGCCCAGCCATGGCACGAGGATGCCGCAAGGCTCACCACGTACGCCAGTGCTGGGTAAGSCAGCGGGGCGGGACGGGGCTTGCCGGATGCACCAGCACCAGGAGTTCCCTTGTGCACRGGGTCACCAGGTTCTGGTTCCGGGCATTGTCCCCAGAACCGGGCCACAGCACTGGCTGCAGGCAGGGCAGAGTGTCATGCCGTGCCAGGGACAGAGCACAGTCGAGGAGGAGCATGCCACACAAAGGCTGCGGTGAGGGCTGCAGGCAGCAGTGGGGGCCATGCTCCATGGAGAGGGGGCAGGTGCTGCTGGAGGGGAGGGCCATGGGTCCCCGCGCAGCTCTGCCATGCTTTTGCAGGAGCCCCAGGCTCGGCGTCTCCCGCTGGCGCTGGCTGCTCCTGCAATGGAGAGTTGCAGTGCCAAYGCCACGGGATGGTGGGGCTGCCCCAGGCAGGGCTGGGTGACATCCCTGGCTGCCCCCCTCCCTGGGACYGAGGGTTGTCTGGGGCCAGCGGGAAAGCCCTGTCCCGTGTTGTGGTCCCTCCAGCAGCAAGAGAGTTTCCAAAATGTGGCACACCCAGAGAGGGTCCTGCACCTCCGGGCCAGCCTGAGGATCCCTGTGGAGGGCTGCCAGGAGCAGAGGTGGCAACATCAGAGCTGAGCAGCTCCATCCAGCAGCTTCAGCAGGAGACGGAGACCCGGCAGCCCCAGGTGAGCCGTGCTGACCCCACTCCCACCCCAGGCACTGGTCATGTAGCCACAGGCTGGTGGCCGGGTGGTATAGGAGGTGCTGGCCAGCCCTCGCCTGTGCCACCAGACAGCTCGTCCCCCAAGGGCTGAGGAAAGCACARGGGCTCAGGGGTGTCCAGTCCTGCTGCAGCTGCACTGGTCCCACTGTCACCATTTCCCACAGCAGCCACAGCTCATGCTGGCATCGCTGCAGCGCCAAGTGCCAGCGGTGTCGGGGGCTTGGCTGTTCGTGAGCCCAGGGGGACGGTCAGAACACATACACAGGGTGGTGCTGCCTTGGGGGGCGGGGGAGCTCTGCACCCACCAGTCATCAACACACTCCACTGTTGCTCTCTGACCAAAACCTGGACTGCCGGCGTTGTCATCCTGCCCCAGTGCCTGGCAGGAGCTGCAAGATGGGCTGGCCACAGCAGTGTGCCAGACAGATGCTGCTCATGCTATGTCCTAGGGCCAAAGGCAAGCATCGGTGCTGGAGCCACGGCAAGAGGAACCCCAGGCATGCCAGGACACACAGCAGCAGGAGCTGGAGCCAGCTGAGGTGCTGGCCTCGGTACAGGCGCTGCAGCTGGACCTGGACTTCTGCAGGGGCATGAACCGTGGGCGGCTGGTCCAGCTGCAGCAGCAGGAGTGTGCAGTGGAGCAGAAGCACCAGGACTTGCTCTTTCTGATGCAGCAGTACCAGGCGGTGATGGGCAAGGTACTGCTGCCGGGCACAACAGCCACAGGCCAGGCTACGTGAGTCCCCTGCCCCTGGCCCTGTGCCCCCCACAACCATCCCACCACATGGGCTGGGCACCGTACCTGCCCAAGAGCCCTGCCTGTGCAAACAGCTGGTGACCAGCCCCCCCAGGGCAGGGCAAGAGATGTTCTGCCAGCCACATGGGACAAGGATTTAGCACCATGCCCTGTATGGAGCAGCCCAGCCAGCCCAGACACGGGGCAGGCATGGCTGGCATGGCCCATCCACCCAGCTGAGCAGGGCTGGACGACTGCAGCCCCCAAAGGCCCCACTGACACCTTGGGCACCATCCCAGGGCTGGTGGCACTGCTGCAGCCCGCAGCCTCGCCAGCAAGCTGGGCTCGCCGCTCTCCTCACGTGCCCGTGCCCTGTCACAGGTCAGGGACTGCGGGGATGCCCTTCCAGGGCTGCTGGGTGTCCGGCAGACGCTGCTGCAACAGGGAGGGCGCTGCAGGGGCTGCACAGGGATGAGAGGGCCAGGAGCCAGCAGCCATTCTGCCTACCACCTGGTGCAGGCCACATCCCTCTGCCTCCCCAGCAGCCCATTGCCCAAAATAACGGCTTCTCCAGCCCCAGCCTCTCTGCAGCAGGGGCACAGGGCGATCCAGGGGGTCCCGCACGCTGCCGGGTACCCACAGGCCAGCGACGCWCCTCTCCACAGGACCAGAAGGATGAGGTGGTGCAGACAGAGGCCACCTCCTACATGGTCGCCCACGGCCATTCTGACACCAGCTACGATACGCTGATGGAGYGCAGAGAGCTGCTCGAGCAGGTCGGTGCCGGCAGCCCAGCAGCCGCAGCAGCGGGGCCGCGTGGGAGCCAGCAGACAGCACGTGGCTGTGCTGCTCTCGCAGGCGGTGGCAGGCGCGGAGGTGACGCGCTGCGGGCAGAAGTGGGCAGCTGAGGAGCGCCGGTACCAGGCACAGGACACACGGCTGGGGAGAGCGGCTGAGCAAAGCAGTGCTGATGAAGGTGGGGTGGGTGAGGAGGGGGGCATGCAGGGCCACAGGGCTGGGACACGYGAGGGCTGGAGCCTGCAGCCAGCACTCTGGGGTTCCACGCTCTTGGTGGCTCCAGCAGGGAGCCCAGGGCCAGCAAGAGCTGGAGATGGCAGAGACCAGCAGCAAGGAGGCCTCTGGCACCCATAAGGGTCAGTGCACACACGGCTGGAGGATGAGGCAGGAAAGCTCGCCAGGAGGCAGCAGGCAGTGCCTCCCCATCAGTTACTGCACGTCCACATGCTACAGCAGCACTCGTCCATCCTGGTGCAACAACGGGGAAATGGCAAGACCCTGCAGGCACCACAGGCTGCCTGTGCCTTTGGGGCATCACTAGTTGCAGAGTTACAGGGCAGGCAGTTTCCCTGTGCAGTTCTGGGAAGGTGGAGAGGCAGCTCCCCGAGCCTGGGGGGAAGCAGCCAGGGAGGCATAGAAGCCACGAAAGCAAGTGTCCCAAAAGGGCGCTGCAGGGCCAAGCCCTGCTCCGCTTCCCACAGAWGCCCTGCGACAGGGTGGGGGGAGGCAATGCCAGCCTGTCCCCACTGTCTCAAGCTGCCCAGGCACCGGCACAGCAGCTGCCAGCACCCAGCATCCTGCAGCGCACAGAGGAGCAGCCGTGCCTGTGCTTGGGGAAAGGCATGCAGCACGAGGCCAGCTGCGAGGTAGAGGCCGAGCTGCAAGCACTGCAGAAGGAAGCAGCCTGCAGCAAGGCTGAGCAAGCACAGAGCAGGTAGGCAGGCCCTGAGGCTGGCTGTCCCTGGCACAGCCAGAGCCCGAACAGGGTTCTGCCTGCGCCCACTCCATCAAGGGAGGGCAGCCTGGGGCTGCCACAGCTCAGGCAGTGCCCTTGCCCTCAGGGAGCTGGCAGCGCGGCTCCAGGCAGAGCTGAGCCAGTGGCAGTGGAAACAGCGGGTGACCCTGGAGCAGGCACTGCAACACATGCACGCTGCAGCCCATGCCGAAGAGAAGCTGCAGAGGAGCCAGGAGCAGCTCCAAGCCCTGAGGGAGCAGGTAGGTAGCAGGCAAGACCTGCTGTGGGGTCCTTCCGTCAGCCTGGCCCCAGTTTCCCCTGCCCCCATGGACAATCCAGGGCCTGCCCCGTGCCCGGAGCAGGCTACCATGCCCTGGGAGCTGCAAGGGGAGCTGCGCTGTCAGCAGGACAGGCAGGAAAAGCTCTAGCAAGAGCTGCAGCAGGCAAAGGAGTGGACGAGCACCCTCAAGAGAGAGAATAAAGCCCTGCAGCAAAGCCTGTGCTGCAGGAGTGGGCAGGGAGCTGGGATCGGCAGCAGGAGAGAGGGCACAGACCTCGCTCCAGCAGGAAGCAGCACTAGCACAGCAATGCAGCACCCACTAACGCATTACCTTCTCTGCAGCTGGGGGCACAGGAGGAGCAGAGCCAGGACCTGTGGCACAGCCTGACTCGGCTGCAGGARGAGCTGGGAGCCACCCAGGCCCGGGAGCAGCAAAGTCTGCAGCAGCTTAGCAGAGCCAAGGAGACCATCCAAGACCTGCAGCAAGAAGCAGCCGCTAACAGAAAGCACCTGGCAGAACTGCTGCAACAGGTGAGGCCAGGGACAGGACTGCCCCAAGATGCAACCAGCCCCCGTGCAGCCCTCGGTGCCAGAGCAGCAAAGCACTGCAGAGAGCCCTTTCCTGCTTCTGGGCAGCACTAGCCCCTGGGGGAGCCCCAGCCTGCCAACCACCCTCCCTGCCCCGCAACTTGGCACGCAGGTGCGGGACATGGCCACCCTGCAGGCAGAGCTGGCCCAAGCCCAGCGAGAGAAAGCCAAGCAGGAGGAGAAGATCGCAGCCTACGAGGAACAGAGGCAGCAGCTCCACTGGGAGCTGAGGAAGCTGCAGGGGTCCCACGAGCAGAGCAAGCAGGAGGTGTGTCCCAAGCCTTCCCACAGGGCACCTGCGGGAGTCTGTGCTCAGCCTGTCCCTCTCTTATCACTGCCTCTCTGTGCCACCGGCAGGCCCACTCCCTCCAGGAGAGGCTGCAGGAGCTGAGCAGCCGAGCCCAACGCTGGCAGCAGCTACACCAGGACAGCGAGCGAGCGCTGGCTATGCGAGAAGAGGAGCTGGTTGTTTGCAAGGTGGAGCTGGCTTTCCTCAAGGAAGAGCTCAGCAAGGCCACGGAGCAGGTGCAGGACAGAAAGAGGCAGCACCACAGCCCAAGGGCAGGAGCGCAGGCTGGGCCCCTAGCACCAGGGAACGACAGATCCTGGCCCACAGGCAGGGCAGAGGTGGGAGGACAGGGCAGGGGACAGCGTACTGCAGATCCCAGGCCACCAAGGGAGGAGGCTCTGGGTCTGGCAGCAGCAGGGCTGAACATCTTGTTATCCTCAAACTAGCCCTCCTGGCTCCATTGCTAGAAAGTCGTCCCTCAGCATGAAACTACCATGTTATGACAGAAGTTCACGGCCAGTAGTGCTGACCTAACGGTTCTTCTCCAGAGCAGCTCTCCCGAGACACCGGCACCTCCAGACCCCCCACTCAGCCCCAAAGGCTGCTGCCCCACCACTGGTTTCTCCAACTGCCTTCAGCCCCAGGCACACAGAGGCTGGGAACAGCAGTTACGTGCTGGTTCATGCATGGCATGGGGGGTCGTTCTTTCCAGGTGGAAACCCTGCGCTCTTCCCACGCCCTGGCATGCTCTGGCTGCAGCAGGCCACACAAGGAGAGGGAGCTGGTGCTGGTCAACATCAGCCAGTGTGTGAAGGAGCAGATGTGAGTGAGAAGCCTTACTGGAACAGAGAGGAGCAGGTGGCTGCCTTGTCCTCACACCAACTCACTCAGCTCATGCCTTGTTTTCAGGCAGTCAAATGAGAAACTAGGGCACGAGATCCAGCAGCAAGTCAAGCAGACCGCAGAGCTGACAGGCGAAAGGGAGTAAGTGGTGAATGTGAGGAGTGGGGCTGAGCTCTCCACACACAGCGGTTACTGCTGATGGCAGGGGTGCGTGGGAAAGATGGACAACTACTGGACTAGCCAAGCTCCTGCAAGGCCAGCAGATCAGGATTGTCTCTGCACCACTGCATCACCTCATCTCCCCCGCCTTTCCTCCAGGCATCTTCAAGACACACCGGGCAGGATGCAGGAGGAAAAAACGTACCTCACAGTCAGAACACATGAGCAGCACCACAAGTGCGAGCAGCTGAAGGTGAGCAGAACTCCTGGCACAGCCTGGCCTGAAACGGCCTTCTGTGAACACAGCTGGGCACCGGCTGCCTGCCCAGGGCAGGGGCTGCGGGGAACGGCCTTTGCAGTAGTATGGGCCAGGGCCAGGGTGTCTTTGCCCTTTAGGCCAGTGTAATTCTGTGCCTTGTCCCAGGCTCTACAGGGCAACAACTTGACAGTACCAGCCCTGCGCGATTCTGCAGGGCTGCCTCCACCCAGCACGCGCCTCCAGGACAAGAAGCAGCGCAAAACAAAGCAAGGATTAGACTGACAACCTTTAAACAAATAAAATTCTTTCTGTTCTGTAGCAAAATTAGTGCCAAGCACCAAAGCCTTCCTGGGCCACAAGCTGTAGAGAGCCTCAGAGTACAGCGATCAGAGGAGCTGGGCACTCTCCTAAGACTCAGCTGGAAGTCTTTAAGCCTCAAAGCAACGGACAATGCCTTCTTAGAGGCCAAAGCGGGCCGGGGTGCGTCGTGGTGTCAGGGGCTCTCCCTGCTCTTTCCGCCCAGGGGTGTAGATTTTAGTAGATCTGCCAGGAGAGGACAAGGGTGATTAGTGGAAAATGCAACCTTTCCCTGCACCAGAACAGCCATGGGGAAGTGGGGATCCTCCGCTCAGCTCACCACTCCTGCCCTTAAGCAGGCCAGGCAAGGACAGCACCCACCTTGCACTGCCCAGTGGGTTACGGCGTTCCTGCTCCTCCCGGCGGGCACGCAGCTGCTCCTCAGCCAAAGCCATCTCTTCCTCCATGGCAGACACCTCCTCCTTGGCACGGCGGCGGTTCTCCTGGAGCAAGGCAGCAGCAGGTCAGGGACAGGCAGGGGGTGGCCAGCAGCAGACTCTCTGCAGCCCACAGGCCTGCTCCCTCCATGGCAAAACGCGCACACACGCTGCACTAGAACAGGCATGCAGCGGGCCTGCTGTCTGCCAGCTTGTCCTGGGCAGGAGACTCACCTGGCGTGACTTGCCCGCATGTTTGATACTGTAGAACATGGGGCCCAGCTCTGCCAGCCACTCTCCATCCACAGCAGTGACACACTGCATGTATTCCTGCAGGGACAGAAGGAACGGCCAGGGTAGCAGGATGGCACTCTCAGGGCCTGGGCACCGTTTCCAGAGCCATGGCAGCTCCCTCCCTCCCCCACTTGCTGATGGCATTTCTCAGGCTGGGACTATACCCCTTCCAGACAACTCCTCCCGGCCTCAGAAGCTGCTATGGGCTGGACTTGGTGAAACCACAAAGAGATTCAAATGTGTCCCACATAGGCCAGGAAAAAATATTGGTAAAGGGACAAAGACAAACAGGACTCTGCAGATGACACAGACATGCCTAGTTGGTACAGATGAGGAAGGCTGAAAACTGCCCTTCTGATAGATCCTAGTATCACAGCAAAGCCCTCCCCTCTCCCTCAGAGCACTCCTCACCCTTCCCGCTAGCCCTCAGCTCAAGCTCACCTTGGTGGTCATRACCAACTCATGATACACAATGTAGTCTGGTGTGTAGCCCATGCCAAAGAGAGAGCTCGTGGGGTGCAGGTGGCAGGGCATGCCTGTGCGGATGTTCACATACTCCCCAATGCCCTGCAAAGAGAAGCGTGGTTAGCCCACCTGTTCCCAGACAGGGCCTCTCAGCCCCCAGACTAGCACAGACACCTCTCACCTTCAGCTTTGCAGCTTGATGGAAGTACGCAGCACAGATGCACTTCCTGACAACATCCCAGTCAGTACCACAGGATGCAAGGCTCATCCGCTGCTGCACCATAATGTCTTTGAGCTGGGCACGCACCTCCCGCACCTGCGAAGGTGTGCGGCAGTCAGATCCCTCTCCTGTGAAAGGCTCCCTCCCCCAACCTCGTTGTCACCGCCTCACCTTCCGCATGGCCTTGGCATGGATGAAGTGCTGGTTGCACCACAGTGTAGAATAGCTGTTGTTCTTCCACTGCAGGTAAACATTCAGATAGGTCAAGTGATCACTCTCTGGAACAGCAAATTTCTCCCGCACTTGGTCACTCTCCTCCTCTCGGCCCTGAAGGGTGAGCAAAGAACACAGGTTAGCCAAAGGGCAGAGGAAGGCCCCAAACTGCTGAAAGAGCAAACAGGTACCTTAGGCCGATAAAAGATGGCAGGCACAGACAACATGGAGACAATGAGCAAGATCTCAGAGCTGCAACCCATGTCGCAGGAGACGATGAGCATTTTGGAGAGTGCAGGATCCAGTGGGAACTCCACCATGAGACGTCCTGTTGAGGTCAGACCACCTGTAGGAATAGCATATGGGTCAGCAGCTGGGCAGGTCCCAGTCCCACGGGCTGACAGCTTGCCCCAGCAGCCAATACCTGTGTTATCCAGGGCCCCCAGGATCCACAGCTGGTACATGGAGTTCAGCATGTTGTCCTCAGGGGGCGGATCCATGAAGTGGAATTGCAGCAGGTCCTGCACACCCAGGGACTTGAGCAAAAGCACTACATTGGCAAGGTTGGTGCGCTGGATCTCGGGCACCGTGGTTGTCAGCAGCTCATTCTTGTAGGCACTCTGGGTGTAGAGCCTGGGGAACAGATGCCAAGAGCATGCGCCTCCCTTTCAGGCCACTGTGTTCCTTACTGACTCACCAGCCGCTGCCCAACCCAGCCGGGCACGGCATGGGGCAGCAACTCTGCACTCAGCCAGGCCAGCCAGCGGACCCCCAGGAGGAACCTCTACCCTGGCCAAAGTGTGGCCTCCCCAGCACGTAAGGGTGCCTGGGCAGTAGTACAGTGTACACGCCTCTCAAGCACAGTCCTTCCCCGGGCACAGACCAGTCTCAAAGCAAAGCCTTGAGAAAGCTGCCTTTGGCTTGGCTGGTTTTCTGACAGCATCAAGGGCAGAACAGCCACAAGTGAAGATGGGCAAGGGAAGAAACTGGAGCATATCCTTTCCTCTGCAGAGGCACTGGGTCCAAAAGAGAAGGCTTCAAGGCCCGCCTACTGCCCTCAAGGCCTGCCTACTGCCCTCATCCCCCCAGAAGTTCAAGATAATGAACAGCCCCAGTGAGAAAAAAATACGCATAACCTGATGCCAAGCTGCAAATAGGACAGGAACAGGAACACCAGCGACGTGCCTACCTGAAGCAGTGGCCTGGGCCTGTTCGGCCAGCTCGGCCTGCCCTCTGATTGGCATTGGCTTGACTGATGGGGTAGATCTGCAGCGCATCCATGCCTATACGGGGGTTGAAAACCTGCAGGGCACAAGAAGAACAGACTGAAGTAACAGGAAGGCTGGGTCACTACCACAGAACTCCCTCAACCCAACCCCAGAGATCACAGACAAACAGTACAGGAAATCTTGGCTTACCTTCAACTTGCAGTAGCCAGAGTCAATCACAAACATGATGCCGTCCACTGTCAGCGAGGTCTCTGCAATGTTAGTGGCAACAATGCACTTCCTGACCCCATCCGGAGCCTGCAAGCATACTGCACGTCAGTCGAATCCCTGGGCAAGGGCCTCTGCACCACTGAGGAAGAGTGCAGAGCAGCAATACAGAACCCCAAAGGACAGGGGTGACTCTTGGGAAGTTGAGGGGGGCACATGCTTTCTCTCACCCTCCACGTGCAATACAAAAGGCATGTCTCCACCTCTCACTCATGCTCAGTAGTCTTCCCTGCACTAGTTTCCCCTGTCCCCACTCCTACCACAGAGCACACATCAGCACCTTCTGGAAGATCTTGGCCTGCAAGTCTGACGGTAGCTGAGAATAGATAGGCAGTACAGCAAGAGCAGGCGCCTTCTCCAGCTCCTCAAGGTGCTCCACAATTTGCTCTGAGGTCACCTAGACACAAAAAGGGGTGTAAACATAAGATTAAAACAACAAGGGGGGAGGACAGTGCCTGCCCTTCCAGCTCACCTCTATGTCCTCCTGGCCAGGCATGAAGACGAGGATATCTCCGGGAGCACCAGACAAATGGACCTGCAGGGCTTGTTTCACTGCAGCCTCCACATAATCCTCTTGGGGGGTCTGAAAGGCACAGCCCACGTTACAGATGCCAATAATCTCACCTGCCCCATCCTGTGTGCAAGACTGCAGCATAGCACGGCTACTCCTCCTCTGTCCTTTCTGTCCACCGCAGAGTACAGCACACCCAATTCACAACCCCCTCCTGTCACAACAGAACTTCCCTCTGCAACATTGACCATACCTTGCTGAAAAGAATATCAACGGGGAAGGTGCGCCCAGGAATGTGGAAAATAGGAACGTTCCCAAAGAAGGAAGCAAACTTATCTGCATCCATGGTGGCCGAGGTGACAACAAGCTTCAGATCTGAGCGTCGGGCCACCACCTACAAAGCAGATGAAAGGAACAATAAGGAAGGGGCATTTGTGCATGGCTGCAGGCTGCTTCCATTATTACTGAGACAACAGCAGAAGACAGAGCTGCTGTACTCTAGAGGCACTGGCCACTAATGCCAGGGAACATGGCTGCTACATGATCTGTGCAGTTAAAAAGACCCCTGACCTCGGTCCAGGAAGCCTTAAGCCAGCAAAGATCTCTGTACCTAGAGTTTCTGACAGTTAGCCAGCAAGCCTCTGGCAGCACTTAGGCACTAGGGGAGATTTAAGCCCCCAGAACCAGGGACCGGGATGTTGGAGCAGCAAGTGCAGACAGAGACGTGGCAGCTCTGCTTCCCTCTCCCAGACCTGGCAGAGAAGGGTTGTCCCTCCCAATACTCTGCTTTAACGCCAGCTCAGGTGCCCTGTGCTGCTGTCCTCTAGTCCAGGCTCACACACACCTCCCGAAGCAGGCCAAAGAGCACGTCAGTATTGAGTGAGCGCTCGTGTGCCTCATCCATGATGATCGCACTGTAGTTGTCCAGGTCAGCCTCTCGCAGTGACTCACGAAGAAGGATCCCATCTGTCATGTACTTGATCACTGTGTTCTCGGACGTGCAGTCCTCAAAGCGGATGGCATAGCCCACCTGGGAGGGCAGAGATACCAGCAAGTCTTCCAACAGCCCCAGGCACTCACCATCATCAGGCTGCACCCCTGCGCCCACTGCCACTCACCTCCTCTCCCAGCCGCACCCCCATCTCCTCACTGACCCGCTTGGCAACGGACATGGCCGCCACTCTGCGGGGCTGGGTGCAGCCAATCATGCCATAGTCTGTGTAGCCATCCTCATGGAGGTACTGTGTCAGCTGAGTCGTCTTCCCGCTCCCCGTCTCCCCCACCACAATCACAATGCTGTTGTCTCTGAAGAAAGGGAAAAAGTATTTCTTCATACGCCACAGAGAAGGGCCTTTGCATTCACACTGGCTGGCCACCCAAGTGTCATCCTACTCAGGCAGGAGAGCTGCCACCAACCACACAAAGCAATGGGCTTTGTTTCCTGAGGGTACAGCTTCCAAACAGGCCATATATCTAGGAGAATTTCTCGCTTGGGTTCCTGAGATGTAGGCCAACGCCCTGGGGATGCTCTATGACCAGCTCCCTAGCAGCCATACCTGAGGATGGAGAGCAGCTCCTGTTGCACAGCAAAGATGGGCAGATATTGTCTCTGCTCCAGAATTGACTTCTTCTTGGCAAACTCACTGCTGGCTTCACTTTTTTCTTTCATGTGTTCGGCAAACTTCTGCTCGGTCCTAAGGAAACACCGGAAGTCCTGAAACTGCCTCTCCACACACTTTGCTATGCCTGCAGCCCCCGTCACTGGCTGAGCAGGAGTAAATCAAAGCAAGCTCCTACCTGTAATCCACTTTGCCATCTTCTGTCACCATCTCGTCCTTCTCCTCCTCTTTCTTGATCCCCATAATGTCTCCCAGTTTTGTGCCTGCCAGCTCCCAGTGCTTATGCTGAGCCTGGAAGGACAGAGAGCAGCATAACTTTGCCACAGCAAGCACTGACAAATCATTCTTCACCAATCCTACTCTTAGGACTAGGAAAGCATATTAGCCGCACAATTCCCCAATGCTATAACGCAGAACGCACACCCCATTCCTGTATCAAGTCCCCCTCTTCCAAGTGAACGGGAGCAGTGCTTTTAGACACTAGTCTGGATACAGAGACTTCAGGCACAGGATGACCAACCGCCTCCTAAGAAAATGGTTCCAGCTGCTGACCCTTCCATTAAATTTGAACTTAAACCTACACAAATCTGACCCAGAGATAATCTTCCTGCTCTTGACAGGTGCTCACAGGCCTGTTTGCTCTCGCCTCTGGTATCAGTTTAGCTTCCACCTCCATTCCACTCATAGTATATGTAGCTCAAATCCAGCTCAGTTTCAATTTACAAGGAACACATCTGTGCTTTCCCCACAGCTATTACACAAGCTTTAGAGAAAGTCCCTATAAAACACCCCCAAAAACTAACATGCTACCTTATTGCATACTCCTCCTCACACCTCTTCTGCTGAGACATGATGAGATATATCCTGCCGCCATACCGACTGTCCCTAAGCTACCTTGCATTCTTCACCAGCTCTCTCCTCCCATGATTTGAATGTCCTTTGGATCAGACTCCTCTGCACAAGCAGTGCATGTCCCAGGCAGTGCCTGAGAAAGTCACATCACAGCAGCTGCTTATGAGAAAATGCAATGAGCTGGGCTGCCAGGATATCCCAGGCCACAAAAATATGAACTCCTTATTGCAGAACACAGGCTTTGGCGGCAGTGACAAAGTCCAAACAAAGGCTGTGAGGCACTATATAATACATGTACTGTGGGGTAGTAAGCCAAAAGGTCACAGCATACCCTCTTACGCTCCTTTTGCTCCCTGTGCTTGCGCACCAATTGGCTGCCTTTCCGGGCTATGATGGCCAAATCTGAGGTGGCATCCTTGACAGGAATGACTGGCTCTGGCTAGAGGAAAAAGGTATTGCTTCAGTACAGAGAGCTCACGCTCGCAGGGCTCCCTAACATCAGTGCCTTCAGCCACAGTCGCTACCTGCTTGGTGAAGACAATCCTTCCATCTAGGAAAGGGGGCACTAGGTTGTGCACCAACAGATGCACTTTAGCAGAGTTGTCCTCCTCAAAATCTTCGTCCACTTCAATCCGATGAACCACACCACTGGTCAGCATGCGATTCGTCTCCCAGCGCTCGTTATCCTGCAGGAAACGACATATCAGAAAATACACAGAAGACCCACAGAAAGCCCAAGAGATCACACCAGAACACTGAGCCCAGGTCTGGGCCCCGCACTGACAATAGGATGGAACTTACGGTTCCAGCCTAGGGAACCTGAAAGTAAGCATGAGGGAAGAAACAGTAACTGGAAGCAGCAGGGTAGGGAAACACAGACTGGCCATACGAAGCACATGGTCAATAGGACTGTCTCCAAGGAAACGCAGGACAGACACTGTCCACGAGGCCCTGCCATACTTGGAACACACCAGGAAGCCTGGACATAATCCCGCTCGTGTGCAGAGTGCAGCAGCCCCCAGTGCCCACTGGGCTAACAGTAGAGAGCCCTAGTAATGTAACTCACACCCCAGAATAGGAGGAGCATAGACCTCTGCATTCCGCCTGCCCCGGACACTGTGACCCACCGCAGTCACTCTGATTGCAAATTCTGCCCCACGCAGGAGATGCAGGGCTGCACTTTGCAGGGGAACGTAACAATAGCTTCCCTGTGAGCCCTTGTTCAGGCTGGGCCAGGACACAGACTGTTCTTCTCCACCGAGAGCAAGGGCTCAGCCTTCGCTGCCAGCAAGCAGGTATCTCAAGGGGCAGCAAAACAAGCAGTGCTCACGCATCCGGAGCAGCTGACCCCGCATCTCGCCCCTACCTCATTGATCTGCCGCCGCTGCGCCGAGATGCGCTTCTGCCTCTGCTTATGCAAGTGCTGCTCCCGCTTCTTCACGTACTCCTCGGAGGAGTAGGCCAAGGGGTTGTGAAACTCATCGTAGCCCTCATCCATCATGTACCAGTCCCGGTCAGCTTGCTGGGAGGGGAGAGGTGCAGCCCTGAGCTCCACAAGCCGTGCCGGGCAGCCCCTGCAGTACATGCCCGTGGAGATGCTCCGCGGGCCAGGCCGGGCCCTCCCGCCGCTCCCCGTCTGGCTGCTGTGGGGACCCCACCTGCCGCCCCCCACCCCCCCACTCACGTGGGCCAGCAGCAGCCCCGCAGCCCGGCCAGCCCAGCCCGGCAGCCCCCAGCCCGCTGTCTGCTCTGCGCCTCGCCCGCCTTCAGGCTCTCACCCGCTGGTCGTCCTCCCACTGCTGCCGCTCCTCCTCCGTCTCAAAGGCAATGCCCTCCTCCCCGTCTGCACGCCGCCCTGGAAGGGGCGAGCTGGTCAGTCCGGGCGCTGGCCCTGCTGCCGCTCCGGAGGAAATCCCACAGAGCCTGACCCTGTGCTGCGCCAGGGAAGGGGATTCCGCCGCTGCCCGGCCTCGGCAGCTCAGCCCAGGCTCCTCACCTCTCCCTCTGGACAGCCGCGGCGTGGCCCCCAGGTGTCTACGGTCATCAGCCCACTCGTTGTATTTGTACGATGGGGTGGGCAATGGCGTCTTATCCGAGTACCTGCTCCTCACAGACCTGAAAAAACAGCACGAGGGAGGAATTGGTGCCCACAGCCAGGCGCTACTCTTACACACACCCTCACCTTTCTGCAGCTCAACAGCTCATAGCCGCAGCCCCAAGCACCGATACCTGTCCCGGTCTCTCCGGTCCGTGTCCCGCAGTGATGATGCCCGGTGGCTGCGCTCCGCGTCTCGATAGGAAGGCGTGGGTGAGGGAGATTCCCACTGCGAGCGGCGGGCACTGCTGTAGCCACTATCATCTTCCTCCCAGCTGGACCGAGACGGCGTGGCTGCATCTAGCAGAGGAGATGGGTTTTGACACCTGATGTTCAAACAGTGACCCCAGGCACCTGGAGCCACCTTACACCTCCTAGCAAGGAGCACAGAGAGAGGGTACGCATTTACCCTCCCTCTAAGAGAAGGGACTAAGCCAGCGATTCCGAGGAAAATTGCCAGAGGACCACATTTCTATCACATAGACCCAGAACAGACCCCACTGCCCAGAGATCAGCCAGAGTTTCACACACACAGCTGGCAGATTGCTCCCAGACCCAGGTCGAGCTAGGAGTTTTATGCTTGCCCTAACCACAAATGTTAGAAGGCGGCTTTTCCACCCACACTTGTTCTGACAAAACCAGCAACAAACAAACAAAAAAAAGAACAAGCCCCTTCCCGTTAGGTCTTACACGAGAACTCTACTGGGTCCCAATCCTACCTTTAGGCCGATGTCTGGGACTCTCTGGTTCGCTCCTCCTGCTGCTCCGCTCCGATGAGCCATCTCTCTCTGATCTGCTGCTGTGGCGACTTCTGTCCCGCTCCTCTGCGAAAAGAAAGTAAGATCAGGTGCCCAGTGCACAAACGGGCTTCCCAAGTCTGCTGCAGAAAATACCACGAACATTAGCTAAGGACTACAAACAGGCTGAGGGACAAGCCCAAACCCTAAGCAGGAAGAGTCACAAAGGTCTCTGAGCAGTTACCGCGGTCCCGTTTACGATCGTGGTCCCGATCCCGACTGCGTTCCTTCTTTCGCTCCTTCTCCTCCTTGGAGGAGGCAAAGACACCATGTTCCCGACGCTCCCTTTCCCGCTGCCGGCTGCGTTCCCAAAACTCCTCGCTGACACCCCCTGTGTAGGAAGGTGTTTCCACATGGACAGAACGGTAATGCCTGGAAAGGCAGAGCAGAGAGAAGAAAAGCTCAACAGTGCTAAGGAATAACTGGCCTTTGACTTGTCTCACACAACTCTAATTCTAACCTCTATTACAGCAGAAGCTTATGGTTAAAAGTGCTCTCTCCATCCTTTGCTACCAGCCCACCAAGTCTGCTGATGCTTTCAGACACATGCACTTCTGAGCAGGCCACTGCCTCCAAGCATCTGGAAGCAGACAGTCTCACGACTAGGACGACTGGTGTTTGCAGGCCAAACGGCATCTAAAAGCACCCCTGCCCAGAACGCCTCAGGGAGGGCACCACTGAAAGAGCTTCTCGCAGACCTCCTCAGATCTACAGAGGTGCTGCACAGCCCTCCCCCGAGGAGATCTCCAGGCCCCCCTGCCACACAGGAGGTTACAGCCCCCCTGTTACAGGGCGCAGCCCCCACAGATGCTGACAGCGCTCGCATCCCAGCCTCGCGCAGGGATCCGACGGGCGCCCGGTGCCACCGCTAGCACCAGGCCCCCCCACGCGCACCCCACCTGTCCTTGCGAGCGCTCCGGCTGCTCTGGTCGGTCTCCTCCTCCTCCTCCTCGTCCTCCTCGGGGCTGCCCGCCTCGTCACGGCCCTCTTCCCAGTCCTTGTAGGAGGAGACCCGGGACCGCTTCCCACCGGCCCCCTCCTCCTCGCGCTCCCGACGCTTCTGGGCCGCCAGCACGTCCAGGCCCAGCAAGGAGGCCCGTGGGGCCGGCGCCTTGAAGATGTGCTGCTCGGCGGCGGCGCTCCGGCTCCGCGGGACCAGCCCGCCGGCCTCGGCGTCCGGGCTCGTCCCCGCCAGCCGGTGCAGCGACTCCTCGCTCGCCTCGGCCATCGCCGCCGACCGCTACCACGCCGCGCAGCGCCGGGCGGCCGGGCCGCGGCGGACACCCATGGGGCCTGCGGGGCACAGGTCAGCGGGAGGGCGGGCGCGGGAGCTGCCCTGCCCCGGCCCGAGCCCGGCCGCGCCGCCCCCGGCCCCGCCGCCCCCGCCCCGCTCCCTCAGCCCCCCCCACCTGCTTGCAGCTGCCTCAGCGACCGTGAACCAGCTCCCTCAGCGCCGCCATAGCCGCCCCACAGTGCTCCGCGAGAAGAGCCGCTCTAGCCCACTTGCACCATAGACATAGCGGCCAGAGCCTATAGGAGCAGCAACCACCATCGAGTCCAACTACCGCTAGACAAGACGTGCTGCTGGGCCCTCGGCGGACTTCCGGCGTGGGGGGGGGGAACTGAGTGGGGTCACGTGGCCACGGGAGGACTTCCGGCCGTAAGAGGGCGTGGCCGGAAGAGAGCGGCGGGGGCGGCCGGAGGGGACACCCCCCACAGACCGAGGGGGGAGAACCCCACAGACACCCCCACAGACCGAGGGGGGAGAACCCCACAGACACCCCCACAGACGGGGGGGGGGGAGAATCCCGCAGACACCGCCACAGACCAGGGGGGGAGAACGACACACACACACAGAGACACACAGAGACACACAGAGAGAGAGACACACACACACACACACACACACACGGGGGGGGAGGACCCCCCAGAGCCCCAGGCAGCCCCTGCAGACAGGGGCCCCCATGGCACTCCCCGGGGTAAGCCCTGCAGGGACTGCACGTGGCCCCCCCACACCCCCCAGGGGCAGGCACACGCTGACCCCCCCGCACGGCCACACTGCGCACCCCCCCCAGCGCCGCACAGATGGACAGACGGACAGAGCCTGCAGCCCGGGGTGGGGCAGTTTTATTCCCCCACGGCCCCCCCTCAGCCAGCCGCCACCGTCTTCTCGACCCAGGCCAGGACACGCCGCACGTCCACGTACACGCCGTACTTGGAGGCCGTGCAGGTCTTGTCGTAGCTGAGGATGCCAGCCACGTACCAGGTGTCGTCGTCGGGGTCCTGCACAGCGAAGGCGCCGCCGGCATCCCCGTAGCACGTATCCTCCCGCAGCTCGCTCATGCCCACACAGAAGGTGTCATTGCTGAGGACGGGCTGGACCCAGTAGGACGCATTCCGTGCCTCGTAGTACTCCCTGCACCTCTCGCCCTCTGCCACCGGCAGCATCACGTACTTCAGCATGTTGGGAAAGGCAAAGGTGGCGCCGCGGCCCCAGCCCGAGACGTAACCCACCCGCCCCGGGCGCACGTAATCCTTCTGGGGCAGGCAGATGGGCATCACCTCCTCTCCGAGGAGCACCTTCTGCTTGAGCTTCAGGAGGGCCAGATCCACAGCCTCCGGGTAGCCGGGGTGCAGCACCACACGCTCGATGCCCAAGGCAGGCTGCTCCTGGCTGCCCAGGAAGAGCTGCAGCGTAGGGGCGATCTCCTCCAGCTTGGTGTTCTCAGTGTGGTTCAGGTAGACGTTCCTGCCCGTAGTCAGCAGCCACTGGTCACCAATGAGCGTGGCCCCCACGGTGAGGTTGTGGCGGGTCACCAGCCGGCCCTGCCAAGGGAAGCTGCCCTTCCCGGCCAGCAGGCCCCCGATGATGCGCTGCATCTGCCTGGGGGGGTTCTTCGGCTTCCCGCACACTGCGTAGGGCAGAGCAGGGCCTCGGTGAGCCCTCTGAGGCTGGCAGGCGTCGGATGCCTCCTGGCCCCCGCAGCCCTTCGGCTGCCCAGGCAGACCTCTCACAGCTGCCCACCCACCCACCCTGCCCCTCGCAGCCCCAGCCCCTGCTGCTCTGCTCTCACCTGGCTCGCAGACAGGCACCTCCTTGCCAGCTTCAGGGCTCACCCACGCGCGATCCTCGTCACACTTGTATGTGCCTTTGAGGGAAACCAGAGTCAGCACCCCTGCCCTGGAAGATGGGGGACGGGCCCCACAGCCAGCGAGGCGCAGAGTTACTTGTGCCTCCCCGGGGCTTGGGGGAGCAGGGGCAGCTACTCGTACCCCCCAGGAAGGCGGGGGGAGGGGGAGGGCAGGGGGCTGCATCATCTGGCACTGGGGCAGCCCTGTGCATCCCCTGGAGCCAGGGACAAGCCCTGTCCCTGGGTGCTGTGCCCATGCCGTGTGCCTCACCATCACCAGAGCCGCGCAGCTGGTAGTACGGGTCGCAGCGGTACTTGATCAGGTGCTCCACGTAGCCATGTTCAATCTCCGCAGGCTTTGCACAGCTCCACTCTGCAGGCAGAGGATGCTCAGCTGGCCCTGAGGACCCAGCCCAAGACATCGCCTCCACCTCCAGTGGGTCCCGCCCCGGTCCTGTCTTCCCTGCCCCGCGCCTTCTCCCTGCCAAGCTGCCCCTGGCTTCGTCCGAGCCCCAGTGCTCCCACCCTTGCCCGGGAAGATACCGGTGGCAGTTGCAGTCTCCAGGACGGTCCAGGCCAGGCCAGCAATCAGCAGCACTGCAGGTCTGCAGGGAGGAGAGGGCACACTCAGTAGAGGGCTCCTACCCCCCTGCTCCCAGTCCGTGGGCTTCACCGGCACCAATGCCCTGGCCAGGCTCACGCCCCGTCCCGAAGGCTCCCTCCCCAGGAGGGCAGAAGGCCGACTCCACACCCCTGGGGCTGCCCATCAGATACAGCCTGGAGAAGTCGCCTGGGCCACACCCGGACCCTGCTCCTGTGGAAGACGAGGCTGCAGTGTCGGGACCCAGAGCACTTCCAGCCCCGGCGTGGGTCCCGCCACAGCCCACGGCAGGGCCAGGTCCTTAGCCAGGCAAGCAGGACAGACGCAGCACCAAGCACGTGCAGGGACACATCAGCGTCACTCACCCCATGCTCACAGCTCCCTCTCCTCACAGCAGCCCCCTTCTGCAGGTCGATGCTGTCAGGGCTCCCTCCTCATCCCTTTTATTGCCACCTCCCTCGCCCTGGCGCAGCCCCGTGCACTCCAGACCTCCTGACCCTGCCACATGCAGCCAGCACCTTTCCCAGCAGGAGGAGCACAAAAAGCCCCACCTGGCTCACAGCCGGCCTGGCAGAGGCTCCCGGGAAGCCTGCCAAGCCCCCACGGGAAGCCAGCGTGCCAAGAGTTTCCTGGATTTTGCAGCTACAAATATGTGGGGAGGGATCTGGCTGCAGACGCTGGTGCCCTGGTGCTGTGACACCAGCTGAGGTTCACAGAAAGCAGAGCCAGCCCCTGCCCCTGCAGAACTGCCCCGTGCCAGCACCCAGAGCCGTCCATGAGGGGGCACCAGCCCCCCCACAGGGTGCAGCCAGCTGCCCCAGTGCTGGAAGCCGGGCACAGGAGCCGAGCGCCATCCCATCCTGCGCCTGGCTCTGCCCCCGGCCGGGGCGCACCCTGTCAGCCGCCCCACAAAGCTGGGGCGCAGGCAGGCTTAGCGCTGCCAGCGCCCGGGGCAGCACCAGCCCAGCTGGCCGAGGGGTGCAGCACGTCCCACGCCAGCTCACTGCAGGCTCCAAGGGACCGTGGCCAAGCCGACCTCTTCCCACAAGCAGCCACCCCTTCCCGCCCAGTGGGCTCCAGCCCCACATCCCGGCAGCCCCTGGCCCCTTGGGTGCAGGTTGTTTGTCAACAGAGGCAAGGGCCCGGCCCAGCCTTACGGGAACTCATGGCAGCAATCGCTGGCCAGTGCCCAGCTGGATGTGGCCGGCCAGCAGCAAGGGCGCAGGGCACGCCACAGCCTGCTCCGACGAGCAGTCTGCTTCCAGCAGGAGCACAACCAGGGGCAGCACGGAGGGGAGGGGGCAGGCACCCGCCCTCTTACCTATCCCAGGGCGCCGCTGTTGCAGTAAGGCCACCCCAAAACCGTCTGGAGCATGTGGGGCCAGCCCCAGCCCTGAGCCATTGGAGCCTGGCCTGCTGGGGGTCTCGCCAGTGCCCCTCCTGCCCCCCAGATGCTCCACGCCTCCAGGCTCAGGAGGGACATCTGTGCCTGGTCCCAGACACCCCAGAAGAGGGCTTCCCCATCCTGTGCAAGCTTCTTCCTATCTCATGGGGTGCCTGTCCCCCTACATAACGCAGGGCTTGAGACCTCTGGCCCAGCACCAGTCATACTCGTGCAACCACACTTGAAACACAGCAGGCTAGAGTCCAGCACAGGACACATCAGGGCTTGACAGCTCCGGATCCACGAACCACAGCAGCACTTAGAAACATGCTGCGGCATTTGACGATAGCAAGCTTAGATAGCACTGTCCCACTGCAGCAGGCTTGTCCCTCCGCAGGAGGCTGCCATGCCCTGGCAGGGGGGGAAAGAGCAACACGCGACTGTGCCTGGGTGCCACTCGGCAGCCTCAAGGCTAGCTCGGACGAAGGGACTGCCTGCAGGAAGGTGGGGGAAGCTGCCCCAGCCTGCCCGTGGGGCACGGACCGCAGCCCACGCACTGGGTTACAGCAGCTCAGGGCCATGCTCGAGGCCAACACCGCCAGCGACTGCCGTGGCGGTGCGAGGCACTGAGTGCCTCCAAACCACAGTCACGAACCAGCTGCTGAGCACAGACAAGAGTGCCGTGGGACACAGTGAAACTCAAGCTCACACTCCCACAGGTATGACAGCCACCTTCAGCTTGGGAGAGTAAGCACCTCCCAGGCCCTCTCCAGAGAAGGCACATCAAAACCTTGGGCAATGGACCAGGTCACATTCCTGTTAGAGCAGCAATAAGCACCACCTCTGCACCACGAAGCAGAGAATCTAGGAAACAAAGAGGCCGGTGCAGAGGGCTGCGGAAGCGGGAGAGCAGGCGGGTGACAGCCCTGATGTGAGCCAAGGGCCACTGAGAGCAGGGTCAGCAGTCCCACTCCTCCTGTAAACAGGTCTGGTGAATTGCTGTGATGCAATCCTGCTCTGCAGGGTGGATTGCAGGCGGCTGCAGAGGGAACGCCACGTCCAGGTCAAGCCGTGTTGCTCAAGAAAGGCCTGAGAAACGATGCACTGATGGGGAAAACCACAGAGAGCTGATCCCGCTTGGCTGAGGAGCGCCAGCCTGCGTCCCTCCGACCCAAGGGGTGTCCCCAGAGCAGCACACAGGACCAGGTGAGCCAAACATTTATTGACACTCACGCAGGACCCAGGGCCTGCAGGTTTGTTGCAGGACCGCATGCTGAAAGGGGA
Source organism: Oceanodroma leucorhoa (assembly GCA_030449065.1). Classification (NCBI taxonomy): domain Eukaryota; kingdom Metazoa; phylum Chordata; class Aves; order Procellariiformes; genus Oceanodroma; species Oceanodroma leucorhoa. Next base: position 1,257,479 of record JASVER010000165.1, read on the forward strand.
GGAGGGCAGGGAAGGCAGACCCTCCTGCGGGGGCTGCAGTGCGGGAGGACCAGTTGCCAGCCAGAGCAGGCAGCGCGGGCTGCGGGGTCCCTGGCAGAAGGGACACCCAGTACGCTGCTTGGCCCAGGGCTCTGGGCAGTAACGCTGGGGAAGGTGTGCCCTCCATGGGGAAGCCCTGCAGCAGAAGACAGGGCACAGGACTGCCTACAGCCTGCAGGGCTGTCCCCTCATGGGGCTTCCTCACCACCCAGCAGAGCCTTACCCAGCGCTGGTTTCTCCTGGGGAGCCCAACCCACAGGAAAGCCAAAATACGGCCCTGTACAGCGGCACCAGTGTGGAGGCCCCCTCCCCTGCTCCCCACCAGTGCAGCCCCAGCTTCACCCGTCACTGACCCTTCTCAGGGGCTGGGACCAGGACCTCGGCTCAGTCCCAGCCTGCCCAGCGCTGGAAGCATCAGACCTGTCCCTGCTTGGCCACGGCTCCTCCTGGCTAGACCTTGGTTCTGCAGCATGTCAGCACCGGTGATCTGCTCCAACTGCCTCCATGACGTTCTTGAACCCCTGCTCCCTAACCAGGGACAGCGTGTGACGGCGGGGCTGGCCTGGCACTGCCGCTCGGCCCCATGGTACCACGGCTTGTGCACCAGCACACAGCGGCCCAGAGCCGCCCAGGGGCTCCCTGGGGAGGTGCCCAGCCCCTCATTTACCTCAGCAGCTCCTCCAGTTCCCGCTTCACTGCCCCCACCACCGGCGGCCCATGGTACACGAGCGCCGTGTACATCTGCACAAGCGAGGCTCCAGCGCGGATCTTCTCCAGGGCATCGCGCCCGCTGCTCACCCCACCCACCCCGATGATGGGCACCCGGCCTGCGGGCGAGTACAGGGTCAGGACAGCGCAGGTGACGCCAGCAGGCGCCCCCAAGCCCTGCTCTGCCCCTACCTCGGGTGAGGGAGTACATCTCCCTGATGGTCTGCGTGGAGAGCTCCCGCAGGGGCTTCCCGCTGAGGCCCCCGGGCTCTGTGCGCTGCCTGCTCCGGAGGCTGCTGGGGCGGCTCACGGTGGTGTTGCTGACAATCAGCCCGTCCACACCCAGCTGGGGAGGCAGCAGCATGAGGACACCGCTGCCACGAGTAGCCTCCCACTCTCATCCCCAGGCTGCCAGGCCAGGACCCCCCCAGCAAGTGCCCCAGCAACATGCCCAGGGACAAAGCAGCTGCCCCTCGCTGCCTGGACCGACCCCAATGTCCGAGTGACGCACACAGGCCCTCGCGGACTCAGAGCTACCCAGGACACAGTCCCTACAGCAGCCAGAGAGCCGCAGGTCCGCCTGTCCCTTCAGAGAGGTGACTTGCCAGGAGCACCGCACTCCTGCCCCGGTGCTGTGCAAGGTGAGRCAGGAGGCACACCAGCCCAGCTCCTGGCCAGCCTCCCCCTCCCGCCTCCTCACCTCGCAGACGACGCTAGCGATGTCCTGCTTGTCCTGCGCAGTGAGGTCAGGGGCAATCTTCACCAGCACGGCTGGCTTGCGCCCGCAGGGCAGCACATCTCTCTCCGCCAGCACCTGCAGGGGAACGCGCAGGGGCACAGAGCAGCGCGTGGTGGGGGAACACCTCCTGCCCGGAAACGGGGAGACGCGTGCACCTGCCACCACAGGCAGCACAGGGACGGGCCCTGCTCTCCCTACACGGCACCGTCGATGGGACGGGCACCCTACGGCACAGGGCCTGGGGCACACAACCCGCACAGGACCACAGTGACTCCCGATGCCGTGGGGTGGGTGGCTTGCTGCCCCCTTGCAGGAGCAGAGCGGAGAGTGATGCCTCACTGCTGACATGCCCTGTGCTGGAGTACCCTGCCCCGGCGAACCCCGCGCCAGCAGCTGATCAGGGGACATCCCGGTGGCTCTGCACGCCACTCTGGGGAAACACCGCGCTCCTCCCTGTGCTGGGGCAAACCCACTGGCTGGAGTAGAGCAGGCGCTGCCAGGGGACGGGATGCATCCAGTGCTGCAGCTGTGGGCTGGGCTGGCCGTGAGGGTCACCCACCTTGGTCAGCAGGTCCTGCAGCTCAGCCTTGCCCTGCAGATCCCGCAGCCCTGGGGTGTTCGGGCTGGACACATTCACAACCAGGTAGTCAGCCAAAGGGCCCAGCGTCCGGACCCCAGCCACATAGTCAGCTGCAGCATCGGTAGAGCTCTTGTTCTTGCCCAGGTTGACTCCAAGGGGCATCCCCGCTGGATCACAGACACGGCTGAACCAGGGCAGCAGGACCAACCACCACCCAAGGGGCCAGAGCACCCAACAAGGGAGGCCCCAGGATCAGCTAAAATCAAGACGGAGACATGCAGCCCACGTGTTTCGCAGGGGTGGGCCTGGAACTGTCCTGCAGCCACAGCAGCATCACCACAGCCACCCCGGTCAGCACCTCCCAGCACCGCAGCCTCCAGCCTGGCCACCCAGCGGAGGCTGCCCTCGGAAACTGCCCAACTCAGGCCCTATTGGCTTTGGGTAGTCTCAGCCCACACGTCCCGCCCAAAGCAGCAAGCGGAGCCTCTATTGCAGAGAAAATGGCAGGAGAAAGGCGCCTGGTCGCAAGTCCCAAGGGGGAAAGGCTGCAGCCCCAAGAAGGTTGCTGCTGTCTGAATGCACCTCGCTCTGGCCAGGGCCCTCCCATGCCTGGACACTGGCGTTACACACCTTTCCTGGGCTACAGCTACCTGGGAGACCCCCAAACCCACCCTGCAGACCCCAAGAGCAAAGGCTTATAAGCTTGTCTCACCACCAGTGAGCCTGAGCTGCGCCTCCTGGCGGGCCCGCAGCCTGCGCTCCACTGCAACGTGGCCATGGCTGTTGAATCCATACCTGCACCAGAACAGACATGGTTCAGGGCTGGGCTGGTGTCTACAAGCCCTGAGCAGGACACAGGAGAAACACAAGGAAGACACATGGTCTCTGCAGCTCTGCTCAGCACATCCAACCCAAGAGCCACCGCAGCACAGACCACCCAAATAAACACCCTTCCTCTGGGCGGGCAGTCTGTGGGGCACCGCAGAGCAGCCACCCTCAGATCTCACCTGTTAATGACCGCCTCGTCCTCTGCCAGACGGAAGACCCTGGGTCTGGGGTTCCCCTCCTGGGGCTTGGGCGTTACAGTCCCTACCTCCACAAAGCCAAAACCCATCTTGTACAGCCCGTCCACCGCCTCGCCCTGCTTGTCGAAGCCAGCTGCCAGGCCCACCGGGTTGCGGAACCGCTGCCCGAGGACTCGCACCTCCTGCGGGGCAGGGACTGGGTCACATGCTGGCAGCTGGGAGCCAGGAGGGCCAGAGCCCACCGACGCCAGGAGCCGCAGCCAGGGCCTCACCTCAGCCCCTGCAGGAGCAGCCCCGGCCCCCTCCCCTCCATTCCCTCTGCCCTGCAGGGTGTCCTCCCTGCCCCGGGGGACCCACGGCCCAGGCCATCTCCCGGATCCCGGGCTGCCCCAGGAGCCCTGCCGGGCACGTCCGCTAGCTGGCAGAGCTCATCGCCCCCCACGGACCGTGACAGGTCCGGGGTCACCCTGGAACTCGGCCACCTGCCCGCCCCCCCAGGCCCTGCGATCCCCCCCGCC
>JASVER010000165.1:1261251-1273920 GCA_030449065.1 Oceanodroma leucorhoa
GCCCCGAACCCCCCCAGCCGCCCTGCCCCCGGTCTCCCCCGCCACAGAGCCGCACCAGCACGGGGCCGTCGGGACGGGCGGGCGGCAACAGCCCGAGGGCGGCGGCGCGCAGGGCCAGGCCGTGGGCGGTCTCGGGGGGGAGAGCGCGGAGCGCGGGCATCACCGCCGCCGCGTAGAGCCGCTCGTCGCCCGCCGCCAGCGCCGAGCCCAGCAGCAGCCCGCAGCCTCCCAGCGCCGCCGCCAGCGCCCGCAGCCGCCCCTGAGAGAGGCGGTCACAGCGCGCCCGCACCGGCACCCCGCCCGCAGCCCATACGGGCACCGGCACCCCGCCCGGCTCCGCCCGCACCCCATACCGGCACCGGCACCGCACCCCGCCCGCCGCCCATCCCGGCACCGCCACACCGCCCGGCTCCGCCCGCACCCCTTACCGGCATCGCACCCCGTCCCGCCCGCAGTCCACGCCGTCTCCCGCCCCGGCACCGCCCGCTCCAGCCCCAGCCGCCCCCGGCCAAGCCCGACGCTCCTCGGGACCCCGCCGGGCCGCGTCCCGGCCCCTCCCGCCGCCCCTCGCCCCTGCACCGCCCCGGGGCCCGCCGGCCGCTCACGCGCAGCGGCGCCGCCATCTGCTCAGCCCGGCACGTGGAGGAGCATTTCCGGGAGCCCGCCCCGATGATTGGCGGAGGCCGGGCCGCCCCAGCCAATAGAGGCGCATCAGGACTCGGGGCGCGCGGCCGAATCGCGGGACGAAAGGCAGGGACGGGGCCTGCAGCGAGACCGCCCTGAGCCCGCCTACTGGCGGGAAGGGGCGGGGCCCAGCGGGATCCCGCCCCCGCCCCCTGACGGCACGTCCCCCCGGCTGCGGAGCCCGAGGAACGCGACCCGCCCCCCCCCCGCGGGGCACTGCCACGGCCGCGCCCCTGCTGCACCCCCCAGTGAAGCCACCCCGCTGCTCACAAGCCCAGGCTTTATTAGGAACCAACCCGCAAGGTACAAATCAACCCCAAACTTCAAGGATACAGATACAGCACAGGGAAGAGACACCAGGCACAGCCCCGGCTGGGAGAGCCGCTGCCCCAGTGCCCTGGCCAGGGATCCCCCAGCCCCGGGGTAAGCAGTTACTGACACGCACCCCACCACCTCCCCTGGCCCTCCTCTCCGACACGCTCAGTGCCCAGGGAAGAAGGGGCTGGTGCAGCAGCGGCGCAGCCGGCACGCACCGCACCACTCCGCCAGCCCTCTGCCCGGCCAGCCAGCGCTCCCAGGGGGTTCAGGCCGAACATGCCGCGTACGGTGCTGCCCTCCTGCGCGCAGGGAACAGACCCCAGCCGAGAATGCAGCGAAGGCCGCGGAGAGCTCCTCAAGAGTCCCGGGGGAGCAGAAGAGGGCGTCGGGCAAACCGCAACCAGATACAGCTGGAGCCAGGGAGATGGCAGGAGTGCCAGCGTGCCACACAGCCCCAAGGGCAATGCCATGCCTCCTCACGGCCGCATTCCCTGCCTCCACCCCAATCAGTTAAAAGTCCTACCAAAGGGACTTAATCACCCTTACCATACAGGCCACCGAGCAGAGAGGGGCAGCTTGCAGATGCTGCTGTCCTTAAGACCACCAGGGGAGAGGAGAAAGCCCTGTCACATCTCTGTCGCCACCTCCCTTCTCAGGGGCAGAGCCACTGCAGAGGCAGTCAGGAACGGCACCCAGAACGTCACACGCAGCTTTCCCGTAGAGCTGCCCCATCTGACAGGGGCTGCTCCCTGCTCCAGTCTCCCAAGATTCCCCGCAGTTCACCTCCTGGAGCAACAAAGATTGGGAAAGCGGCAGCATTTGGTTTAAGTACAGCAGGAAGAGAGCTCAAAAAGAAGAGCACATTCGTTTGAGGTTAATACAGGAAACCAATTTCAAGGGGAGTCTGTTTCAGAGAGAAGCAGCTGTCACAGCTCCTGCCTCTCACATTGGAGTTACAGCCCAGTCAGTTTTATGTTTTCTTCTTTAGCTCCTCAAATCTCCGAGAAAGATCATCAAAGTCAATGTCTTCAGAGGCAGAAGAGTTAGCGCCGGCAGATGCTGTTGGCAGCGTATCTGGCACGGATGGTAATTCAGGCAGCACAAAGTTCTCAAAGGTATTAGGAGCTCCAGCTCTTGGTTTAGGAGAAGGTTCTGACTTGGGCCCGGGCCCTATTTAGAACAAGAGAAATATCATTTCACCTCACCATCATCGCACTCTCACCAGGCCAAACAGAGCCACACAAAAGAAAGGTTGCTCTACCAAAAAGGCAGTACCAGTGTATTTTTCTGAACAGGACCAGTGGTCATGCACCTCCAACTGCACGTAGACTCAATGGGTAAAAACACAACGTTTTAGGTTTGTATGGCTGCAAGGGGCTGCAGCCATGGCAGATCTAGACTGGCGACCCTATCCTATGGCTGCACCAGACAGTAAGAGATCCGCCTCCACTGCCCATAGCCAGCTGCAAGTGGGCTGAAGCTCCCACGGCCTATACTAGCTGGACTGCATCAGGGGGATTCAAAGTCCCGGTTCTCTCCGTTCCAGCACCTCCTGAAGACACGAGCAGCATCACACGCTGTCACCCAGCTGTCAGACTGAAGCACACAGCCAAATCCAGTGCACCCATAGGCCCACCTTCTTCACCAGGCATCACCAACACTCCCTAGAGGACTCCATTGCATCGGCAGAAATCCTTGCTGGAGCTGGCAAGGGTCTACTTACTCTAAAAACCCTCTCCACCCTTATCAAGTGCTAGAGATAACAAGTGCTTTCAAAACACACAGAGCAGAATCACACTGTACAAGGCAGGAGAATTTTGTTATGATCCAATTACGATGCGTGAAGTGTCTAGCAAGCCTTTAGGCAGATGGACCAAGGGATAAAAGCTAGCTCTATTAGTCCTGCTCTGCTGTATGTAACCTCAACGCTCACATTAGTACAAACCTAACTACCCTCTTAGTGCTTACTTCTCTCATTCTGTTGCTGCAGAACAGTATTATTTACACCGTGTAAAAATATATTATCAGTTAGAGCTGCTGCTTTCTCATTTTATCCTGCAATGCCCTATACTTGGTCTGATGAGATAGCTTAAGCTGGAGACCCAGTACTGACTCCAAAGTCAAACTCTAGATCTTGAATTTCCCAGTGGAAGTCTGGATCGTCCCTGTTTTGAGAGGATACTCTGCATTTCCGTCAGAGTCCTCTCCAAACTCAAATCCTGCTCTCAAGATGTGTCAAGTTCTACACATTACTCCCTATATGGAAAACTTCCTCCCAGGGACACTGGGATCCCAAGCTAACCACAGCCCCTAACCACCCTAGGTTTCCCAAACCTCTTGACATACTCACCAGCCACCGGCGCAGAAGTGTCCTTGTCAGCATTAGGCTCATCAATCTGGAAAAGACGCTCTGTTACCACAGCTCTCCCCCCCACCAGGCACAGAATCACACAGGTGTGCAGGCACTGCCCAGGGGCACCAGCAGCCACACCCGTGCAGAGCAATGCGTACCCCACCCCTCCTCAAGAAGGCAGACAACCCTGGCTTCCAGCACACTCAGAAGAATCTGCCTCTCTTCCCAAGAGAAGGAGGCAGYGCTTCAACTTTCCTCCCCCTCCCTGTCAACCAAAGCAGCTCCACTGGCCATATTCTGGATCTGGATAAACAGAACATATCCACTAGCAGGTCTGAAACATGTATCAAGGACATAAGTGGGAGAAGACTGCCCTCTTCATCCCCATAATCACAGCTATTGCTTCCTTTCTTTCACAAACAATAGATAGGTCCTTGTAACCAGTAGCAAGGTACRGAATGACCCCATCTCAGGTCTTGGTCCGGTTGGGACAAAGGCCCATGGCACGGTCAGCTGTGCTGCTATAACTCCTCGTTCCCCGTGGGCTGCAGTCAGTGCCATGTATACCCAGCTAACAACTGCTGCATCTGTGCCTGCATCGCCTGGACTCAAAGGCTGCTGCGCAGCTAGTACAAGGTGTTAGCACACACAGGTGTTTGGCTATGCTCATCCCTACTAGGATACCGCAAAAACAAGAAGCATGTCACTGAAAGTAAAAGGAGAGGCATGATCATGAACTGCAGCAACAAAAACTTAGACAAGCATAGAAAGAGAAGACTCCAACCTCTCCTTCGTTGTCCCCAGGGACCGAGAAAAATCTGGGAAAGGAAGAGTGCTTAAACATACATCAGGTGGGTCAGCCGAAATTTTCATCCAGGCTAACTATGAATTAGTTCAAAAGCCATAATTAAACAGACTGAAGGTGATAAACCCTTCACATTGCAAAAAACCCAGAATTTGTGGACTGTACTTGTTAACTGTTTATCACCATTTAACAATGCAGCAAAATAGATCTTGGCTTTCCTTTGCAGCCAAAACACACAGCTGAATGAGTAACTTCTCACAAGTCATCCTCCCATCACATGCACTCAGTGATTCATCACACCCATAAGCAAAGCTAAGCACCACCCCAAAAGCTCCAAAGGTTGACAGCAATGTGCTTAATGAACATTTGCCTTTTCCGTGGCTACCACCACACTCTTTTTGAGGTTCCCTCTGCTGCCTACAATGGTGATTCAGCTCAGGCACTTACAGACTCGTATGTTGGAGGGGTTGCCGGAATTGGTGGCGGATGGATGTTAGTGAAAGGCTGGTAGGTCCCCACTGGTAGGCCATTGAAGTTCTCCTGTAGAGAGAGATTACAGTCATGCACCAGACTACTCACCTGGGAGATCGACCATGGGACACAATGCACCTACAGCTGCTATGGGACTCAGCAAGTATCCAACCTGATATAGTTTATACTTACTAGGAAAAGATTCTCAAGTATTCAGTCACAGATAGTCACCTGGAGCAAGCAGAATTAGCATGACTAAACACTTCATCTTTCAAGGCATTAAAAGTACCAGGACAAAACCAGTAATACCCTGCCTTAAGCACACCTGAGCCATTTCTCCTGAGTGCAGTATCACAAAACAGGAAGGAAGTCTCTGGCTCACTCGAGGCTTTGTACTACCCTTACTTGTAACACAACAGTGCCTCAAAGATCTAGACTTGGCACAAGTCCTCAGCCTGGGCCTTTAGCCAGCTGATGATATTTGGCCCAGATTTTCCACAAAAAAAMCACTGCAGCATTGCTGGGACCATATTAAGCTTCCAAGCCATCCCACTGCTCTGCCACTCTCCAGTCTACACAGATATCCTGTAAATGACTGAATTCAGAGAACAGTGCTCTTTTCAGCTCCCACCTCATAAAAAATCATCTCCCAGAGCCCCTGGCCTGGTCCCTTCCCCTCACAGGTCTGAAAGCAGGGCACTTGTGCATTTTTCTGTGCTGTTCCCACCCCACAAAACTCACCTGATTTCCTTGACTGAATCTTGGCACACTACCAGCCTACCAACTTCAAAGTGCAGCTCCAACCCCTGGTCAAAAGCCTGACAGTCAGGAGACTGCCTCAGGAGTTAAGTCTGGACTCCTCTGTTCCCTGAAGGCAAAGAGGGCTGGCTGGAGAACAGGGGTAGGAACCTCCACAGTCAAGAAGCAACATGAAGCTTCAGCTGCACTGCCAACAATTTCCATCCCATGCAGTCTCACAGCAACACAGTGGCCTTCTGACACATCAAGCTATCAGGTATAGACACTTCCCCATCAGCCCACATAGGGCTAAGCACCACAATCGGAGTCTTCCACAGAAAGAGGGAATGCTCGAAGCAAAGGCACTTACCGGTCCCTTTGGAGGCGGATAGGAGAAGGGCGGATTTGGTGTTGGCATGGGCATAGGCATCATCACTGGCATGGGTACTATTCCATCATGACCGAGCATCGGGGCTGTAAATCCACCACCTCCTCCCCCTCCATGGCCACCCTTCTTCACATCATCTGTGAATCCCACATCAATCAGATCTGCCTCTCCATCTGCAGGGGCTTCCGCCTGGAGAGGGTGGAAGAATTCTGCTCACCAGCACATCTCTATTCTGATCACAACCCTCTGAACAGCATCAGATGCAGCATTTGTCACTGGTCAAGATGGGACAACACAACAAGGACAGAACAGACAGCAGCTACACAGTAATATTAATGGAAATCAGAAAGGGAACCAGACTATAGCATGACTAACTACAGCCCTAGGGCTGTGGGAAGGAGCAGGGATTGTGCTATGCTACAGCTCTCTAGAGGATACCAAAGCACAATCACCACCGAGTTTGCTGCAATGCCACAGCTCTGTGCTTTGAAAGCCCGCACAGCACTAACGGGACATTTCAGCCACTGGAACACAGAAGAGAGCTCCAGATTTACAGGTGCCCGCCTCACTCACCATCACTACTGAGTCAGGCTCATAGGGCACGTTGTAGTTCTTGGCAATCTCGATGAGGTATCTCTCCACCAGAATCTTGGGTGGTGCCTCCACGCTCAGCTTGTGCATCAGCTGGAATACAAGGGTGCAGAGACACTCAGCGGGACCGGGGCAGCGCAGCACAGCCGAGCTCTATCCCAGCCACGGCCACCTGCTGCGGGGAGCACACTGCAGCCTCGGGGAGGCCTTTCCTCCCAGCACAGCACTGCTGCAGAGGAGGCTGCTGGCAACCACAGGCCAGGGCTCCACGTGCTCTGCTCCTCTCCATCCACAGCCAACACAGCAGCACCCCACTGCCAGGGACCTCAGCACTAGGCTCCCGTGCAGGCAGGCCCCCAGCGGCACAGCTGGCCCACCCTACTCTGCAGTGAGCCACAGGCATCAGCCACTGGTCACAGGAAAAAGGGGCAGAAAGCCACAACAGGCATGTCTGTTCTGCCAGCTCCATATGGCTGCAGCTGTTCCACCAGTTCGTTACCCTGTCATTGACTGTCCCAATCTGGTTTGTCCGGCACAGCTTCCCATACTCCTTGCTGTACTTGGCACACAGCTGGTCAGCAACCTGCAGCAGGAGAGAAACTCTGGGAACGTGCACAGCCTTGCTCTCCCCCACCACAGACTGCACATCTGCTGTAGTCCCTACAGCTGCCCGCCTCCCCCGCCACCCCAGATTGCCCTCACTTCTGCCACTGAGTGCCCCAGCTGAGCAGCCTTAGCCATCCCTGATGCTCCAGGGACACCTATACTGGGGTCTCCATCTGCAGAGCCCATAAAAACACACCTTGTGCCTTAATGACACCGAGTCTCAGCCAAAGGCTTCCACCAGCTTCTGGCAGCATCGCCCCCACCCTGCACATGTAACACCCCTCAAACAACCCTACTCACAATCTTCAACTCAGCCACTTCCGACTGGAGTCGTGGTGCAGCCCAAATCAGTGTAGATACTGCTTCTGCCAGGCCAGAGTCCAGCTCCCTAAGGACAACAGAAGACAATCATATCTCCATACCAAGTACTTAGTCTTTGCTGCCCTCAATCTGCTTTGCCTGAAAGTCACCACCCTCCATGCTGGGCTCCAGAATCTTCCCTGCACAGGGAAGGAAAGGTCTCTGGAGGCCCTAGGACACTGAGACAAACAGGTGCCCTTCTGTATCCCAGGCCTGCCCGCAGCAGTACCCCTCCCTGGACCCTCTCCCACAGCATACCCTCTAGGCCAGAGCTTACTTCATGGACTGAATCAAGCCAAAGCGGGCTAGCAGCAGATCGCAGTACAGCTCCAGGATCTCCATGGCCTCCACAAGGTAATCTTCACGGATGATGTGCTCCACACGAATCCTGGCACGCTCATCTTTTCCGGCTGCCAGATAATCTGCAATCTCCTTCCTTGCCTTCTGGGCCAACTCAGCTACAGCACATATCCCCAAGGCCAGTCACTGTGCTGGCAGGGGTTGCTGCCTCTGTACCTGCCACAGTCCCCACCACACACAAAGCCATCATGAGCTCCTCTCTCTCCTTCATTAAGCCTCTGCAGTGCAAGACACTGAGCCATGGCTTGGTGGAGCCCTTGTTTCTAGGTCCTAGCACACCAACTCACAGGAGAGAGTGGGCTTTTAGCTGCTAGAAACACTCTTACACCTTCAACTTCCCTGAAGAGTCAATCAGAACCAGGGATCTTATCTGTGTCTGGGCAGGGCAGGACAGCACAGGTGGGGACAGCCTCCCACAGCACCCAGGAAGTTCCCCACTATGCCGTGGGCACAGAAGGCCCAGGAGAGAGTCCCCGGGGCAAGCTGGCATGTCCCTCCACACAGGGCCCACAGCTACCACCCCATGCACCCCATAAATTGCACTCCGACACCTGCCAGGAAGGTGGACAGAGGCCGTGTTGTGGCCAGCCTGCTCCTCTGGGTACTCGCACACCGGAGCAGACTGCAAGGCCTGGGTCCAGCAAAGAATAGCAAAAGGCTGCTCCATACTCGGCCCATGAAAGCACCCTGACTCCAGAAAAGTCTTCTCCTCAAGTTTGCTGAGCCCCAAAAGCATCCTGGGTCACACCTGCCCCCTCAAATACTCACTCTTCTTTTTCTCCAGCAGTTTGAGGCGATTGATGACAAGGCGCAGGTTGACTCGCAAGCGCTCAGCCTTGAACCCAGAGCCCAACATGATAAACACTTTCTGTGGGAGAAAAGGGGAAGGTCATTGGAACCAGGAGCTGTTGGTCACGCCGGAAGGACACCAGTCACTGTTTTACTTGGGGGGAAAAAAAAACAAAACAGTTTCTCCAAACAAACAGGTACAGGCCTGCTATTCCTGAATCTGGTTATTTAGAAATGACTGGACCTACAGCACCCATCATTCCCTTTCCCACTTTACAACCCTGCACCTAACCAAGGCCAACAAGGAATAGAAACTTCCTGGATATTCCCATTCTGACAGACAGAATCTCGACCCCAGAAACAGATATAAGATGATCAAAAACTGGGACTACTCCATAAATAGGCACAGGGTTAGAAAACATACCCTAAAACAAGAAGTTAAAAGGCCTGGGTCTATTTAATCTAGACAAGTGACACTAGCCACTGATGTGAATACCAGAGTACAGTAACGTTTTAAGAATGTTAGACAAACATCTACCAGCACTAGTCTAGTAAAATGTGATTGTGCTTCAGTTCAGTAAGCTGAGCTTACTGAGCTGGTATTTTGAGGTTCCATTCAGCCCTAGACTTCTAAGAAGCCCAAGTGGAAAAAAATCTCAGATTTCAAGAAACAAGAAACAGCATAGCTGCTAGAAGACGTGCTTTCATTCCCTTACTTCGAAAGGTGAGGGAAGCAAARCAATGCCTCGAGATGCCATCTGGCACAACAATCACACAGTCAAATCCTCTCTGTTACTTCATTGACAAAAACACATCTTTAAAGAAACATGAAAGTGAACTGCAAGAACCAAGCCAACCTCTGTCCTATTAATATGCAAGTTGTAAAACAGCTGTATGATTAACCCAAGGACTGTACAAACTAAGACAGTAACAGTCCTGTCATCAGAAGGAAAAAGTTGCCATTCCATATTCCCCACACTCTTCCTGCTTACTGAACACATGCTCTGGCACTTCTCCAGCCTCTCATGAGCCAGTTCAACTCATGAGTTCTACAGAAACCTAACTCAGAAGACAGTTTATTACGGCATTTTGTTATGCCAAAAACTGTTCATCAAAAAAAGCCTTCTCTAAGAGCTATCACATAAAAAGACCACAGCTTGTACCTGAAGGGCACATTAGAGCAGACTTTTGGATAGTGATAGCATTTTGTGTATAACTACTGGTTTACATAAGATTTATTACTATCTAGAGTATATCCAGTTTATTTAGCTGACCTATTCACACATCAATACAGGTATTTCAATGATTCACAGAACCAACAAAGCTCAAGAAACATTGCTACAGAAATATATATGTGTGCCATAAAAMGCAAGTTCTGCCTTTCTGTAACTGGAACATACTCCTACAACATTAAAATAATTTTACAGTGCTGCAAGAAACAGTCTCAGCACGAGTTGCAATGTCTCCGTAGAAGTACTTACTAAATAACTGTTCTGATAAACAACAACCTGTTTTAACAGATTAGTTCAAAATACAGCTATTAAGCAGCAGCCAGCACACCAGCCAGTCTTTCACAACCATCCTACTGTCATTCTAAAACCTTTTGTTGCCCCACTCCCCTGCATGAGGCTCTCAGCCACGCTGCTGCAGAAAGGCTGATCCAGTGCTTCCTTCCTTGTACCTTGCCTTCCCATTCCTCCCTGTAGACGGGCTGCTACGCCGACCAGACCGAAACCAACCTTCACTGGTACAGCAATTAGCCTGTTCCAGAATGGCTTCCAGCTGCATTAGTCAGCTGGCGAGACTCACCGCGTAGCTGCCCAATGGCCAGGCCTAGTTCAGAAAAGCGCGCAGGCAGCGCCGGAGACCCTGGGTTAGCTTTACCGGCGCAGCCGCACCCTGACGGGGCTGAGGGGGAGAGATACCTCTGCCTCCCCGCTGCCGTCCCCAGCGCCGCGGCAACGTCCCACAGCGCGGGCGGGGCAGGCCGTGGGGCAGGCCGCGGGCCTGCCCTCAGCCCAGCCAGCGGGCACTCGGGGCAAGGCATCCCCCGCACTACCGGCACCCTCTCGGCCACGGAGCGCGCCCCATCGCCACGAGCTCGGCCGCTACAGCCACAGCCGCACTCACCGGCCGCCCCTCCGCGCAGGCTTCAGGCACCCAAAATGGCGGGCCTCAACCGCACCACCTCACCGCGTGCGGAGGGATTCACGGAGCCGGCACTCCCCGCTCCTTACCCGGGGCACGACCGAGCTGGTGCGGCAGCTACGGCGGCGAGGCTGCAAGGAGCGCTTGCCGCACCGCCGGGGCGGCGTCCCGGCAAAGAAGCGGCAGCGGCACAAGCGAGGAGAGCGGCGCTGGGGGACTAAATGACCCAGCGGAGGGATCCTTGTCGCGCGACTGCCTGAGTGTTAGTCCCGATTGGCGTCCGCCGGTACCCGCCCCCGGCGCGGAGGTTCCGGCAGCACAGCGTTCCGCCTGCGGCTCCCCCTGCCRCTTGCCCCGCCTCTACGGGGGACGGGAGCCGCTCGGCTGAAGACACTGCGCCGGGTCGCGGGCGAGCGGAGGGGTGTCTGGTTCTCTGAGGGCCAGGCGGCGGTGGCGCCTCCGCGAGGGAGGGTCGGGCCGAGCCTGGGCCCGGTCCCGGGGGCTGCGGTCCCGCCGCTGCGTTTCTCCGGGGCGGCGCAGCCCCGAGGGTGAGCGGGCCCGGCGCGAGTGCCAGGCGGTGCCCGCAGGCCCAGGCGGCGGCGGCTGCTCTGGGGCTGGCGATGGCCCGCGGGGGGAGGCAGCCCAGAGGTCCCGCTCTGCGGTGCGGAGCGGTTCATTTCTAAACAGATGCATGAGTTCGTAACGCACGTGGCGGCTCTTAAATTAATAGTAAAGTGATTTTTGACCTTGCAGGGTAAGCGAGATTCTGGTGAGCAGGGGCAGCCGTTTCCCGACGCGGGCGTGCCGCGAAGCTGCTGCCAGCGGAGGGGGCCGGGGTACGCCGCGCTGCCCGCCGGGGTACGCGAGACCCACAGCTGCACGAATGAGCCGCTCCGGGCGGCGCGGAGCTGCTGGCTGGGACGGATCCATGAAGAACAGGTGAGAAGCTTCAGATAATGAAGAACTGGCGCCCGGGCTCTGCGGGGCAGGTCTCTGACAGCCCGCAGGGCGCTGCCGCCGCTGTGCCGGGGCCCTGCCCGTGCCTGTGCCCGCGCCCGTGCCCGCGCCGCGCGCTCTGGCGGCGCCGCCATCTTGCCCGTCTGTCTGTCCGGCGGCCCTTTGTCTGTCTGCGGCTCCCCGGCGCCTGCAGCGGGACCGGGTAAGGCGGGCCGGGCCGCGGGCCGAGGCCGTCCGCCCGCGAGGGGCGGGCCGGATCCCGCCGCCCGCCTGAGGGGCGGCAGCGTCGGTCCCTCTACCTGCGAGGGGCCGGGCCGGTCTGTCTGTCCGGGCCGGCGGGCTGGGTCCCTCGGTCGTCCGTCGGCATCGTGGGGGGCCCGGGCTGGGTTGCTCCGTCCCTCCCGCTGCCAGGGGAGCGGGGTCCGTTTGTCTGGGTGTCCCCCGCTTGCGGGCTGGATCCCTCCTTCTGCCGCCTCCCGAGTGCTGGGACTGCTGCTGGATCCCTCTGTCGGTGGCAGGCAGGCGGGATCCCCGTGTCCGTCTGTCGTTGGGAGGCTGACGGGATCCCCGTGTCCATCTGTCAGTGGGAGGCTGACGGGATCCCCGTGTCCGTCCGTCGTTGGGAGGCTGACGGGATCCCCGTGTCCGTCNTGGGAGGCTGACGGGATCCCCGTGTCCGTCCGTCGTTGGGAGGCTGACGGGATCCCCGTGTCCGTCTGTTGGTGGGAGGCTGACGGGATCCCCGTGTCCGTCTGTCAGTGGGAGGCTGACGGGATCCCTGTGTCCATCAGTCTGAGGAGTGTGACGGGATCACTGTGTCCATATGTCGGAGGGTGATGGGATCCCTGTGTCCATCTGTCAGTGGGAGGCTGACGGGATCCCCGTGTCCGTCTGTCATTGGGAGGCTGACGGGATCCCCGTGTCCGTCTGTCATTGGGAGGCTGACGGGATCCCCGTGTCCGTCTGTCAGTGGGAGGCTGACGGGATCCCCGTGTCCGTCTGTCATTGGGAGGCTGACGGGATCCCCGTGTCCGTCTGTTGGTGGGAGGCTGACGGGATCCCCGTGTCCGTCTGTTGGTGGGAGGCTGACGGGATCCCCGT
>JASVER010000165.1:1273990-1353478 GCA_030449065.1 Oceanodroma leucorhoa
ACGGGATCCCCGTGTCCGTCTGTTGGTGGGAGGCTGACGGGATCCCCGTGTCCGTCTGTTGGTGGGAGGCTGACGGGATCCCCGTGTCCGTCTGTCATTGGGAGGCTGACGGGATCCCCGTGTCCATCTGTCATTGGGAGGCTGACGGGATCCCCGTGTCCGTCTGTTGGTGGGAGGCTGACGGGATCCCTGTGTCCATCTGTCTGGGGATAAATGGGTTCAGCTCCTCCTTTTGTCTGTCTGTCTGTCTGAGGGGACTGTGGGGATTGATTCCTTCCTCTGTCAGAGGATGAGGAGTCGATGTTTCCCCCCTTGTAAAGTTTGAGGGGGTCGGTGTGTCCCCACCTGTGAGGGACAAGGGGGTGCCTCCCTCCCCGTCTGAGCTGGGGTGCCGGTGGTCCCTCCCCATGTGAGGGCAGGCAGCGTGTCCTCACTGCCTGTCCCTGTCCCTGCCTGCCCAGGGAGGTCCTGGCAGCAGGGAGGGCGCAGCAGCCCCGCTGTTCCCCTCGTCCTGTGCCTGTCTGCGTGGGCAGCGAGGTCAGTCCCTTTGAGGGGCATCTGTCTGGGCTGAGACCTGTCCCTGGGCTGGCCACACCGTCCCCACAGCTGTCGCCGCTGTGTCTGGAGCTGTCACCGTAGGGCGGCTGGTTCCCTTGTCTGCCTGGGCTGGGTTATCCCGTGCCCAAGGCCAGCTTTCTGGGCACGGTGGGGCCTTGTGTCCCCTCAGTCTCTCTCTGGGTGGGGGCCAGAGATAGGGCAGGGTCGCAGGTTTGATTAGGCTCTTGCCCTACCAGCCGTGGGAATGGACAGGAGGGAGAAGGGTGTTTGGACTGAGATGGCAGTCACTCTTGAGGTGGGGCACTCTTAGCTTTTCGTGTGCTGGGGGACAGGGTTGCTTATATCTGCTTGAGAACTGGGTGGGACTGCCCATACACAGTGGTTTCTGAAATGCTTGTGGATCGTGTTGGATGCTGGCACTGAATATGGCTGTGGTGATGCAGAACGAGCCCTGTAGGCAGGAGGGTGGGGAATGACCCCGAGACAGTCAGCTGCGTTTGGCCAGAGGCTCAGGAGGTTCCAGTGGTGTGTGTGACAGGCTCTTCTCTTCTCAGGTGAGCCCTCTGCTGAGGGAACGAACACTCTGTGCTCCCAGGTCAGGGAAACATGTCCCGTCGGAAACAGACCACTCCTAACAAAGTTCACTGTGAGTATTATGTTACACAGCATTGTGGGATCCTTGCCCTAGCTGGATTGTTGTGGAGTGAGATGGGGAGGAGGGGAACGATGAAAAGGCACAGTTTGTGGGGGAATGGTGGTTACTCACGTTTTATCTTAGGGACTGTAAGAACAGAAACTGAGCTCTATGCATCAGGGGAGCTGGCTGTGTCCTGGCATGGCAGGACAGGGATAGGCTTGGACAAACAATTAATGCTGTAAAGGTAGGTGTGTATGTGCAGGACCTGTAGCTGTGCTTTGCATTCACATTGTCACAAGTGCAAGTTAGTATACTAAGAAATGTGAGTTGGGGGCTCTCGCCCATCTTGGGTAGCAAGGGAAGTTCTAGGCAAGGTGGTTTGAGTGTGTGGCTGAAAGGCAGGAAGTCCTGGGTTCTGATCTTTGCCCTACCACAGACTCAACTGGCTGGCCTTGGACATGTTACTTACGCTCACTGTACCTCAATTTCCTACCAGGTAAAGTAAGTAAAGCCATTTGCTCTTCCCTTGCAGGGAATGGGCAGTGGCTAAGTAATTTACTGGACAAGCTATCTGTCAGATTGTTCTTGAGCTGATAGGACAGATCTGTGTTTCTCCAGCATTGTCAAGACCCTGGCATTTGTTTGATAGTGAAAGTGCTGAAGATGCTGTACATCAGCACTTCTTGTGGGCAGGCTACAGCGAGATGTTAGTGGAGCTGGGAGACACGTATGGATGTTTGGCTGCAAAGGGGAAACTGCACATAAATGGCTTTTGTTTGACTGATTGCAGCGGAAGGAAATTGGGGGGATTGAAGCTATGCCCTTGTACATACCCAGCTTTGCAGCTGGAGACACATTTGGAATTTGGGCTGGAATGAGGAAAACGAATTTCCACTTCTGTAGACAGGTGAAAGCAAGGCTGATGAGAGCGCCCTAGGTATTGCTAAGCTGTAGTAGCTGTCAGGAGTATGGGACAGAGAGCTGAATGCTGCAGCCCTAACATTGCCTCACTTTGCTGATGCTGCTGGCTTGCATGTCTCTGTGTGTTTCTCTGTGCTGCCTTTTTGTATGGGTACAGCAACAGGAATCTATGTATGCTGTTCTCTCTACTAGGGGAAAATACACTGTGGTATAGCCTAACACTTTGCACGCTCTGTGAGCGTACTGGGGAGAATTACCTCAGTCTGGGACTTGAAAGCCCCCTTGGCTGCTAGAGCTAGGCATGGGAGAGCTGACAAAGCTTTCCTTGGTGGCCAGCGTAAGAGTCTTGAGGTGTGGCTTTTGGCATCTGCACTGACTTATGCTCTCTGATACCTGCTTCTGGGCGCTGGGTTCAACAGTGGGCAGAGTATAGCTTTGATTTGCCTGATAGTACATTAATGACTTTGGAACTGTCTTCCTTAGAGAAATTTGATGTGTCCTGTGTTTTGTCCTATGATGCCAGTAACACATCTTGTGCCCACACACTTTTGCTTCTGAGAGTGCCCAGATATTACTGCTGCCGTTTAGATCAGACATATAAGGCATGCACTTACACTGTCTCCCCTGGTGTAGAGTCATGGTCTCTTATGTATGGAAACCAAGGGGTACACCAGCTCTAATGGTGCAGGTGAAGTTTCCATGGTGTTTAGATGGGCTGTTTTCTGCACTCCGCTATGTAAGGGTTATGTTCTTCAGAAGCTTGTACTATTGTATACAAAACTATACATATTATGGAGGTCAGTTGTGCACTATTTTCACARTGAACATTGCTTTTTTATCTGCAATACAAGTGAGTGTATCTCCAGTTTTGGTCTCAGGGGAAGCTATCTGACGTGCTACCAGCGGGCAGGAGGTTGAGGTTATGGCATCTGGTATGCCATAGAGAGGAATTCTGGGACCTGTTCACCTCCTTTACATGTGGTACATTGCTACAGAGCAACTATTCAACAGGAGCCATCAGGAGCAGCAACTAGGACCACGAGAAAATAAAGGGACTGAAAGATACAAGAAACATGTCATTGGTGATGTCTCCACCTTGGGATGGAAAATCTTGTCTCTCTTATGATGAACACCACCAAATCGTTGGGACTTCTCTGTCTACCTAGCCTGCTGTGTATCTGGAGGGCCCAGAAATGCCATGCAGTGCACTGACGAGGATAATCGGAGAGAGCATCAGCTCCAAGAACTGGGTGAGCCAGCAGAATGAGGAGTCAGGCTGAGACATAGCAGACACGTTACTGAGACTTCTTCACAGGGACTGAAGTGGTTGGGAGGAGAGGAATAAAAGGGACAGCAGGTATGCAGCTTTTTACGCAGTTGTCTGCAGCTGGGGTCTGATTTGGCAGGATGTGGGGCTGGGGAAGTGCTTTTTGGATTTGCATAAATACTGCTGTGAATATCTAACTGGACAAATTTGTGGGAGGACAGTGCCTACTTCTTCCTTGCATGGCCACTCCATGTTATCTTCCTTCTTGGATTCACTAGGGCAAGTGACAGCTGCAGATCTCCTCTCCCTGGCTTGCTCGGTGCCACCTCTTTCCAGGGTTCCTTTCCAGGCTTGGCATGGCCCTCATTTAACCTTGCTCTCACAACAACATGGTTTGCTGTCCTCACTTAGCACAGAATCACTTTCTTTGGCATGCAGAGCGATCGGCTGGGAAGTTGTGTGGTTACAAGTCAAAACAGTTTTAAATGGAAGTTGATGTGTAAGGAAATTCAAAATAATACAGAAACAATGATAAAAATCACTGTTATCACGGAAGTCTCATTGTGCATGATGGCCAGTCCTTCTACAGTTTTAATTGCAGTCATTTTACCTTTAGCAAGGCTGCAGCACATACTTGTCTCTTAATAATTTAATTTTGTTTTGCCACATGGTGCATGAAAAACACTTACACCTGACAAAGTGGTAACCAATAAAACTGTAATACTGGAATACACTTATTGCATTGCCCATTCCACATTGAACTGAAAAATACAATGCAGTTACATTGTTCSTGTGGAGATATCTTAATTGGTTCAATTTGGTCTTTATTTTCTCACAGACTCTAAAGTATAAAAGTATAAAATCTCTCTAAGCAATTCATCTGATCGTGCATTCAAGCCCATCCGTTGCTGCACTGTGACTCCATCAGTTATGGGCTACTCACTGTTCTTGTGCTTGCCAAAAATTCACTGCAGGTGTTAGCGTGCACTTTTATTTTCTCTCCCTGCTGTCCCATGAGCTGCTTTTCTTTCTATTGCTTGTACTCTTTGCAAGTGATGCTTATTTTAGAAGTCTTGAGAACAGCTTTTGTTAATCAAATTAATTCCCACTTCCTAGCTCTATTTATCATGGTCCAAATATCCCATTAGTCCTCTATTTCCTTCCCTCTCCCTCTGATACACACACATTCTGTGTTCTTCAGTGTTCCTTGAATTCTGCTCTCTWTAATATTCCCAGTTTGAAGAGAAAGTATCTTGCAAGAAATAGCACCCAGCATTCCAAACCGAGCAGAAATGTTACTTGCATCAGAATCCTTGGTTCTTAAAGAGCTCTGTGGGCTGCCGTTGTTAACTTTTTCAATTGTGTTGTTTTTCATTTCAGTAACCACTACAGCAGTGTGGACAACCCAGAATAGCGATGGGGCAGGTGGACTAGATCCACAGTGGTGGAAAGACTTGCAAATTTCAGGTCCAGGAAAGGAACACAGAGAAGACCTACATGAACAGGGACTTTAAATTGATGTACAAGGAGGGAATAAAGTGGCTCATCTCTGAGAGACCTTTCTGTTTAGGAAGGAAGACAGGGGAATGATGCAGTTTCTTTTGATTTTGTTTTGTGGATTTTGGGGTGGGGGTTGTTTGTTTGTGTGTTTATTTTCCAGAACACGTGAGAGTTATCCTGCATTCATACAGTTCAAGAAGGGAAGGGCTCAGGAGAAAAATCCTTTCTGGCTACCAAGTTGATACACCACCAGATCCTAGCAGTCATAACTGCCCCTGTTGCACAGTATCACAGGGCTGCCCCCTACCTCCACAGCTGCTCACCTGGCATCCCACTCATTTACAAGATTATGGAGAGGAGAACTGGAATGCAAAGCAGAGGCATTTGTATGATCTTTCACTGTCCTACATCTCTAGCTGTTTGTAAAACAAATACAGTGACTTGTTTTGGTGTTGCGGTCAGCCTGCAGCCCTTTTTGTATTTAATAAAGAAACTTCTGGAGAAAAGTCTGTGAATTCAATATTGAGCATAACATCCTTTACTGATAGCAGTGCTCCTAAAGCTGTTGCCCGTCTTACTCCCTTTCCAAATGAATGTAAGTGTATTCAAAGTGGGGTGGAGGTGGGGGTGTAAGTGTCTGTATATGAGTATGTGTGTGCAGAAACAATAAAAGTGTAACCCTGTACCTATCAAACATTAAAGCTCTAAAGCTTCATCAAAGTAGGACTCAGTCCATCAGTAGATGAACAGGACACCCTTCCCTAAGTTCTTTTGGAGACAATGTTGGTTTAATACATAAGAAATTCTGTGTAAGCTAAAGATAGCATTTTTAAAAGTTTGTCTTTCCCAGTTCCATGATCCCTTTTAGATACCGGCTAGTGGAGAATGCACAAGATGTCATCTGCTAACAGCACTGGTTTGGTTCATGGTTTGCATTTCCAGCTGTAAGCTGATAGTTCTCTGCACTGCGCTGAGTCAATGCTAACTTGGTTCTGGGTATGTTGTACAGAAAGGCCACTGGCAGACATGATTGCTCTTAGTTGTTGTGATTGACGCTAGTGTTACTGATAGGAGGAGTTCCCTCCTCAGTCACCTCATAAAGATCACAGCTTTCAAAATCCTGCAGACTGTCTGTATAGCTGAGCAGGAGCTTACCTGCCRTTAGACTCCAGGCTGCTGCTCAGTGGAAACGTAAGCCATCTGGAAGGGGAAAGGGGGAAGAAAACAAACATCTAACTGCTTCCACTGGCAGTTGCAGTGGTGTTTGGGAATCCTGTTTTGTAAGTCTGTCACAGCACATCTCCCACTGTAGTTTTACATGTCCTRTGTTCTGCAGGTTTCCTCGTTTCATCATACTTTCTCTTTGTCTTGCAATGCTTCTTTCGTCTCTGGGCTTTTATCCTGGTGGTTTGTGGATATCTGCTTCTTGGAGAGGCACTGTAATTCTCTATGTCTGCTGTTCATACAGTCTGTATCTCAGTCCCACCAATGTGAGGTTGTGGTCCAGACATAAAAGCAGCACTCCAGGTTATGAAAACCATTCAGTGCTGGAATGGCTTCTGATGGGGGTACATGTGTCACAGCAATCACGACGGTACCTGCTACTTTCAGTGACAAATAGATTGAGAGTGCCCCTCAGCACCCCTCTTCAGCCCGCATGGATTGTGTTCTCAAGTCTTTGCAGAAACCTTTCTCACATTTCTGAAACAGAATGATAAATGCCTTCAAGTGCTTTTGGAAACCTCCGTGGGGATGTTGGGAACTAAAACTCTCCTCCCACACTCTCCGTGAAGCTTCTGAAGGTCTTTGAAATCTTCCATAAATTAATGCTTTCTAAAGCACTGCCGGAAATTGAGAGGTAAGCACCGGAAAGGCAGTGTCAGTATGAATATGGCGCAAAGCTGGCTGGAACAGTTTAGCATGTGGGAATGTACCTGTCCTTGTAACAGGACTGGTGCTCTCTCAATGGGTCAAGAATTCAATTCCCTGGTTATACTGATGCCAGTTGTGGCCCTATACTAAAAAGCACAATTTTGTTCCAAAATCTTTTGTTTTATGTGAAAAATGCACTGTGTCTTCCGCAGCATTTTCACATTTATGCTTTGAGCGGTTCTTGAGAACTTAGAAACCAGTTGATAAATTAACCCAAAAGCTAGCCCGCTGGGAACTTCAGCGCCTTGTCCCAAGTGCTCCCAGCTCATCCACTGAGAAAGGCAAATCATGACTACACCTGGAACAAAGTCAATTGTTTGATTTAATATGCAAATTAATGGTTGCCTTTTATTGTTATTCTTTGGAAGCAAAAGTTTTCCTTAGCAGGGATTGCTGTAAGAAGTTTTCTTTCAGAGAAGCACAAATAATTGCCTTCTTTTGATGTGTTTGCCCTCTCCTATTGAGTCRAGGTACTAATGATCAGTGTCTTTCAACAAAACACACTGTAAGCTATCCTAAACAAGCATCTCAGCTTTCTGGGTTCATTTGCTTAGTTTTCTGTTTTGAGCATATGAAGTGTCACTGAGATGTATTTTAGCCAGAGCCACCCCTGGCCAAGGCAAGGTAGTGAAGCAAGTTATCCATCTTGTAAGCAGGAGAACAGTAGCTCTGAGTACAAACACCTTCTTGATGGGCAGCTTGTCCTCAGTCCTCCTGGGACAGAAGGTGGTGACAGAGCATGCCAAGGACAACCCCTGGTTTTCGTATCACTGTGGAGAGCAGATGAGGTGCCAGGCACCCGGGGAGATACTATTTTTGTGCAAGTTGCCTGTTATAGCAGGGAATAAAACTTAATGATTCAGAAGAGCCATACAGCATATGCCCAATTTGGGATACTGTCATAGTCCCTGAGTGGCTTCCCCTCTGCCTAGAGCTGTGGTATAACTCTGTTGGCAGAGAGCTTGGTAGCAGAGAAAGCCACCTGGCTACCTATGGCGGATGTAGGGAATCTCACATTTTTTTTTTGTGGCTGGAGTGGTGTATAAAGAGTATGCAGAGAGCAGCCTGGTGCTGGACATTTCAACTAGTGAGACTGTTCTAGACACAGGGACTGGACTCACATCGGCAGGTACAAGAGGCTGGTGTTGCAGGGTAGGCAAGCAGAGAGGTTACTTAAATGCTTTCTGAGAGGTGACCTCAGAGGTTCTGCACAGTGCAGGTGATCAGCCCCACACCTGCAGTGTATTGGCAAGCCTTGGTGGTGAAAGAAGCGTGACCAGCAGGTCGAGGGAGGTGATTCCCCCCCTCTACTCTGCTCTCGTAAGACCCCACCTGGAGTACTGCATTCAGCTCTGGGGCCCCCAACATAAGGGGGACATGGACCTGTTGGAGCGAACCCAGAGGAGGGCCACAAAGATGATCAGAGGGCTGGAGCACCTCTCCTATGAGGACAGGCTGAGGGAGTTGGGGTKGTTCAGCCTGGAGGAGAGAAGGCTCYGGGGACAYATTATAGCAGCCTTCCAGTACATGAAGSRGGCCTGCAAGAAAGCTGGAGAGGGACTTTTTACAAGGGCATGTGGTGATAGGACAAGGGGTAATGGCTTTAAACTGAAAGAGGGTAGGTTTAGGTTAGATATAAGGAAGAAATTCTTCWCTRTGARGGTGGTGAGGCACTGGAACAGGTTGCCCAGAGAAGTTGTGGATGCCCCATCCCTGGAAGGGTTCAAGGCCAGGCTGGATGGGRCTTTGAGCGACCTGGTCTCGTGGAAGGTGTCCCTGCCCATGGCAGGGGGGTTGGAACTAGATGATCTTTAAGGGCCTTCCAACCCAAACCATTCTATGATTCTATGAAAGTAATGGAACGGCACCAGTCTGACTCTTTGTCCTTGTGGCTGCCAGGGGAGCAAGTCTTTGCAGGGCTGGAGGAGCAAGCCCGCCAAGCCATGATGAAAAACAACTTTCCTGGAGCTCTTGGGGACCAAAGGCCAGACATTCATCCGCTGCAAGACCCCGACTCCAGCAGCAGTGAGTTCTGCCCCTTCCAATAATTGCAAGGTAGTGGACTGGGGAGACGAGAGGAAATGGCCTCAAGTTGCACCAGGGGAGGTTTAGATTGGATATTAGGAAAAATTTCTTCACTGAAAGGGTAGTCAGGCATTGGAACAGGCTGCCCAGGGAAGTGGTGGAGTCACCATCACTGGAGGCGTTCAAAAAACACGTGGATGTGGCGCTTCAGGACATGGTTTAGTGGGCATGGATACTGGGCTGATGGTTGGACTCAATGATCTTAAAGGTCTTTTCCAACCTTAATGATTCTATGACTGACAAGGGGTGAGGCTAGGTGCTGTACAGCTTGTGGGGGTCCTCTGAGGACCATCTTATCCATCTCCTCCTCTGGGTTAGCCCTTGGCTCCTGTGCAGGACTTAGTGTCAGCAAACAGCAAGAGCAGGGCTGCTCCCTAAGGGAAGGCAAGCCCAGAGCCAAGGACCACCACAACATAGATTGGGCAACAACCTCACCACCAGGATGCAGTCCCAACTTGTCAGAACAGGGTGGCAATAGCAGTGGGTCCAGCTGATGGTCCAGTGATTGTCAAGCAAGGCAGGATAACAGGCTAGGTCCAAGGACTCTACAGAGCACTTCAGTCTCTGAAGTGCCCCAGCCTGAGTTTAAATGGAGCCCCTGGTGAGAGGGTGTGGGTAGAGGCCCCAGGTGATGATGGTCAGGACAATTAAGACCTATGCATGCCCTCAGGGTCCTGACACTTGGAATAACTGCTCTTCATGTTCCAGGTGGCAGTGATGACGAGGAAACCACCCAGGATGAAGTTTCTTCCCATACATCTGAGGAGGATGGCTCAATGGTGAAAGTGAAGAAAGAATTAGAAAATGCAGAACAACCTGTGGCTGGAACTCCACTGATGAGAGAAAATGAGGCAAGTGTATACTGGCTCTGCACTCATCTTAGCCTCCCAGGGAGGGAGAGGAGTGCTGTCTAAACATCTCCTCTCCTCACCATGGTTTATCTTTTTCTCCCTCCCACCTCCTCCAAACAACATCTCCTGGCAGGAGGAAAGGGTATGAAGAGCTCTTGGGCTGCCAGGAACAGGAGACAGCAGGCACAAACTGCCATTCTCCTGGCTGGCCAAGATGATTGTGCAGAGCGTGTGCCCTTCCTTCAGTTCTGGTGCCTTTCTCTGACTGACTTTCCCTTCCCTTCTGCGACAGAGCAGGCCTTGCCTACCAGAGCCACTGTGCTGGCAAGAGCCTGGGTGTGAGTGGAGGCCATGAGGCCTCTGCCTGTTCTCCCTGAGACAGCAGAAGTTTTGCTCAGAGGCTACATAAAGGAAATTTCGGACTGCAAGAACACAAACCAGCCCCAGTGGGACTGGGCACACAGCACCTGATCTGGTCAGGGCCTGCGTGCAGTGTTGACTAGATACTAAGGGAGGGTGGGGTGGCCATGGGGGGGGAATCTGTGTGCCTCACACAAAGTGGCTTTTCCTCCCCGTAGGTGCCTGAGAGTTTGAATGCTGACCCTGTGCTGGGACTGTCACAGTGCCCCCTCTGCCAGCTGGAGTGTGGAAGCAGAGAGCAGCTCATTGCTCACGTATACCAGGTAGGGGATGGTTCCAAACTGTGGGATATCTCTGGCCTTAAGCCCTTCAAGCCCCCTTAAGTCCCAAATCCAGAAACAACCCAAAGCACAGGGTGGCTTTATTCTGGTCTTTGCAGTCACAGACCTGAGCTTCTAGCTAGGATGTGACTGAAGTTTACAGCAGTAAACTGTGTCCAGAGGGTGTCCTGGGGAAAGAATCAGCAAGATCTCCAGTCTGCAGATCTGGAAAACACAACTCTATCCCAAGGCAGTCTCTGCAAGCAGTTGCAGGCTAAGACTGGACAGTTCCTTCAGATTAAACATGGAAGTAATTTTTACATCATTCAGTGAGATAAGAAACCCTCCTCCTAATCACTCAGTTCTTTATTTTGTACCTTTATCACAGTTCCTATCCATGAAAACAGCTGTTCTTCCATCCCAGTATTGCAGGAAATCTGTGCTGGAATCTCAGGTTTTGTTGTCAGTACTCTCTTCACAGCACATCAAAGTCTGTAAAATAAGGAATGAAGCAGAAGTGAATTGACCACTTACCTGCCAGATAGCTGGCTGTCTCCATCTAAGTGCTTCCTCACCAGCATCCTGCCTACTGTTAGTCCAGTCATGCTTTGTCCAGCAACAGCAGCTCCTCAGATGCATTTTTGAAAACAAGGGTCAGGTCTTATGACCCAAGTGTTTTGGCCTTAATTGTTTCTCTTGCACTGGAGTGGAGCTGTAGAACGGTTTTCTCCTTGCTGTTTGACCTGTGACACCCCAGATGTCTTGAGCTTGGTCTAGGAGCTGTCAGACAGAGGTTTAGTGGTATAGTGTTACTATTTCAAGAGGCTGAACTGAATGGTTTGCTATATCTGTTGAGCATGCCTCAGAGCGGGCAGGGAGCTGGGCAATTTGTGACTAACAGCCTAGTGGTTGTTTTGCAGCACACTGCAGCTGTGGTGAGCGCCAAGAGCTACATGTGTCCTGTATGTGGCAGAGCCCTCAGCTCACCGGGATCCCTTGGGCGACATCTCCTGATCCACTCAGAGGACCAGCTGTCAAACTGTGCAGTGTGTGGAGCACGCTTCACCAGCCACGCCACGTTCAACAGGTCAGGGTCACCCTGGCTGGTGAGTGGGCTGGGGTACCCACATTAAAGATTAGCTGGGTTGCCTTAAATGACACAGAAGTCATGGCTCTGGACCCACTAAGGCCTGTAGGAGAGTTGTGAACACCCCCAGTGAGTAAGATTCCCTCGATCCCTTCCTGCCTGCAGCTCTGCATCACCTGCTAAGACCTCCACGGACTGGCTGCTAAAAGGGTGTTCCTTAGCTCTGTGAAGAACTAGAACTGTGCAGAAAGCAGTGGGGTCTCCAGTCACTGGAGAAGAGTCAGCTGCTTCCCTTGACCAGCAGTCCTTCAGAGTAGGTCTGTACTGCCCAGATGGGTTCATCATTTCCAGAGCAGGACTGCAGGCAGAAACCAAAATGTGGTTGTGTCCTGCCTGGTGGAATATTATCTGCTGACTAGTGGAATAGGGCTGCAAGGAGAAATCCAGAGATGATGGGGAGGAGCAGTTTGCTGGCTAATTCCTGCTCTTGCACTCTTCCAACCCAGATACTGCTCTGGGCTAACCCATTTCCTACGCCCAGATGTGATGTTGCTTCATTTTAGATATTCAGACATGTCTGTGGGCAGGAATGGTTTAGCAGAGGCCTCTGTCATGTAGGGGCATTGTTCACTGCAGCCCCCTGGGCAGTCTGAGATGGGGACTCTTCTGTCAGCACCAAGTCTCTGACTCTCTGCTCTTTCTGCTTTCCAGTGAGAAGCTGCCAGAGGTGCTCAGTGCAGATCGCCTGCCGGCACCACAGAGCGAGGGCCCCTCCAGTGTTAAGGGGAAAGACATTGCCTTTCACACCCCTGTGTATCCTGCAGGCATCCTCCTAGTGTGCAACAACTGTGCTGCTTATCGTAAGCTGCTGGAGGCACAGACACCTGGCATGCGAAAGTGGGCACTTCGTCGGCAGAACGAGCCCTTGGAAGTGCGGCTGCAGCGTCTGGAGCGGGAACGCACGGCCAAGAAGAGCCGGCGGGACAATGAGACACCTGAAGAACGGGAAGTGAGGCGTATGCGGGATCGAGAAGCTAAGCGCCTGCAGCGCATGCAAGAGACAGATGAACAGCGGGCACGGCGGCTGCAGAGAGACCGGGAAGCCATGCGACTGAAACGCGCAAACGAGACCCCAGAGAAACGACAGGCCCGGCTCATCCGGGAGCGCGAGGCCAAGAGGCTCAAGCGGCGCCTGGAGAAAATGGACATGATGCTCCGGGCACAGTTTGGCCAGGACCCCTCTGCCATGGCAGCTTTGGCAGCTGAAATGAACTTTTTCCAGCTGCCAGTGAGCAATGTGGAGCTGGAGAGCCAGCTGCTGGGCAAAATGACCTTTGAGGAGCAGAGCAACAGTGCGCTGCATTAAGCTACAGCCAAGGACTGTGCCACCTCTGCAGCACCTGCCACAGGTGCACTAGCAGGCTTCCACGCTCAGGAGGCTGCTGTGGGTCCCTGGCTGACTCTCCCTGACAGATGGTTCTGGTTTTCTCCTGGACATAGGAGGAGAACAGAGCTGAGAGATGTCTGCCAAAGTAGCCCGGGTGGGAGCAGATTCTGAGGATACAGTCTGCTCTGGGGGCCAAGTCACAGCCTGTGAACAGAGGGAAAATAAATCAATGTTCACATTTATTTAGTCCCCTTCTTTACCTTTTGTGCTTCGTCCTGTTCTTGGACCCTTGCCCCATAGATGGGTTTGGGCTGCTGCAGTTCTGCTGCAGGTGAAAGCCTACTTCACTAAAAAGGGATCTTGTTTACTGCAGCATGAATTACGGAGCTGAGGACTTTGATAGTCCACAACTCCTCCAGGAGTAAATCCCTCACAGTTTGTGCCCATAAAAAGGAAGCAAAGGAGGATGTCGTCTTCCTGGAAATGGCTGTGCACACCCTTTCTCTGAACACTGTCATTATGTGCTTATTTGCAGTAGCATCCATGGAAAAACTAAGAGGAGTTCCTGTTCTAAGATACCCCATATAAACACTAACAGAAAGGCTGACTGAGGTAAGCAAACAGCAAACAAGTTTGCTGGTTTACTCACAAGTTAATTTTCACTTAAACATCATTTCAGGTTTGCAAGTGAAAGAGTTGATTGAATGGTAAACAATAAGGGTAGGTCAGCTCTCTAGTACTGTACAGATTTGCTTTCCCCTTTATTCAGCACTGGTCAGGCCACACCTGGAGTGCCATGTCCAGTTCTGGGCTCCCCAGTGCAAGAGAGGCACAGACATACTGGAGAGCGTCTAGCAAAGGGCTACTAAGATAGTGAAGGGACTGGAGCATCTGTCCTGTGAGGAAAGGCTGGGAGAGCTGGGACTGTTCAGCCTAGAGAGGAGAAGGCTGGAGCGGGGAGAGGGAGATCTTATCAATGTTTGTAAATATCTGAAGGGAAAGTGTAAAGAAAATGGAGCCAGGCTATTTTCAGTGGTGCCCAGTGACGGGACAAGAGGCGATGGGCACAAATGGAAACACAGGGGGTTCCCTCTGAACATCAGGAAACACTTTTTCACTGTGAGGGTGACGGAGCACTGGCAGAGGTTACCCAGGGAAGTTGTGGAGTCTCCCACCTTGGCGATACTCAGAAGACACGGTCCTGGGCAGCTGGCTGTAGGTGGCCCTGCTTGAGCATGGGGTTGGACCAGATGACCTCTAGAGGTCCCTTCCCACTTCAACTGTTTGTGACTTCAAAGTAAGCTGAGGTTGTTCAACCATTTTAATGCAGCAAATGCAACACTGCTCATCTAGGACCACAGATCACACTCAAGTTATTAATTCTCATAGTAAATTCCTCTGTGACCAGCAGTGACTTTCAGTGGTCACTGCAGATAACAACACTGTGGGGCGAGGCGGAGACCACTGGTAAGCAGAACCACACAAGTAGAAAAGAAAGTTGCTTTTGCTTCCACACTCTGCAGCAAAACCCATGAGAGGAACGTGGCAGAGGGGTGAGCTGGGGAGGAGCCATGGAAAGCTACAGTAACTGGATCTGGAAAAACCTGCCAGAGGGTAGGAAATTTAAGCCTTTTTTAGTTTATTCAAGAGGTAGCCAAGGCAAAATGTGATCATAGTCTGTACCTACATGAAAAGGTTCCCATTGCTAATAGAAACCATTATGAAACTATGCAACTATGGAAATTAAATCTAGGCATGTTTAAACTGGAAAAGGCAAAACATTAGCACAAAAGGACTCATGGCGGGGCAAAGGGGTGGTACACTCTCCATTATTTGGTTTCTTTAAGAACGAGCATCTAAAAATGCATGCTGTAGCTTTGGGATTTCCAAATGTCAGCCCACCAAACACTGGTGTGCCACACATCTATGTTTTGTAGCCTGAAGACCCCTATTGCTTTCATAGCATTTCCAGTTAAGGCCTGCAGTACAGTTACATGGTGGTCTAAATACATTGGGAGCTACTGTCTTCTCTCCGATTGCTGTTTCCTCTGCATTAAGTCAGAAATGGTGACCACCAGACTCCTACTTGAGATCAGAAGAGTAAAGTTAAAACAAGAAGCAAAACCTTTTGGCCAGACTACTTAGAAACCCGAGTCTTCCCTCTTCTTTCAGTTTGAAAAACTTTTGATTGAAGTCCCTTAAAGCCCTAGTTAATGCTTACGATAGTTGCCTTCAAAGTGCATAATGTTGCATTTTTTTTCATGACAATGAACTAACCTTACAGTCAGTCTTGTGGACACTTGCTACATAAAAAATTTAATCTTTTCAATACTACAATTGCCTCCACATGCCACTGTAACATCTTGTTTCCTCACCTTACAGAAGCTGTTTTAATGTATCATTCATCACAAAGAACTGACATCCAGGAGCCATCCTTGCCTCTCTCACTTTGGGAAAAGGCACCAGGTCTGGAAAGGGTCTACTCAATTCCATGTTACCTTGTTCGTATTCTCCTTTGTTCTCTGAACTGATCTCTCACTTTTATTCTTACCTCTGTCCATTTGCATACTCAAACCGACAGTTTGCTTCTCACAATATTTGCTGTTGCTCTATCTTGGGTTTTGCTTGGCCAGCAGAGATGTAGCCTCACTCTGCAAACTGTAGCTGAAACTTTCCCTGCAGCGTCACTGGCACCTGATCATTATTCCAAGTGGTTCAAGAAAGAGACCACATAAAAGCAGAAGTATTTGAACACAGAATTATGGCTTATAATCCATCTGTAAGACAGCCTTTACCTTGCCCTTGTCTCAAGTCTCGAGATCACTCTGTGTAAGACCAGAGAAGCCACATCCTAATGATGACTGATGCCACAGACGAGCAAGAAGTCTCAAACACCAAAGGAAAAGCTATTGGTTTATATATAGATATATATAGATATATATACTGTGTTTACAGAGTCAACAAGTTAAATGCAATATTCATAAGAGCATTAACAATAAAAATACAATCTGTGTGTAGCCAAGTACAGACTTAAAATGGTAAAACAGGAAAAAGGATCTCACCAAAAGTACAAATATACAGTACAAATTGATTTATTTAAAACAGTTACAAAAAAAGCACAACAAAATAGAGATTATCCTTAGAATTATTAATGCTTTGTTAAAGATCAGGTAGGAGGAAAGGGGCAGGAACAAGGTCGGAGGGGAGCACCTGACTAGTTCTAAGGCTTTAGATACAATGCGGTCGGTTACATGTTAATACAGCCATAACATAACTGGGATTATAGTTGGGGGATCAGCACTTATCTACAAAGACCTCCTTGCCTCAGGGCAGCCCAGCCGGTTCCCCCATTGCGCACGCCTGCTTCTCTGCTTTGCACGGGCAGACCCTCCCCTGGCGCTAAGGTGCCATGAAAGCGGAAAACCACCAGAACGTGCATGGGCGCATCTGCAAGGTGGGGTGGCAGCAGCCTAGGAGGACGTTAGGGGCAAGTCCTGTCCTCCATGGACAGATGTGAAGAGCGTGGAAGGGCCTTGACCATCAGCATTTTAAGCCATACATGGAACACACCCTGGGCCAAACTCTGTACAGAATGTGCATTCGTAGCCATCTTAGCAGCTTCTGCAAAATTTCAGGCCCTAGGACAGCCTGAAAGACAAAGAGCAGTTGTGAGTGACGCTAGGGAAAGGCACATGTACTGCTGTGGGCAGGAACTAGCATTTGGGCTACTCAAGCTGCTGTAGTTTCTTTTACGATATTTTCTGAGTAACAAGGATTGTTAGTTCTCTACGGGGGAAAGTGACTTCAAGTGTCGGGTGGGGATGGGGGGGCGGGGACACTTAATGTGAAAAGTGCATTATACTTGCGCACCTGCTGGAAAGGGGAGGCAGAGGGGCCTCTGCAGCTTTCCTTCTTTCCAGACAGAGCTTCCTCTGCATAGTCTGGTAGTGATGAGCACTCGTCGCTTGGAGCAAGTCTCATGTTCCTGGAGCAACAGTGTACGCGTAGCCTATAAACAGGCCTGGCCTCTGCTGGGCAGCTGACCCAAGGAATGTTTCATCAGATGGGACAGATGGCTGCAGACACCCATTATTGCATCCTACAGACTCTTGCCACAGAACGTGAGCTGGGTAAGACCAAGGCCGGGAGGCCTCCTCCTCCAGGGAGGACAGACCACAGCTCTCCTCCCCTTCACAATAGCAGCAGGAAAACAGTGTATTTCTCTGAGAAGCCTGTCACGTCTCTGCCAGCAGAAAAGCCTGGATAACCATCTCATTCCACAATGTCTTCCTGGCTTTATCTTCGCCTTTTCCTGTAAACCTAAGAAATAAAAGCCTCCTCCACGGGCTCATTCATAGCCTTTCTGCCCACAGCAGAGCCTGTCTCACACACTCCCTATCTCAGGAGAGCCTCAACACTCAACACAACCACCACCACAGGTGCTGAGCAACACAGCCCAACCCTGTAAGGACAGATTCCAGTGATCACCAGCACTGCTAAGCTGGGCTAGAGGGCTGCCGGTGGCCCCCTCCTGCCCACACCGCCTATGGGGCAAGCAGCCAGATGCCCAGATTCTTCATCTCAATGCCCCGCCATGAGATGTGCCCCAAACCGTTGCTTCCATAGAAGAGCTGGCAGCTGAAACATGCAGAACAGTGGGACTGACAGGGAGTCTGGATAGAAGCACCGAGGTCAAATTCACCCTGGCCTGTTCCACAGAGCTCAGAACCACACTCAACAGATGCGCAGCTAGCCAAAATCCAGGCCAGCGGCCAGGTAAACACCAGGGTGAGCACTTTCACAGCCCTTCACCTGCCTACAGTACAAAGCTATTTCAGCCACACAGCATCTTGTCTCGTACGTCAGTGTCTGCCCTTTGAGACCACTGTTCAGTGCGGCTGAGATCTAGTAGTAGTAGTTACAGTAACACACACGAGACAAGGCAGGCTCTCCAAACCCTCTCTCTAAAAGACAGAGACTTCTGTATTCCGAGATGCACATGAGGGGCTCTGCACGCTTCAGCTGCTCAGACATTCCCCCTATGTGTGCAACCAGCCCACCTACATTCACACGCCATACGTATGCAAGATCCCTTTCTTAGTTGCCTGCCACAGCTCTGAATTCTTCTGCATGCACCATGCAAAGAACAGGCAAGAGAACCTGGGCTCCTCTGCCTTCTGCCTTTGGCCACAGACATATCCTGAGCATTAAGTACTAACCAACATTAATCGAGGTCTTTGCGTAGGAGAGTCCAATGAATAGCAACCGTGCAACACGCAGGGTGATGAGGCCAGGCACCTGGGCCCAGACAGTACGTTTTACTGACAAACGGTGCCATGAAAACAGCATCTGTTCCCACAGCTGCTGCATCCAAGGAGGCAGAATCTTCACATGACAGCATCACCATGACTTCGCACATTTCAAATGCAGCTGATGAGATCGGAAGCAGTGTGTCATTTGGGGGAAGCTACATGTGATACAGGCAGCAACCTCATTCTGGAGAAACCCCCGTGAGGCACGAACACTGAAGGCATGAGTAGCGCATATCTCACCTAAGGCCTGAAAAGAAACTGTCCTCCTGGTGCAGGCATTTCAAAGGCAACAGAAATGGCTAGCAACGTGCTAGGAAAACAGGACTGATGGCCTGGATGGAAGGGACGTTCTGGAGACTCTCTGATTTGCCTAATACCCAGGCAGAGCACCCCTCTGTCACACAGTCAGCTGAAGCCAACCACTTCAATTGCAGGACACATTCCTGGAGAGTGCGGAGAACAGCCCTGAGACACCACCACTGCAAGCTGACCAAAGGACGGCTACGCCGAGGAGAGGTGCTGACACAGAAGCCATTCAGGCAAACAGAGAAGCAGTGCCCTAGCAGTCAGGCATGCCTGACAGAAAACTTCAGAAAGATGAGAGAAGGGAGACAGAAAACGGTATGCTGAACATCAGGAGCAGCATCAGAACTCTAGCGGGAACCTGCACACTGAAAAGAAACCCTCTCAAAAGCCTGGTTCTAGCACAGAGATGGGCTTAATACAAGGAACACTTAACCCAAGTTAAGTCAGTGAAGACTCTTATCCTCAACATAGTAGTGACTATTTTTTATTAGAGCTAAGCAGTTAGAGCTGGTGTCATAACACACCATCACAGAGGGCAAATTAGTGTAACTTCAGGAGCCTTCACTTGAATGGACTGTTATTACCATAACAAGGTATTAATATACATTTGTATTAAATTTCACCATGAAAAGGACTACTCTTGATTTCACCGTGTTGTTCTACAGAGGAACTCCAAAGTGAAGCATCAGAAAAACTAACACGAAAACACCCCAAAAATGCCCTATGATGCTGTGATATTTTTTGAGTCCCTACATTAATCATAGAACTGTACTTAGCAGAAACTTTGTACCTTGCCTGCACATGCACAAACACTCGTCTCTCGTCTAGAGCTTATTCAGGAAACTGCCTGCAGGGAAGAATTAGCCATCTGGAAAGTTTTCTTCTGATTTTATTACAAAATAGTCTTGGTCTTCTCACAGAAAAAGGATGTGTTTCCATCCTTCTCTAGCGAACGCTTAATGTATTTTACTCCAGCTTTAAAAAAACAAAACCAAAACCCCACAAAAACCCAAAATCCAACCAAATAAAAAACCCCAACCCCATTCATCCATAGGCTAAGCCTCTGCAAAAGCTATAAGCCCAAGAGATTATTTTTTTTTAAGTTATTGACATGGGAAGAAAGATTTGATTTGGTGGCAAATAATTAAATGTCTTTTATAGCAGGAAACTGATGTCTCCCATCCCAACTTGTGTCCCATCCCAAGTGCTCAAGTTCCCTATTGACCTACACCCAAACCCATCCTTTTGGTCCTTCCTCTTGAATTGCTGTGATTCATTCAAATCTCTACATTCTTTGCAAGAAGAAAGAGCAGTTGGATTCAGTGGAAGAGACATTAAACAGAACCACCAGAGAAGCATCTCCGTCCTGCCCTCAAGAGCTCCATCGGTGAACGGTCCTTTTAAAGTGCATGTGTGAAGAAAAGGGATACTGGGAGTAGAGCCCCCTAAACTCCAGTGGGGACCCATCTCTCCCCATCATGAGAAAGGAGGAATAAAATCTTCAGCAATTTTATCTGCTACCTTAAGCCATGTCTGCCCTCCTCATCTCCCCACCCATCCTGAATGCTTAGACCCTGCCCTGCAGGGAATCAGTTATTCAGGGAGGTGCGAGAAAGCCCCAGCCTCCAACCTCTGGAATGCTCTCATCGCAAGCTCATGAGCACATCCCTGTTCTCTACCCCAGCTAGCCTGTTGCTGCTCCCTGAGGCACTGGAGCCCTCTTGATTCCCCAAGAGGAGCTGGTCAGCCACTGAACTGGAAAATCCAGTCCTGCAGGGCAGAAAGCAGCCTTGCTGGTGAACCTGTCACAAAGTCTGTGCAATTTCTCCACCTGATGGTGAGGCTCACCTACAGGGAATGCCCTAGCTCACAGCCTCAAAGGGATCATTTCCCTGCATTAGAACGCCCTTCAATAGACAGCTTGACCTCCTGGGGAATGAAAGAGGGACGGAGCAGAGAGGGCCGAGGCTCCTCTGCCTGCATGCTGTATCTTTGGAAGCCTGGGGCTGTCCAGCTGTGCTGACTGCCAGTCTCAGGCTGAGAGGGTTCTGCATGAGAGCTCTGGGCTGCGCTGTCCCTATCTGCGTGGCTCTTCCTTTCAGCAGCTCTGTCAGACGGTTCTCTGGACCCCTGAGCTGTTCTTTCTGATCTCTCCCTAGTAGATATCAACTGATCTGTGAGAGGGTAGTTAGCCTGAGAAGCGGAGTTGCCATTCATGCTCTGTAAACTGATGGATATGCAGACATCACCCACTTGCAGCCTGTGACAGGGCAAAGCAAAGAGCTGAGCAGTCCGCCCTGGGCTACAGGAGGACCAACCTTGGCCATACACAAAGAAGGGATGCTCGGGGGGCACATCAATGCTCACTTTACTTTGTTGCTCCCCAACCACAAAATGCAGTGTGACAAGCCCAGGCCACTGGCTTTCCTGAATATCCACCACAGTGCTGGAGTCGATCTTCAGCCCCCCGCTCACCTCCGCACTGCGAACAAAGTCTTGAGTCTGCAGGTCCTCTACCCGCTTCAGCTCTCCTGTAGCCAGCTGGATGATGGCTCCTTTCATGAAGTGAGAGGGCAAGTGTGAGGAGCTGGGTGGCTGCAGCTGGGCCAGGTCCTTTTCAAGCACGCTTCCTCGAGCCTGTGCATCTGGGCTCCGCCTCACCAGGGTTTCTGAAGTGGAAGACCTGATGGGCTCAGGTCCAACGGGAACCAGGACTGGCTTGCCGTTGGCTATCACCATTCCTTTGGTTAATTGTCTTTGTCTAACCAGCTCTTCAGGGGACATTACATATGGGCTCCTGGACTGGCTTTTCTCAGCAGCAGCCCTTTCCACTGCGTTCCTCAGCGTGTCCTTTGACTCCCCCTGCTGATCAGGGATATTATGGCAAAGGTTTAAAGGGCTCGGGTCATCTTTCCTCTGGGCTGCCAGAACATGATAATCCTGAGATGCCAACACCCCCACCACCCTCTGAACCTCCAGATCAGTGTCTGGGGTGCTTCTGTGAGCTGGCACAGAGACCTCTGTTCCCAACGTCTGGTAACCTGAAAGGAACTGTCCATCGACCACACATCCCGCTGCAGCCCCTGGCAGACAGTCTTCAGCTTTACTGCTGGCAGAGTCCACAGCCTCACTGGTCCTCCTCACCGCATTATGCTCCAGATGTCTCTGTCCACCATTGGCAGCAGCTACCTCTGAACTCAGCTGACTGTCTTGCTGAGGAGACTCTGGGCTTCCACCTGCTGTAGGTGTTTCATATGCTGAATACCCCGGTGGGAGGCGGGACATCTGATAATAAACAGGAATTCTACCTGGTGCAATATCTAATGGCTGGGTCCCAGCATGGTGCTGCATCTGGCCAGAAGGAGAGATTGCAGAAGCAGATTTGTTGAAGGTGTGGGTAGGAGAGGTAGTCTGGGGGGAAGGAGCGGCTTCTTCCGTGAAGAGAGAGGCATATGGCACAAAGTGGGGGACATGAGAGGTGGTGAGGTTGGTGGAAGGAGACAGGAGAGGACTAGGCAGGAAGCCAGGAGGGACAGCATAGGGCACTGTGTAATGGGAGCCGATGAACTGTAGGGATGTTGGAGGGATCTGCGCGTAGTGGATGGGGGGGTAGGGCACCCCTGGGTGCTGGATTATTGGCGAGGTCACATTGAAGGCAGGGGGCAGGGGACTCACGTTCACCACGGGGTGCAGACCCGTGGGGGAGAAGGTGGCAGGTGGCACTGCCACTTTGTAGAGCATCCCATATTGGTCCACCGTCAGCCCCGCCACTGCTTCTGTGGCCTCGCCAGGGCCGTAGCGCAGGGCCGCGGGACCCGGCCCAGCTGTCCGGGCCCACTCGGGGCCTTCGCTTGAGGCCTGGGCACCCCCCGCCCGTCCCGCCTCGGTGCCGGTGCTGGCGGCGGGAAGTTCCCGCTTCTTGGGCGGAAGGCACTCCTGGCTCCGCTCCTGGCCCGCTCTCATGGCGCCCCGTGGTGTCCCGGCAGCCCCGGCCGCGACGCTCGTTCATGGGGGCACCCGCAGGGGCTGCCCCTCGCTGGCTGCCAGATCCCCGCCGCCGGCCGCCGCCTCACCTGCACCAGGAACAGAGGCAGCCGTGAGTCCCGGCTCTCCGCCGAGGCGCTAAGGGCCCGGGAGCGGCGGRCGCCCCCAGGCCGCAAGGACGGCGGGAGCCCCGAACCCAAGCCCTAAGAGCAAGCAAGGCGACGACCCCCGGCCCCAGTCCAGGGCTCCAGGGGCGGGGGGCGCCCCAGCCCGGCCGCCGGCCCCACCCCCGGCCCCAGAGCCCCGGCCGCGCCGCGCCCCGCCGAGCCCCAGACGCCGCAGACGCGCCCCGCCTCCGCGGGCCCGCCCGGTGCCCACCGCAGCGTCCGGCTCACCCGCCATCGCCCGGCTCCTCCTCCGCGACCCCCATCGGCCCCGGCGCCGCCCGCGGCCGCCTCCGGCCCGACCCCTCCCCGCGCCGCGGCGCACGGCGATGACGCGCCGCCCCGCGCGGCGGAAGTGCCTCACCCGTCGACGGGGGGCGGGATGACGCCGCGCCCGCGGCGCCCGGGGCTGTCGTCACGGGGCGCCCGCAGCGCCGGTTGTCGTGGCAACCAGCCACGCCCGGCCGGGCCTCACGGCGCCGCGCCCCCCGAGGCCGCCCCGGGCGCCGGGCGGAGCCTCCCGGGCGGTGCCGGCCCGCGCCCCCGTCAGCGCGGCCGCCGCCGAGCGGAGAACCGGCCGAGAAGGCAGCGGCGCAGAGGGGGCGGGGCGCGCTGCCAGGCCGGCCGGCGGGGGAGCAGGCCTGCGCCGAGACCTCGGCCCAGCCGGGCGGGTCGGCCGCAGTGCGCACGGCGCCGGAGGAGCCCGGCCCCCGCCCGCAGGGAGCGAGTCATCCGAAGGCAGCGCTCTCTGCGGCGTGAGGTGCTTGTCGTCTTGCGCGCCTTAGGCGGGCTTTCCAGGCGGCCGGCCGGCAACGCGGCAGTCGCGGTGGCCTGCCTGGTTTTAAGCGCGGTGCCGCTCCGGGGAGGAGGCCTCCCCCCGCTTCCTCTGCGCGGCCTGTCGCCTGTCTGAACGTGCCCCTCGTCCCGTCTCGCACCTGCGCTCCGGGCAGCCTCCTGCTTGTCTTGGTGCAGCCAGCGGGCCCCTAAAGCGTGCGGCTTCTCGGCGGTCACTGACTTTTAGGGTGACAAAAGATCCCGGGAAGTGCAGAGAGAGAAGCTGCCTGGCGCGGGGCCGGCCCTGGACCCCCTTCTCGAGGTCCCTCTGCCACTGGCACACGCTCAGCCTCCCGCGCCGAAGCCCTGGGCCCGCGCGGGTGTCCGCACGCCCGAGCAGCGGCCGCTCCGCGCCCCCCCGGGGGGGGTTTGGGTTCCCCTCCCCGGTAGCAGAACAAGCCCGAGTCGTTCCTCGGGCGGTGCCGTAGCGCGCGGCCATGCGCACGGCAGGCCGGCTCCCAGGGCAACCTCCCCACACGTTTTCCACATCGGACGCGCCGCTTGGCGCCCGCTGCCGCCTTGAAGGCGCAGAGCCGAGCCTCTGGTACCAGGAGAGCGTTTCGCTGTACCCGCAGTCACCAGCGAACGCTTGAAAGAAGGAGCGCGCTCCCCCCGCGGCCAACGCCGCCGGCCCCCACCCCGCAGCCGGGCTCTCCCCTCGGGCGGCGGGCGGGCAGCCGGCGGGCACTCTGCGGCCCCCGCGGACCAGGCCCCGGTGCCGGCCGCCCCGCGCCGCGGAACCCTGGTTGCGGGCGGCGCGACCCGCCCGGCCTCACCACGGGACAGCGCTCGCCGCTGGGGACCGCCCCGCGCGTGACGTCATCAGTGACTGCCACGGTTCAGACGCACCGCTCCTCGCAAGCCCGGAATCCGGGTGCTTCCGCCAAGAAAAGTAGTGCGAGCGGCCTTTTCCGCCTCGCCGCCACTGGTGCCGCGCCCTCCCGCTGCTGTCCCCGCTGAGGCCGCCGTGGCCGTGCCCCCCGCCCGCGGCCGGTGGAGGCCGGGAGGCCGAGGGGAGCGTGCCGGCRCGCGGATCCCTCCGCCTGCGGTATCGGTGCTGCGGTCGCGCCGCCGCCATTTTGAATGCCTGGCTCCTGCCGCTGCCGCTTCCTCCGCTGCAGGGACCGGCCCGGTGAGTGGGGCCGCGGCGCCCGCCGCCCAGCCCGTCTCCGCGCCGGGCGTTCGCCGCTCGCCCGCTCCCCCACCACGCCGCTGGCCGGGCCGGGCCGGGTCTCCGCGGCCCGCGAGGTCTGGACTGCCCGGGGCCCCCCGTGCCTCCGCTGCTTCTGCCTGCCGCCAGGCTCCGCGGCCGGGCCGCGGCCCCGCATTAGCGCCGCCGGCTGTT
This sequence comes from Oceanodroma leucorhoa, assembly GCA_030449065.1. Classification (NCBI taxonomy): domain Eukaryota; kingdom Metazoa; phylum Chordata; class Aves; order Procellariiformes; genus Oceanodroma; species Oceanodroma leucorhoa. The sequence goes on from JASVER010000165.1 coordinate 1,298,841, forward strand.
CTGCTGGTGGAGGCCGCCCGAAGCCCTCCTGCGGCCGCTGCCGGCGCGACTTGTCGCGGTCTGCCTGCCCGCGCCGGCCGCGTTCGGCCCCTGGCCGCGACCTGGGCCCCCTGCCTCCGTCCAGCGGTCCGGGCCCGTCTCGGACTCTGCCCCGCGCTTCGGGGCTGGCCTGCTGCCTCCCAGGGCACCGGGGAGCGCTTCCTACGTGCTTCGGCTTTTACCCGCGGGAAGGGTGTTGTTGGCAGGATTCTCTCTGCTCCCCGCACCCCTGTTACTGGGGCTCGGCTGATCTTGTGCAGCGTTTTGTGAAGTGGAAAGCGTAGACCTATGGAAGTTCTGTCAGTACGACATGTCGCGTGACTCTGTCCGTGCTGGAGGCCCTTGGCCTCTGAGAAGTAGCTTGGACGTTTGTGTCCGTCCTTCTTTTGGCATTTTATTGCTTGTGCTGCACACCTGCTCAGAGCTTTACAGTTAGTGTCTCTCTAATACTTACAGTGTTTGCGTGTTGTCTTACGGTTGCGTGGATTTTAATGGAAGCCAAAATTATTATTTCTGGCAAAAGGCACTTGCAATAAACTGCAAGTATGGGTTTGTGTTAGTGGTAGGCTACTGCTTGAGAATCAATCTGTAAAGACAGTTTCAAGTTCGTCTTTCAAGGTTGGTCGAGTAGCCTCTCTTCTCTCATAAGACAAATTATAAGTGTTTTTTATAGTAAACACTGCTTTTAAAGTTTGCAGATAGAAACAGTTGTGTGTTTTATTACATTGTAAATGATGCTTAAAAATGCTTAGTGATATGTTTTGGTTTCTGATGCTTGAAATGTTAATGGAACAGTATGGAATCCCAGTGGAACACCTTTGGAAGGGTGACATTTCACATGCATGACCAGAAGGTGTATTTGGCCCATACTGGCTTAAACAAAGTAAAATATATGTGTATTTTCTGCTGCGTAGTACCCCTAGCATCTTACATTTAAAATGGCAGAGATTTTTGTGTTGTTTTCTTTTTCTCTTTTTCCTGTTCCACTTCTATGTGATAGTGCACAGCTGTTTTTTGTATGCCTATTTCCCTCTCCCCCCCCCCCAACTACACTTGTTATTTTTTCCTTTATTTATTTGCATGTCCCATTCTAATGCCAAATTCTTTCTTTTGCCTACTCCTGCACTCCGGTATTGGCACAGGTTTTGATAAATCTGCTGGGTACCCGAGAGCTCAATGAAGGCAAGAGATTTTTTGTTTTTTCTGAGGGGTTCATGTGAACCCCTCGATTTTTCCATGGTGGGAGAAGGAGGAAAAAGGTATTTAAATTCATGTGAGTTGAGAAAGGGGAAGTAAGTCTGGGGTAATTGTTTTGTGAAGGGATCCAGCTTTTCTGTCTCCAGTGTGTAAGATAACTTTCAGATTTCCTCCTTTTTTGATAAAAAAGCATTGTCTTCCTCTTTTTTGGGTTTTTGTGGTTTGTTGTGTTGGTTTTTTTTTTGTTCCTGTGACTGCTGATCTGATTTTTTTCCTAAAGGTGGTATGATAGGAATGGAGAGGTCCTGCAGTACCTTTGTTGTAGTGTCCTGGTGAGGGTGTAAGGGATACAAAAATGTTCTGATTGTTAATAGCTCCTTTGCATACATAGTTTTGCATTGGCATCATTGTAAACTAAAATGAGATCACTAAGTTTATCAGGCAGTAGTGTAAAAAGGTTGTGAATAGCAGCAAAGGAACTGAAGTTGTCTGTAGGCATGCAGATAGACTGCACTGGCTAATGCAGTTCAGATTTGGAAAGTTAAATTCAAAGTGTAAGGGCTCATAAAAAAACTGCTTCTAAACTTGATGGCACTCGTTCAGTAAAGCTTCTTGTGCCTCTTTAGTATGAATATTTGTTTTTATTTTTAAGTTGGCAATGTGTATAACTTCAGGAGATGGGTTGTTTGATTTCTTTGTATGTTTTAACAACAGGGAAAACTCTTCTGACTGAAAGTGATGTTAGTTTGTTCTAGATGATACTCAGCTATTCTCTGAGGAAACGGGTCTGGTCTGCCTTGGTAGTAGTATTACCTCATTGGATGAGAGTTTTGGAGTTAATAAGTGAATATATGGTGAGGCTGTAGCTTGAAAAACAGTCTCACAGTAACGTGAGTACAAGTGAATCTGCTAATATCAGAAGTAGTAGTATTAGCCTTTATCTGCTGTTTGGCAGAGATGCTATAGGTAAAATCTAACATCAGAACTTCCTAGGGCATAGCTGAAGTTACCTGGTATATTGTAAAGTTTATATTAATGAATGTAAAAATGCGGTGTCTCGTCTTTAATCTGGCATTAACCAAGGTAAAGAAAGGTGTGGGGTTTTTTGTCACAAAGTAATAGCTTTTTTTTTTTTTTTTTTTTTTTTTTTTTTTTTTTTTTAACTCTGCAGGAAAGTGAACAGGAAGTAAAATAACTGGATTACCTTACAGATCAAAATAGTTAGGAAACTAGAAGCAGGTGAGAAATACAAAGGTAATGTAGGTCAACGGTGATTGAAATATAGAAACAGAAGCCAGGAGGTCTGGATTTCTGGTCTCATCTGTCACACTGATCAGCTATGTAGATGTGCTAACTCTTCTTCCAATGCTTTGTTTGTTAGCTTCTAATAAAAGGGAAATATTTGTTTTATTCTTTGGTAGGTGTTGAGGTTAATATTTGTAATGATTGAAAGCTCAGTGCATCTTTTGAAGCCAGTTCAGGAGTTGTTTGGTTTGGTGTGTATGTACAGTTGTGCAGGAATGGCAACCTCATCAAAAGTGCTTGCCTAGTCTCACTAAATTCTGGTGTTGGGCTGTAGCCACAGGAAGCAAAGAAAAGAGAGGTGGGACTGTGTTCAGTTAGGCTAGCTCGTAGGATCTGTTCAAACTGAAGGTCTTTAAGAAGGGTGTATCATTCTCTGTCGCTATCCTGTCTCTCGTCCTCCTCTCTGCTTCTGAACAGCATGATGGCTTGCCTCTTCAATATGCTTGGGCTACACTTCTTGTTTCTTGAATATAACTGGAAATGGGACCATCACTTCTTCTGAGACTATTTTTCAGCTCTTGGTTTTGGGCATTTTTTTCCTTATGTGACCTCTTTTTTTTTTTTCCCCCTTCCTCTTGCTGTCTTTGTATAATGCAAAGTGTAACACTGATGCCTTTTATTATCTTACTCTATTTTGAAGCCTCTGCTGCCTTAATTTCTTTTTGATTTTCTGAGGTTACTTGCTTTCTACTTTCTAGTTCTCTGTTGTATTAAATAGCTTTTTCTCAAGAGAGATTATTTTTCCACTTGGAATGTTGTATGGTTGGTTGCTTTTTCTCTCAACTCTTTTGTGTTGCCCTTCTTGATGGTGATGGTGCTCCTTGGTTAGGTGTTTACTGTTTTCTGTATAAATATTGGTAATACTAGACTATATACCAGTATCTCCGCTTTTGTTCACAGCTTCATCTCTGTTTGCAGTGTATATTTCTGGGTTTACTGCCAATATGTCTCCTCCCCCCCCCCCCAGTATCTGATAGAAGTGTGAAGCCCACTGATAGCAGTATAGTGTTGAGGCCATCAGTATTTTGTAGTTAACCATTGCAGTTATTCCTCTCATGTAGTCCAGACATATCTTCTGCTTTTGTGTACAGGAGGCTTGATTCAGTTATACTGAAGCAAGTAGGGGAGTTCTACTGATTTCAGTTGGGAGTTGGGTCAGGCTTTAATTATGTAACTTCCCAAAAGATGTTTTTGCTTGACGAATGTAATTACTTCTGCATGCGTTGGGCTGGAGCAACTTAAGTTGTGTATTTTAGATGTTTGAAACTCTATGCTTCTTCAGTCTTAGGTTGCTTTCTAGGATGAACCAAGTTCAGAAATACTATTTACAGGAAAAGCTATAACTGGGTATGTATCTTACTTGAATTGAAAATTCAGACTGTTTCCCCAAACAGTAAAGCCCTTCTGTGAATAATCCCGTGAGCTTTGATGGGTTTTATGTCTTAATGTTTCCAGAATTCAAGGCTAAATGATAATGGAATTTTAAAACATGTCTGATAATTTGTCCTAAAGTTGTTAAGCAACTTCTTCTTCTTTTTTAAATTTCATTAATATATTGAAGGAGTGGTTTTAATTTTTTTTTTCTTTTTTTTTTTTGACATAAGCTAGCATTTCTGAATAGTTTCCAGAGGGAAGGATCTCAACTCAATTACATGTTTAAGGATAGTAAGTCCTTTTGTCTTTACACTGCAATTCCTGATAGAGGAATGTATCTTGGTTGAAGCACTTGAGCATTTTACATGTGGGTTTTGGTAATATTAGCTGCTTCTTGTAAATAAAAAAGGTTATTTGGTGAACAATCATACTTGAATATGATTGTATTCTAAGAGAGACTTTTAGTAAGGTTCTATACKAAAATAATTTTGGCATAATGGCATGTTGAATAAAATCTTTAACTTTGAAACATGACAAGCTTAACTAGTAAAATACTGTAAAAGGGGAGAAGATAGTGATTTAGAAGCATGATTTAGATGAAAATGAAATGTTTTAATACATTACAATTCTTGGATAGTTTACTAGGAATGAGTTGCATAAAGAAAGAATGCCTTTTTTATTGGTTCAGGGGAAGAATTCATGAATAGCAGAGGGAGGAGAATCACTGAGCTAACACCTTTCATGCAATCCAGAGACTAGGAAAAAAGCTGGAATTCTGTTTTTAAAGGAACTTAGACACCAGCCACCTATACCATTGGAACTAATCTGAGTTAAGTATCTAAGGCTTTCAGAAGCTTTGGTCTTGATAGTAGGTTATTCTAATGAGCAAGGCCTTCAAATGAGAAGGGGGGAAACAGACGTGATGAGGTAGAATAATTCTGCGTTTGATCCTACCAGATGTTGTAAATATTAATTGGTGGGCTCTCTTCAGGTATTCGGGAATCATCCCTGATTTCTAGAGCATGTAATTAGCAAAGAAATGGCAGAGGCAAACTACTGCTGTAAACAAAATGAGAAAAGAGGTAACTACTTTTAAAAATTGCCTTGTCGTTTATGTTAATGTGCAAAGAATAAAAAAATATGCCTGTACTGGTGAAAAATGTTGACTAATCCTGAAGAACAAGACCTGCTACTTTGAAGGAAGTTCTAAGCTACATTTAGGTAGCTAAAGTTAAACTTCAGGTCTGCTATTACTAGATGATACGGTTGTCCTCTCTGTTAGTCATCTTGTGCAATAAAATGCATTTCTGTAATATAGAGAAGTCTGTAAAATTTAATTTTTCATGGCAGTTTGCTATTTGATAGCTTTGTACTTGTTACCTGAATCTGATTTTTCTTAATCTTTCACATGGTTCATAGCATGAATTTCAAGATTCTGTCTCATTTCAAGACAAATTATATAGTCAAAATCAGATGATCACTTAGGTGTTTTAATTCTTCTGAGCTCTAAATTGTTTAATCCTATTTATATTTTGCTTTTGTAATTATTTAGTATTATTTTTGTTTTAACTCTCATTATTAATCTGTTCACTGACATATAGCCCTAATGCCCTCCTTTAGTGCAGTCTATATGGTCGTGTATCAAGTCCTGGTAAGATTTTGGTTCCGTAACTGTTTGAGTGCCTTGGCAGAGCCATGCTATGGCTATGTTGTGTGTTGTCCATACTTGGTTTATATGATCAGAAAAATCATAAGTACTTGTCAATAAATCATCTTCTAGGGCTTGCTGAAGCCCTTTTCCGTGCTTTGTGCCTTTTATTATGCTGCAGCTTCCTAGAGTGCCAGCTCTATATCCATGGAAGACAGGAGACCTTATGCCTGTCTTGCTATTGCAGCTTGTCAGTGTGCTCAATGAGTCTAGTCTCCAGTCATGGATTGCTTGGCAGTGTGTATGTGGAAGAATGTTTATTTCCTATTGTTCTGTGATCTATCAGAATCCTAGAGAACTGATACACAAGTAATGCTGAGAGTTGATTTGTCTAAGGGGAGGGAAGGCCATGACACTTCTTACGTGTATTTCCTCTAGAAAGCAACAAGAAAAGTGGAGCCAGTGCGGTCTTCTCTCTTTCAGTTAGTAGTGTGGGTTTTTTGTTTTGTTTTTTGTTTTGTTTTGTTTTTTTTCTTTAGCTGTACATCTGCAAGTGCATACTGGTTTGAACTATATCATGTGAAGTGGTTGCTGTCTTGTGTGAATTAATGTTTTCCATCCTGTAGGAATATCCACGTAACCTTGTTGCCTCCATTCTGCCTCTTCTGCCTGTTTTTCCACCAAGTCTGCAAAATGCATGCTTCTGGCCTGCAATCATGCTACTTCAAGTCATAGCATTGTGGGCTTAATAGTTAAGTTACAGCCTGCCCTTGGACAGGGAGTCATCCGGAAGAACATGGGATTGTCCAGGAAGTGGTGTGGATGATTTATTGGGTTGCCTTTCTGAGTATGAAAATATATGGGCCTCAGAAAGCTAAAGGAATTTTCTTGGGGGGTGGGAGTGAAACTGAGATTCTGAATGGCTTTATCAAGTCTTGTGATACCTGCACAAAACCTGGTTTGTTTGTTCAGATTGCTTGGATTTAGGATGATTAGCTTTCCTGACCCCTAGAAACTATGGATCTTTGCTTGATGACCAAGGGGCATATGCTGCTAATCGTGGTGCTCTGGGAGAGACTAACAGGCAGGACATGAAAAATAACTGCTCAGGCATTCCCAGCTCCTTCATTCAGATGTTTGAGCTGCATGTGCAGCTGTATTTTTTTAATTAAGTGGTAGTATCTGCTCCAGCAGTCCCTGATGGCTTGACTTCTCCCAGTTTTGTGGTTATTTACTCAGTAGACCTTGTGTTAATACTGTCTTGATGCTTGTCACGTGATGTAGTCAGTGATCTAAGAGCTGCAGTTAAAGTTTTTGTGGGTAACACATGGCTCTTCAGGTGTATGTATTCTGCAGATGCCTCTAGTAGGAGTAGTAGGAAGCCATTCTGTGGGTTGTAGCAAAACTGACCATATTTGTTTCACCTTGCTGCTGCTTGGGATAACACTGCAGTAACAGAGGCATTTAAGCTGTGATGCCTGCAGAATCCCAGGGCAGTCAGTATTATCTGTGCTGCACAGGTGGAAACTGAGACAGTGAGGTGGTCTAGGAGAATTGATTTGCTGGTGGTTATGTGGAAGCCATGTCTGACTATGACTTTCAAATGTGACAAAGTGTCTGAGAGATCCAGTAAAAAGGAAGAGCTGCTTAATATTTGTTTGAAGTTGTTTTTTTGTGTTATGTTCCTAAGCAAAATTGCTAATCTATTTTCTCATCCTTATTCTTCTTCTCAATTGGTGTTCATAATTCATTTTCTCAGTACCTCAGCATGGATGAGATGCCTTTTATTTTTTTTTTTTTAAATGTTCCAGTGACACCTAAAAGCCATCTGCCTTGGTAGGACTCTGTTTTGTTGCCCAGTATAGGAATATGATACAGAGCAGAGACATATGCTAGAAGCAATGTGTAAAGAAAACAAATGCATAGCCAAAAAAAAAAAAAATCCACATTATTTACATTAGTGTTTTATATGGAAGAACTTATTGGGATTCTCATGTTGAAATCTGTGAGAAATGCTCTCAGACTGAAATGTCACAAGAACTACTCTTGGAACAGATAGGTAAAATTAGTAATAAATTGCCAATAGAAAGTAAAGTTCACCTGTATCTCTGAAGGAACTCAAAATTGTTCAATTTGTAAATCTGGTATGTCACTATCTTAACCAACACTTTATTTACAACAAATGTAGGTGATAGTTTGTGCGATGCCAGTTTTTTAAAAAGGCTCTAGGAGAGGACCCAGGAACTGCATGGTTCTTGACAAGTTCTTAATAAATGGATAAAGGTCATCTGGATTTTAAAATTGTTAGATTTTTCAGAAATCTTGGCAGAGCCTCTAACCAAAGGTTTTTATTGCGTTATAGCGCAGTTTTTCAAGGGAGATCTTACTGTGAATTAATAACTAGCTAAGGAATAAACAAAAGTGACCAGACAATGATAGAAAATCTGTCTGCTTTTGTAATAGGAAGAGGTTATTGAGAGGCACTCTGCGAAACTGTGCCATTAAGCGTGTTCATAAAGTGATCCGGAGAAGAGGAGTGAGTAGTGAGGTGACAGTTTCATCCTAAACCTGTGGAAGGATTTTGTGATACTGAGGAAGTGTGCAATAAGATGGTAAAATGAATTCATTGTCAACAAATGCAAAGCAATGCCTACGCTGAAAAGAAATTACTTTAAAGATAAATACACACTGAAAGGCTCTAAACAAATTGTCACTTAAGCCAGAGGTCTTAGAGCTATCTGTAGGTCTTTATAAAAATGTTAGCTCAACAGTAGCCAAACAGGCAAAGTGAGTTTAAACATTTTTAACTTTCTAAGTGCAAAGAAAAAAAAAWATTGTATGTAAACTCATGGTGCACCCATTACTTGAACACTTTTTATAGGTCAACTCTTTGTTTAAAGAAGAAAAAAGGTGGAATTCTGAGAAGTAGAGAGCAATATGAAAGAATTGTGCAATGGCTCCATACAGGAAGAGATTAGAGTAGGACTTTACTGCCTAGAAAGGGAGATGGCTGAGGAGTAGATACAATTAAAGGCTATAAACTCATAGATGACAAAATCAATTAATAGGTGATGAGTACGTACTTTCTCAAGGTGTAAGAATTTAATTTAGTATCCCTTACTTGGTCAGACAGCAGGTTTAAAGCACAAGATAATTTTTCATGGAATTTATAGTTAAACTGTGCAAATTATTACCACGGGTATGAATGGGGAAAAGGTTGGATGCCTTCAAACAGTGATTAGATAAATCCATAGGTCTGTAGGGAGGTGCTGTGCAGGAATATACTCTCTGTGGTTCAGGAAGTCCCCTAAGTTGCAGCAAATCTTGGAAGCAGGGAGGGTATGGAGGAGATGTGCTTTCTCTGTTACTTCCTCTATACCCCCGCTACTTCCCATCCTGAGACAGGCTACTGGGTTAGATCAGTTTTATGCCTTACCTGGCATGGCTGCTGTTCTCTGCAAATTCCCCTTTATGCCCTGTAGTGCATCAGTACAGGGCAACAGATATTTGATCGTGCAGTCTGTTAGTGAGAAGGCTCTCACCATATTATTTAAAATTGCTTGGGTGTATGCATATTGTGTTATGCGAACAGTCACACTTAACAGAAAATCAGAGATTACCCAAGGTATATCACAGGAAAGGTCTGTCAGCATTATAATAGGCTTTGGAATAGTTGATAATAGGTAAATGTTAATCTGTTCTGGAATGTTTCTGAATTTAAGTGTTCTCATGTCCAAAGCTTCTTCACACCTGCAATATCTACTGCTTACACTTACTTGAAATGTCTGAAACCTAAAAATGAGATGAGATTTCCAGTGTATTAGCATGCAAAAGAATCTTAAAGTTGCTGAAGGCAGAAATCAAATACCTAATGTAAGAATTTCTTGGTATAAGAGAACACTTTCTTGTGGAGGGGAAGAAAAGCCAACCTGATAGATTGCATGAGAATTACTATGCATTGAAATGCCAGAAGAGTGTACGCACAAGAAAGGAGTTCAAGCCTCAAGGAATAAGCAAGTGAAGTGATTTGTGAGGGGAAGACACTGTTTTATATGGATGGGTGCAAAACTTTTTTATGGGAAGAATTCAAAAGTGTATTTTAAAACAAGCCGAATGATTTAATATTGATTAAAAAAAAAAAGACTGAGTATGGAGTTGCAGCACAAGGACGGAAGTTCTGAATGCTGGAAAATAAATCATAGCTTTGTCTTTTGCCCTTCACGTTGTCCTCTATCAGAGCAGTTCTGAATTGTTCTATCCTTATCAGGCAGGAAACGTGTGTGAAATACAGTTGCTCTTAGGAAGTAGTTCAGATTGGACTGTGTCTGTAGTAACTGCCTGTTAGCGCGTTACATAGACGAAAACAGGAGGTAGCCTCATAATTTGGCTATCATCTGATTATCACTCTTATTCTTTATTCTTTGCTTTCCAAAATGCTGGTTTCTGCTTGCTTTCCTGTGGTTGTGATGTGAGGAGGAAGAATAATCTTTACAGTGTGGCTTGCTAATTGTTTATTTGTGCAAGGGCATTTGTAAATATAGACTGCTCATTTTGTTCAGTGGCTGGATGATGTTAGGGTGAAATCATATTAGGTCTTCAGTGTTTGTTTTCATTTCATCTGCCTTCTCAGTGAGGTAGGAAGTCTTGCCTAAACACTTGTGAAGGATGCAGAGTAAATGTTCATAAAAAGCTGCACTTAGAGTATATGATAACTTTGTTCAGTGCTGTTTTCCCATTGACTAAGACTATTTAGGCAGTCTGTCCTTTTACTTTCTGTTGTCCAGGGCCAAACTTAACATGCTGAAGCCCCCTGTGGGCATACCTACAGAATGTTTTGGTCTCATGGCAAGGAAAGCAGTGCGATTGTACAAATCACAGGCTGAAGATATCAGTGTTCAGCAGTTTATAAACCCTTCAAATACGGAGTGGGAGCAAAATCACTTGTGATGTCAAAGCAAGTTGCTGCCAAACTTCAGTTTGTTTTCAGACTATGTATTAGTGTTTCAAAAAGTTTCCAGAGAATTCCTTCTTTCAAATAAAAAAGTCATTCGTGGTTTTAACTTGTAATAGCCATTGCCTAGCTTCTCAGGAACATTACAGTTTTAGATCAACTTAACTAGGGTGCAGAACCATAGTGTAAGTGTGGTTTACTGCTGGAGGGAACACTTCCCCTCTTTCTCATTCTGTCTCGGGTCTCTACAGGACAAAGCTGTATGTCCTCACTGCCGCCTTTGTGTCTGCACGAGCCAAACTGATGTGTCTGAAGGCTACCCTTGGGAGGAAAGTAGCAAGCTGGTTTTCAGATGTACAGGTTGCCTTATGTGGTGCACTGTTCCAGAACACCAGTGTCAGCACAGTGGGAGGACTGGAACCACCTCCTTCAGCGTGAGCCTGCGCACAGGTCATCGTAGTTGTTATGAAATTATTGCCTATAAACTGCAGAGGAATATTCCTGCAGTGGTGCTGTTACTTTTTTAACTTCTTCCCGATTTTCCAACAAGAGCATGGCTTATCAAAATCAGTTTAGAACCGTATGATATGTGTGTGTAGGAGGTGAGTCCAGGCTTAAAAATTAGGGACTTTAAGCAGACTGTTGCCACCCAGAAAGAAGATTTTTGGGTTTATGATACTGTTACGTGAAAAACACAAGCTGAGCACTTTGTAGTAATCAGAACCCCAGACTGAGTGTTATTAATTATTAGGAAAATAATAGGGAGCAAAATAGAAGACATTTTATACAAATAAATCAGTGGCACATCTACCTCTTAAATGCTGCGTGCAGCATTTTGCTTCTTCTCTCCCCCTTCAGAAAGGATGCAGGAGAATTGCAGAACGCACAGGCAAGGCAACAAAGGTAAGCAGTCATGGAAGGGCTTGGATGTGAGGCTGTGTTTTTCAGGCTAGGGAGGATGAGGGAGGGATAACAATGGAAGCATGTAGAATAATTGGGAGCATCAGTGGAAACAAGGAGTTGGAAATGCAGAACAAAAGAAGTAACTGGGTCTCCATGGAGCTGGTCACTCCATGAAGTGAAGCTGTGGAACTGAAGTTGTGTCCTGGAGAATATTGTTGATTCTAGAAGTTTACCTGGGTTCTAGATAAAACCAGAGTGTTTTTTCTTTCCGGCTTTGGAAATTCTTGGGCCACAAATTGTTGAAGACTGCAAGAGAATTCTGAGAAGTATTGCTACCTGCTTGCCCTGTTGTTACACTCTTCCCTAGGCATCTGCCATTGTCAGAGACAGGGTACTGAACAGGATGGAGCTTTGGTCAGGCCTGGTATGGCCATTTCTGATCTTTCTGCCTTCTTTGACTGCCCATTTAGGACAGCAAAGGGTTGGCAGATCATGTTCTTCACGTAAATTAGTATGTTAAGTTGAAGACTACTATAGAAATGAGGGGTCAACTTGAACTAATTAAGAATATCTTTTATAGGAGATTGAGACCACTTCCAATATGACAGATTCAGAATAGAAACATGAACTTAAGCGGATGTTGTTATAAGGATTCACAGAATTTGGGAGGGGGTTGCATCCTACCTTATTGCAGAATAACTTCCTAGGTAGCCTTGTGCTTTAAGTTTTGTTCAGAGTTTCAGCTCTGAAGGCAGGCTCTGAGGATATACTTATGCAAACAAATTTTTGGGATATGTAGTAGAGTGTAATTAGCAGCAAGTTAACAAGTCTCCAGTGATAGCACACAGTTAATCTGTGTTTGTCCCTTTTCACTAAGAGTAAATTACCGCAGAGTAAAGCAACACAACCAGACAACAGCTAGGAAGCAACTAGTACGTGCTATATTGGAACTCTGGCTTGCAATAATTAAATCTTGCCCAGTTACCTTAATTTCACATGCCATTTAAATCCACGTTTTTAGTTGTTTTCCTGTTCTTTTTTTTTTAATCATTCTAAGTTGCTCATTCTGAAATCTCCCAAGCAAGCTATTCACCAGAGGCTTTTTGCAGGATTTTAGAAAAGTATTTTTTTCTCTCTTGGGGTAGGAAAAGTATTGTATTATGTGTGGATAGAGGGGATGTGGCTGGAAATGGATAGAATTAAACTACCTTTTATTCAAAAAGCTTTGAAACCTTCGTGCTTCTGGCTGACTTACTGTATGAGTGCTGGGGAGTTGTCCTTTTATTTTGAGGATGTGTATTTTGTTGCAGTGGTGAAAATAGTCTTCCAATTTGGCCAAATAATATTTGCAAAAATGATTTGTATGTGCTCCTTTGAGACTTGCACTTCAGCATCTGAAATCTCCAGAGACTGTACAATTGGTGTGTCTCAATGTACTGCTCCTAATGCTCTGCAAGGTTTTCATGTTCTGTTTGTCGTGATCCTACAATCTTAACTTGCTGCTGAAAGATCACAGTTCTACCACTATCACTTGTACTGTTAGCTGAAGAGCAGAGGTCTGCATTAAGTGTTTAAAGACTCCATCCATCTGAAGGCTTCCCCATACGCATATAGATATGATGCTGCATGAGGAAGATATTTTCAGTGTAGGAACATTACAAGCTGCATTAAAAGAACATGACTGCCACATTCAAAGCACTGCTTTATTGTATATTCAAATATTGTTCTGGAGACGGATTTCTTACTTCCCCTTGACCGTTTCTGTGATGCTTGTTAGAGCAGCATCTGAATTATGGTAAGCATGAATTTATTCATATTACAGTAATGTGAGGAAGTGTTATAAATTCACATGGAGAGGCAAGGCAAGACTAAGGATTAACGTGCCCAATAATCTTGATCCTACATGTGTCAGCATTTTGGGACAGAGTTTCCTTATGCAGAAAGAATGTCTCTACTCCTCCTTTTTCAAAATTGAATGCTTTGTGTCTCTGTAAATTCAAACTTTCAAGGTATGAAGATGGGGAACTGGAATACAAGGGGTCTACATGGTTTGACTGAAAAGAGTGTTATGTATGAATTCCGTAGGAGGCCAGATTTATAATTCAGACCTATAGAGCTGCATTCAGCTGTCTTAATGTGAGGTCACCTTTACTCATTTTACATGCATCTCTCTGCTTTTCTGCAATAAACAAATCCCCTGCTAACTCTATATGCTTCCCAGCCTGTCTGTTCTGTGGTGCAAGCCAGTGCAGCATCTGAATGCACATCTTCTTCTGATATGGCAGTGTTTAAAATGTATGACACTGTTTTGGAAGGACAGTGACCCAGACAAAATCTGTAGCAGACTACCATGGCAACTTTTTACAAATTGGTCTGTTATCAGAATGGCTTACTTATATTTGCAGTCTAGCGTGGATGAAAGAAGGTTGTAGAGATGCTTGCATAGTCTGATCTCCCAGAAAGTCAAAAGTCTGCTTTGGTGAGCATCAACTAAAACGTTCAACTGTTGAACATAATTCTAAAGTTTGGCTTTTGTTTGAGAGCCATTTTCCTCTTGAGGGATACTCAGAAGACTGAATCGCTCTCTGGGTCAGATGGCTCCATCAGTATTCCATCTGGTGAAGTGAAACTACTTGGAGTTCATGTAGAATATGCTTTTCTTGCATGCTCTTTTCATACCAGTGCCACCAGACAGTAATGTGGCAGGATCATAGAATCATAGAATGGTTTGGGTTGGAAGGGCCTTAAAGATCATCTAGTTCCAACCCCCCTGCCATGGGCAGGGACACCTTCCACGAGACCAGGTCGCTCAAAGCCCCATCCAGCCTGGCCTTGAACCCTTCCAGGGATGGGGCATCCACAACTTCTCTGGGCAACCTGTTCCAGTGCCTCACCACCYTCAYAGWGAAGAATTTCTTCCTTATATCTAACCTAAACCTACCCTCTTTCAGTTTAAAGCCATTACCCCTTGTCCTATCACCACATGCCCTTGTAAAAAGTCCCTCTCCAGCTTTCTTGCAGGCCYSCTTCATGTACTGGAAGGCTGCTATAATRTGTCCCCRGAGCCTTCTCTCCTCCAGGCTGAACMACCCCAACTCCCTCAGCCTGTCCTCATAGGAGAGATGCTCCAGCCCTCTGATAATCTTTGTGGCCCTCCTCTGGGCTCGCTCCAACACGTCCATGTCCCCCTTATGTTGGGGGCCCCAGAGCTGAATGCAGTACTCCAGGTGGGGTCTTACGAGAGCAGAGTAGAGGGGGGGAATCACCTCCCTCGACCTGCTGGTCACGTTTCTTTTGATGCAGCCCAGGGAACAGTTGGCTTTCTGGGCTGCAAGTGCACATTGCTGGGTCAAGTTGAGTTTCTCATCAACCAACACCCCCAAATCCTCCTCAGGGCTGCTCTCAATCCATTCTCTGCCCAGCCTGTATTTGTGCTTGGGATTGCCCCAACCCATGTGCAGGACCTTGCACCTGTCCTTGTTGAACTTCATGTTGTTCACATGGGCCCACCTCTCAAGCCTGTCCAGGTCCCTCTGGATGGCATCCCTTCCCTCCAGCGTGTTGACTGCACCACTCAGCTTGTTGTTGTTGGCAAACTTGCTGAGGGTGCACTCAACCCCACTGCCAACAAAGATGTTAACAGCGCTGGACCCACTACCGACTCCTGAGGAACGCCACTCATCACTGGTCTCCACTTGGACATCGAGCTGTTGACTGCAACTCTTTTGGGTGCAACCATCCAGCCAATTCCTTATCCACCAAGTGGTCCATCCATCAAATCCATGTGTCTCCAATTTAGAGACAAGGATGTCATGCGGGACAGTGTCAAATGCTTTGCACAAGTCCAGGTAGATGACATCAGTTGCTCTTCCCTTATCCACCAACACTGTAAGCCTGTCATAGAAGGCCACCAAATTTGTCAGGCACGATTTGCCTTTAGTGAAGCCATGTTGGTTGTCACCAATCACCTCCTTCTTTTCCATGTGCCTTAGCATAGTTTCCAGGAGGATCTGCTCCATGATCTTGCTGGGCACAGAGGTGAGACTGACTGGCCTGTAGTTGCCCGGGTCATCCTTTTTTCCCTTTTTAAAAATGGGGGTTATGTTTCCCCTTTTCCAGTCAGCGGGAAGTTCAGCGGACTGCCACGACTGCTCAAATATGATGGATAGTGGCTTAGCAACTTCATCCGCCAGTTCCCTCAGGACCCACGGGTGTATCTCATCAGGACCCATGGACTTATGCACCTTTGGGTTCCTTAGATGGTCTTGAACCTGATCTTCTCCTACAGTGGGTGGCTCTTCATTCTCCCAGTCCCTGCCTTTGCCTTCTGCGGCTTGGGTGGTGAGGCTTGAGCACTTGGCGGTGAAGACCGAGGCAAAAAAGCCATTGAGTATCTCAGCCTTCTCCATATCCCAGGTAACCAGGTCTTCCGTTTTGTTCTGGAGAGGGCCCGCATTTTCCCTAGTCTTCCTTTTATCACCGACTTACCTATAGAAGCTTTTCATGTTGCCCTTGACGTCCCTGGCCAGATTGAATTCTATCGGGACTTCAGCTTTCCTAACCTGATCCCTGGCTGCTCGGACAATTTCTCTGTATTCCTCCCAGGCTACCTGTCTTTGCTTCCACCCTCTGTAGGCTTCCTTTTTGTGTTTGAGTTTGTCCAGGAGCTCCTTGTTCATCCATACAGGCCTCCTGGTGTTTTTGCCGGACTTCCTCTTTGTTGGGGTGCATCACATCACTCCTGAGCTTGGAGGAGGTGATCCTTGAATATTAACCAGCTTTCTTGGGCCCCTCTTCCCTCCAGGGCCTTATCCCATGGTACTCTATCAAGCAGATTCCTGAAGAGACCAAAGTCTGCTCTCCTGAAGTCCAGGGTAGTGAGCTTGCTATGCGGCCTCCTCACTGCCCTAAGGATCTTCAACTCTACCATTTCATGGTCACTGCAGCCAAGGCTGCCCTTGAGCTTCATGTTCCCCACCAGCCCCTCCTTGTTGGTGAGAACAAGGTCCAGCATAGCACCTCTCCTTGTTGACTCCTCTATCACTTGGAGAAGGAAGTCATCAACGCATTCCAGGAACCTTCTGGATTGCTTACACCCTGCTGTGTTGTCCCTCCAACAGATAGCAGGGTGGTTGAAGTCGCCCGTGAGGACCAGGGCTTGTGAATGTGAGGCTGCTCCTATCTGTTGATAGAGGGCCTCATCTGCTTGGTCTTCCTGGTCGGGTGGTCTGTAGCAGACCCCCACCGTAATGTCACCTGTCCCTGCCCTCCCTTTAATCCTGACCCATAAGCGCTTGGTCGGCTCCTCATCCATTCCCAGGCAGAGCTCCATGCATTCTAACTGGTCATTGACATAGAGGGCGACACCCCCGCCTTGTCTCCCCTGCCTGTCCTTCCTAAAGAGCCTGTATCTTTCCATCCCAACACTCCGATCATAGCAGCCATCCCACCACGAGTCTGTGATGCCAATAAGATCGTAGCCCTGCAGGCGTGCGCACGTCTCTAACTCCTCTTGTTTATTCCCCATGCTACGTGCGTTTGCATAGAGGCATTTGAGTTGGGCTGCCGATGAAGCTGACTTACTGGCTGGAATTCCTTTGTGCTGCTCTTCAGGTGCTCTCCTGCTGACCGGTATCCTTTTCCAGGCTCCGGGCATCTGTTGCTGGTACTGGCATCAAACTGGTAGGAGTGGGATGGATTGAGGTTCCCCTCCCCCAGCAACTTTAGTTTAGGATTGTTTGTTTTAGAAAGGATTGTTCTGTTTGGTGTGTAATAAAGGGACTGTGTCAACACAAGTTTGGAGGATTTTTTGAAGCATGGCTATCTGAAACACTGGTATGAAATCTTGTGCAAGTTATTAAACGGCATTGCTTTTTGTAAAAGATTTCTGTCCCAAGTTATGATTTTGGGATCAACTCCCTTTGGAGTCTGACTTTTCTGGAGAGAGGCAGATGATGTGAATATGAGAGCATACCTTGCAGAGTGCCATTTCTGCCTGTTTCAGGTGGGGAGTCATGTTATGTTCACCTGACCGCTAGCTCAAAGCATGGCAATTCCTGTTTCTAATGTTCTGAAATGTGAGGCACAATGAATTCATCTGGTTTTCAAATTTACTTTTAACCATGCTACTGAAACAGTCTGCATTTTCTCAATTCTTCTACTTATATAATTGTAGGGTGAGAAAGAAAAAAAAATATGCGAAAGTATGAGACCATTATGAAGCCTTTAGGTACAGTACAAGGTTTACAGATCTTTTTCTTCTCCCAGAGGATGCCAGCCCCCATCAGACTGCGGGAGTTGATCCGGACCATCCGGACAGCAAGAACCCAGGCAGAAGAGCGTGAGATGATCCAAAAGGAATGTGCTGCTATCCGGTCATCCTTCCGAGAGGAAGATAACACGTACCGATGCAGAAATGTGGCAAAGCTGCTGTATATGCACATGCTGGGATACCCTGCACATTTTGGACAGGTATGTCAGAGTTCAGTGCTTGCTGTGCCACGTGCATATGCCAGTCTGCTTTGTGTGTTTTGTGCACGTTGACTTGTTCAGAGCATTCCTAGCTGCACTTCTGTTGTCTGCTCTTTGGGATGTTTCGAGGTCTGTCTTCACCTATGTTCTGAACCTACATTAGTTAGTTTTGACTTTGTTAGTGAGATCTGCTGTTTGGAGACTTACATATTTTGTTATGAAACTTAGGGTTAATCTGCTTTTGCCAGACTGTCTGCTCCTCACCACCCATGTTTCTGCAGAGCAGTAGTTCTTAAACCACAGTCGTTCTTAAACCACAGTCCAGTACAACAGGATGTTTCTAGATGGGTTCAAAACAGCACTTTGGAGTTTTGTCTCTGATGGAAAATACCAGATGCTTCAAAGGAGGTTCTATACCCTTTGTCCTTCTAAAGCAATCTATTCTAGTCAGATAAGAGCTGGTCTGTTCCCAGCAATAGGAAACTGGTGTTCCTAATCCCCATCTTAGTGAGGTGACTTGGAGAATGCTGGTATGAGTTTTCCATCTCTTGGCTTGTTTTTAACATGCTATTTTTGACACGGTTGGATTGTGGAAAAGGGAGACAGGAAGATGGGATTTCTTGATCTACAAGATGTTCTTCAAGTTGAGCTTCGCTTAGTTGTTGGGGCATAGTCTGTGTTGCTTAGAAGTCAGTAAGTGGCCTGTTAGGGGTAATGTAACCTAGGTCTTCCATAAAGCTAAATAAAAAGTCAGTCAAATTGTTGTATCCCTTAAAGTAGCTTCATCTCTTGGGAGTCTGTCCGTTCGTGATTGGATTTACCAATCCTAACATGTCTCACTGAAACGGTAAGCTCAAACCACTGAAATCAAATTCCAAATAGTCTTAGTGTTAGGGAGTGAGTCTGGGCTATGCTATTGCATATACAGTGCATCATCTTACTTCTACATCATTGGATTCTTCTCACAGGATAACGAGTTGTTGCATAAGAGCAAGTGAATTTGTGTATGATCCTGTTCTTAACACTTCACATAGCCAGGCTCCCTGGTCCAAGAGAGAAACTTCCTGTCACAAAAATTAAGGCTAAGTATCTAAGAGCTGCAAGAAGAATGAAAAGTGTTACAAATAAGTGTCATCTGGAATTTCTACATTTGACCTATGTTAGGAACATGTTTAAATTTTATTGGGACTATTTTATCTTGTTACTCAAGTATTTAATCCCATATATGGAAGATTAGACCAGATATCTAATAATTTTTCAGTTTCTGCTTTGGTCAGTAATGGTAAATTACCTCTTCACTCTCAGTGGAAGAAGGATAAAACAGATTATTCAATACCTATTATTGCCGGGGTTGCTACATCTCAAACAGAAGCATCTATGCTGACTATTTTGGGAATAGAGTACTTCATTCGATGGCCTTGATTCTCATGTAGTTTATCAGCTGTGCTTTCAGGAGGGTATAGGGCCCGAGGCTGAGAAGGGATTTTAACAAATATTCTCTAAGTGAGTAAGTTGCGGACCTTTTCATGTCCTCAATGCTTATAACTGGAAGGAGTCTTTCAAAGTGCTAATGTTGTGTAGGTGGAGTACAGTTTGTGTGAGTTGGGGAGCTGTTGAAGACGCATGCTGTTCCAGCAGTGGAGTCTTGTAGGTAGACAGTCCAGCATTGTAGGCAGGAAGTTTCTGAGAGTGACAGGGTAAATACACAGGAAATATGTTTTGGTGAAAAACAGAAGAGAGCCACAGGCTGTGTTAGACAGTCTCTCTTAAAGATGTAAGCAGACATCTGACTTCAGCTAACAGTGTGGATGGGGTAACCCATAATAAAAGAGAATTTAGACAAGGTGTCAGAAGTGGTGGATGGTTGATCTTCTTCTTTCCAAGCCAGGGATCCTCAACTTCGACCCAGGATATCTTGTACAGGAGTATGAGGATGAGCACCGTATTTAGCCAGTGCATGCTGAGGTGCACTGGATGGCAAGCTGTCTCTTGGGCGTGTGCAAAGGCCATTTGTGCAAGTTTAGAAGGTGTCGGGCAGCCTGGGCAAATGATCAAATAACTTTATTATTGTCATTATTTCTACTTGCAAAAAAATTCCAGTTGGACGAGTGACTATGTCAGTAAAAGCTTGGGTAAGTTGTAGTCTGGCTATATGCCTGTATCATATCTGGCTTAACTAATGTATCTGTTACAGTACTGATATAGCAGATTTTAATTGTTCCTTTGAATGAAATGGATATAATGGTATCAAGATTTCTTCCACTAATTAGACCTAGTAAGAGCTTCAGCTGATCATGTTTCACAGTATTGCTGTGCATGAAGCTAGTTTGCATGTATTTGTATACAAGTGAAACAAGAACTCATCAGCCTTTCACGGGGTGAATTTCATAATATCTTTCAAATTCAAAAGTACTAGAAATGTGTCTTATAGTATCTGTTGCAGTCATTAGTTTCCTTCTGCGTTTTCTTAGTCGTTTGTCTTCTGCCTTTGTCGGCTCTTACACTGTAGCTTAGATGTCATCAATTCTACATTGCATTTTTGCAGAGGGTTGTATAAGAAAGTATCTTGTAAACTTGGGGAAGAAAGATGGTTCAGAGGTGCATTATTCTCTTACAGAAAGCACTGGAAAGATAAGAGGTCGATACACAGTGTTCTGTACCTTATCCCTGGTTGATCTTGCCCATTTGTGCAAGTTCAGTTATCCTCGTGGATGACTGATCTTAGTGTTCAGAGATATTTCTTTATTCTAAATTTTCAGCCCCTTTAAACCTAGCAAACTGAACTTGCTTTCTTTCAAGCTTTTTCTTATCAGTTGGTCACCCTGCACTAGCTGGGTGTTCATATGTGGCAACTTCTTTCATAGTTGAGTTGTATGTTCTGATGCCATGCAGTTGTGAGAACTTGTCAGTGGCTAGGCCATAGCACTTACTTTCTCTGGCATGTCAACTTTAACTTTCTTATCAGTATCCTGTGCAACTTTACCCTCCTGATGTATGTGTCTGCTTCTTGCATCTCACCTGTGTCTGTTGCCCTGCTCAAACTTCCCTATAGCTAAAGACCATGAAAAACTTTTCACGGTGCCCTTGATTTTTGCCTGTGCATGCCCCCTTTACTTCCTTTAAAATGGATCTTTTGCAAGCTTTGTCTGACCCGTCCTTAATTAAACCCACTGTGTATGTTTACTTGCTGCCCCAGCTAATTTGTAAAACAGACTTACGGGATGCGTTTGTGGGGGATAGGTCTCTTACCTGTTTTGAGAAGCCATTTCTGCTACTTCCCGTCTGGAAAGTATTGATTATACTTGATTAGTTATCTGTCAGAGAAAAATATTTTAGTACGTAGTAATGTCAGAATATCTCTGTGATTGATCTCTTTTTTTTGCAGTAAGAAAGCATTGAGTTTAAAAATGGGTTAGCAATTAAATTCTTAATCCGCTGAGTGCAAGTGGCAGCTATGCATGTTATCTTAGGGATCTCCTTTATGCTACTGAACACAGCTGACCTTTCTACATGGTGAAAGGGCAGCTTGTAGTGGCTACAATGCGTATGATTTTAGTCAAACTTCAGGTGTTTAAATAGGGATTACAGAGCAGCACAAAAACTCACCTCTCTCTGACTGTGTCTAAGGTTTACCTAGCTAGCAAGTTAGTTATGAATCATAATAAACAAAAACTGGTTTTAACAGCTTAACTTACAGAGCATTGATCCTCGCTCTGGTAGGTAGATGGACCCATTTAAGCCTGATTCAAAAGTTCCCAGTGCATATCAAACATGACACATGACCTAGATTTCCAGATCTTTACTATTTTGTTTTTAATGGTGGATCTCTTGTCTCTGTAAATACGTTATCTTTTACTTGTGACATAAACGCACATATTTGGTATATCTGAGGTCATGGAAGGTCAACAGTGTCTGGCTACTTCAAGATGCAGGAGCTGCTAATGACTTTCCTGCTGGCTTGCTGGGAGCTTTGGGCAGGTCATTTAACCTTTCTTTGTTTTCCATATCACCAAAATGGGAATAAAATATACTTTTTAAAATGCATTCTGAGAGACTTGAATGAGTAAACATCAAAATTCAAAGTGTTTCTCCTCTAGCTAAGAAGTAGTTTAAGCTAATTCTGTCTTTTTTTTCTTCTTCTTTTTTTCCTTTTTTTTTTTTTCCAGTTGGAGTGCCTCAAGCTCATTGCCTCTCAGAAATTCACAGACAAGCGCATTGGGTATTTAGGTGCCATGTTGCTGCTGGATGAGAGACAGGATGTCCATCTTCTTATGACCAATTGCATCAAGAAGTAAGGGTACCACCTCTCTCTCCATCAACACATGCTTTGAGGTTTCAGGATCTGAAAGTACACTCCTGACAGTGATATTTTGAGTACTTTAGTGTTTTTTCCCTTGCGTTAGAAAACTGGTATCTTCAATTTGTTGTATGCTGTTGACCGTACAAGACTGTTGTAGTATTGTACTGTATTGGATGATCCTGTCTAACTTCCTTAGAGGGAAGAGAATATAAAATTGCATTGATCCTGAAGAGGTGTATGTGGCAAACAACGCTTCATGAAACTACTGGTACATACAGAATGGTAGTATGTGTTTCTGGAGGTTGTGTTAAGATAAATAAAATCAGGATGATAAAATGACCACAGTAAGCTGCTCAGCCAGTGCAGAAGACCTCTAATTGTTGTAAAGAACTCTCTTCCATTTCTGTAAATTATTTATCTTCCAGTTTGCAGTAGGAAAGAGCCAGGCGAGCAGTAATGCAGTATCAATAAAGGTCCATGCACCTTTTAAAAATAATTGAATCAGGATATTTTTATAACACTGTTAAAACTTCGTAGGCTGGACTGGCCATTGTATGTAACAAAGTCATGTGTGTTGCTGCAGCCATGTTGTCCTGTGTTTGTTTAGTTGACTTCTGCCGACGAGCTCTGAAGAGTCGTCTGACTTAAAGGATCAAGGCTGTGTATCCTGCTTTCTTTTTAAGGTTGGCCTAGTGGTCCTGATGAATGGTTTTCCTTGGAAGCAAGGCAGCAACTTGGGATGTGCTGTCTGCTTGGCATCTTGCTGAAATCAGACAAGAGGAGATGGGAAATAATATTTTTTTTTTTTTTTTTTACTTTTTTTCTTTCAGCAAAATGCTGTTAAACTGGGACTGTTTTACATTATAGTTTAGTAGATGATGATTGGTGCATTTCCAATAACACTCTTTTTCAAGATGGATGGGAGCAGGAGTGAAACACCTGGGTTCTAGTTGATTTACCCAAATGCCTTCTCCTTTGTGTGTGGTGTGTCTGTTTTTATTATTATTTACTTTGAGAACATAAGCCTCCCAGATATTAGCAAGTAAAGTATTGATCTTCAGTTAGACTGTGGCCTCAAAAGTGCTTAGAAAGAAACTTGATAAAACTGCAGGCCTGAGGATCTAACTTTGGACCTAGTGTCRAGGAGAGAAGAGACATTTGGCTAAGGATTTTTCATTGAAATGTCACACCTGTGAGGCTCTTCCATTAGAACCAGGCTGCTAGGTTAACACCTTTTTTGATTGTGCTAAAATGAATTTGTGTGGTAAGGATGTAGTGAGTTTGAACTGGAAATGGGTCAGACTAAAGCTGAGCAAAACTGGTGGTCAGCTTCCCACCGCTTCAGTGGGTTGTTTATTGCTTTCTCCTTTGGCTTCTGTATCTACCACTTTGTCTTGCTTTTATCTAGACATTAAGGTATTTGATTTATGGCATTGTCTTTCATTATTTTATAGCAAGACCTAGATTTTTGATACAAAAAAAGCGAACACCCTTGTGAAGCACATACTTGTATACACACAGCTTTATATAGCTGCCAAAAATTTGTTAAAGGAAGAAAACAAAAACCCAACCCATTCAGTGGCATGTGCTGTCTGTTCCTTCATCTGCATGTTGCCATAGCTGCTTGGTGTTACAACCAGAATACTGCCTCTTGCTTTTCTGTATGTTGTGCGCACTTGGTAATGTACCACTCGTTTTCCCTGCTCTCCCATCATGCAGTCCCCAGTTCCCCTTGCCTCCCAAACCAGGAACTATATTTTTTACTTTCTTCAACATTAAATCCTGGATACTGTGGCGACATGAGTACCAAATAGTCTGATGGAAAAGTAGTGTAGAAATCAGTTTTAAAGGCTGTTGTGATTGCCATGTGAAAGCTATATTGTCTTGTACTTAGTGTGACATTGGTAGCTGGCCTCATGAATAGCGTCTACCGTTAGGTGGTTTAACTTCTTGTTGACTGCTTTTTGCAACTTTCTTAGGCATATGAATAGTTAGGATTGCTAAGCAAAATTCCTGTATGGATTATTTTCAGGGTGTGCAAGTGGTGGGGTTTGTGGTTTTTATTCAGGATAGAGGATATTTTTACGTAGATTTTTATATACTGTTTGGTTTGTAAATGCAGAAACTAAAGCCTGTCCTAGAACATGTTTAAACTGGGACAACCCACAGAGTCATTGCAGGACTGTGCTTCATGTTAGGTTATTTTCTGCATGCAAGTTCCAAAACACAACGTTTTGTCTTTACTTTAGAAGTTTAATGGAATTATATGTGGTCTTCCGTCTTCTCAGCTCAATCCCTAGATGCCCACCTGATAGTTTTAATCAAGTATTTTATCTTTATAATTGAGGATTTTAAGCAGAAGTAGTAGCAAACCCTGTGGTACGTGCACTGAAAGCTGCTTTTGCTCCTAATCATGCTCCCAAATGGCTGAGAATCTGCAGAGTTCTTCTGGGCAGCTGATTAGATGACTGTAGATATAGATGCCTTTTCTTGTGTGTTCAGGTTCTCTGTGTGCATGCTGATTGGCTTTTTTTTGTTCTCTTTTACAGTGACCTTAATCACAGCACTCAATATGTGCAGGGGCTGGCACTCTGCACTCTTGGCTGCATGGGCTCCTCAGAAATGTGCAGAGACCTTGCAGGAGAGGTGGAAAAGCTCCTCAAAACTTCCAACTCCTATCTTAGGAAGAAGGTACTTCAGGGAACTTTTGCCTACTTTGTTATGGATTAAAACTCAAGATTGATCGGATACCATGACAATATCTGGAATACTAGATGGCTTGGATCACACTGGCTGAGTATTTTCCCAGTGTGCAAGACAGGTAGAGGTCAAAACTCCCTGTCTGTAGCAGGAACGTGTGTAAGCCTCTAAAAGACAAGCCTCTAACAGGTGGGGTAGTTGTTTTTATTTTGATACTCTCTACCTTAGGGTTATTGATGGTAATGTGAACACCTGCCTGTTCACAGACATTAACCCCAAACTTGTAGTTACCAGTTTTATTTCTGTTTCTCAGATAAGTCCAGGGAAACTTTGATCATTAACAGTGCAGGCTGATACCTGAAGATTTGAACCTATTTGATCTCTTCTGTGGATGGTGATGACAGTAGTACTTGAGATAGAAAGGTTAAGGGCTTGAAACAGGCAAACAATTATAAACTGTCTCATTTCCATAGCAAGTGTGCCGTAGCATCTGCAAAGTGTAATCACCCTTGTTCTTTTAAATTTATATCATTGTTAAGTCTGGGGAGGGTGGGAAGCAGTAAGATTTAGGAAGAGATGCATTGTTTCTTCTTTGTCTAGTGCTGGATCTAGAGAGAGATTGGAGAGAAAGCAATGCTAAGAGGTATTGCTGTATTCTGGGAAGAGGCCTTCAGTGCACTTGATTCTCAAGCAGCTGCAAAGAATAGTGTCTCCTGTTGCTTCTGCACCCTAGAAGAAGTAGGCAATTTTTTTGCAGTATACTTTTGTTTTTCATAGGACCCATCACCTGCAGGAAGAAGTTATTTTGTGGGGAAGGAGATGATATTCAAGGGAAAGAAAATGTATCGTCATTACAGTATGTACTAACAGAGCTGTTTTTCTTATACAGGCAGCATTGTGCGCTGTTCACGTCATTAGAAAGGTGCCTGAACTCATGGAGATGTTCCTGCCAGCCACCAAAAACTTGCTGAATGAGAAGAACCATGGTAATATCCGAGAGTCTACTTAGCAAGGCTATGCCATTCTTTATGGGATGGTGGACTTGCTCCCTAAGCCTTTTGTTTGGAAGGAACTTTTGAGGTGTATTTGTATGATTTGTTTCTTCCCATTTCTATGCAGTGAAAGCCAGTGTCATTCAGAAGGAAGGGATGTGTATGACTCTGCTTGTCAGCAGGACTTTTACATGGCATAGGTGACAAAAGGAACTCTTTCACTGTTTTTTGATACACTTCAGAGTGGGTAGAGTGGGGAAGTGTGTGATTTTTATCCAATACACTGCCTAAGGGGACTCTAAAGTGCACTTTTTAGGGTTTTTTTTGTCTTCTGTTGGCAAGGCACTATAGGATTCTCTGACATCATTTTAGCAGGCATTCCCAGGACTGAGGTACCTTACATCACTGTCTCACTTTAATAGTCTTTTGCGAGATTATTTGTTTTTAATGCATTTTCTTGCACAAGTGCTTCTAGAAAATTATTTGAAGAGAAATACTAATATTAACACCTTGACTAATTTGTATCAAGCCTAGTGCACACTTCCCAAAGTCTTAGTCCTGTGGCACACCTGCAATAAGCATGTGCCTTAAGAAAATAGGTGGGTGTACTAGGAGTTCTACAGTAGATTTTTGCAGTAGTGAAAACCCATTTCTGGGAGAAGTTCTGTCTCAAGACAGGGTAGTTGTAACTGCCAACAGTACTAACGGGCCACAGGAGCTTCCTGAGAATCTATTGTTTCCATTTTTTTTTTTCTGCATGTGTTGTAAACCTTTGAGGTACAGGACAGTTTGCATGTGGAATGTAGTTTGTATGTGTGCACCTCAATTTAAAACGTATGATCAGAACATTTATACCAGGCACTGCTTCAAATAGACAATGGTCTGTAAAGCTCCTTGTCGGTAAGTGATGCCTACATGATCCAACTTGGTAGCGTGAGATCCTCTGTGTTTGTCTTATGCAACCCTGAAAAGCTGAGAGCTGTTCTGTTCCCTCTTTAAAGATGAGAATGCTCCTTTTCAAGCCTTGCCCAAGCAGAGAATTGAGTCTAGGTTCACCTGAATTCAAGAACCGTATCATCCATTCTGCTTTCCATGTCCTTAAAAATCAGCATCTCCTTTCTAGCAGTTTTAGCCATGGGCTTTGTGTTGAGCTTTCTCTGAAGCAGAATATATATATGAAACCTTTTCAGCAGTCTCTTGGGAGGTCTCAGTGATAAGTAAGCAGTGTTAGTGTTAAGAAAGCTGTGACACAAGCTTTATAGATAGATATTTATGTACTTCAAACCAGACTTTGGATAGAACCTGCAACAGGKCAGAAAGCTGCATAGCTTGTGGAATATAAATGTCATCTTCTCTGGAGAAAACATTGGTTATTAAGCAGGCTTCTAGTCTCTTTCTGAGTCAGGAGCTCTCCAATACAGACTTAACAGCTACAGAAAATGAATAACTGAAAAAGTTAGCATCTGAGAAGGATTGCTGTGTTACAGCCAAATGCGGATGTAAAATAATGCTCGTTGTTGAAGTTTGGTGCTTTAAAAGGCTATATCTCACTAACAAGTTATCTAGCATTGACATCTAGTCAAATGGTTTGTAACTGACATGCCTTTTCCAACTGTTTTCAGAGACAGTTTGACTGGATTTCATTAAGGCAGGGCACACAGCAGCTGGCTGCCAGTGCGCAGATACCAGCTTGACCAAGCAGTGTACTATAGTCTTTCTCTAGACTGAGTTCTGAGACCTTCTGAGGAAGGCCCAATTGAGGTCCCATAAGATTGGCTAGGGTACCCAAATCAGAAGAGAAAATCAGGAAGCATGAGGAGCCCAACACCTATAATGCAGTTAATACATATTGTCCTTCTAGAGTCTTATGTTTGTATAGAATCATAGAATGGTTTGGGTTGGAAGGGACCTTAAAGATCATCTAGTCCAACTATATCTGTTACCATCTGACTGTATATTTAGTGTGCAAGGTTCTGCAGACAAAGACCAATTTCTCTCCTCTTTTGGCCTTTAGTTGCAGCTTTAAGACACGAGCACATTGCTATCTGTTTTCCCTTGGGCACAGCTGCAGGTGCAAATATATTTTGGGGTAGATATGTTGAATTCAGGAAGAATATTTTTTTTTAATGATTTACTGTTGTTTCCTTATGATCTTTGTCACATGTCTGGAGCTAATGAAATTATGTTAAATGTAGATACTTTTTTCTTTTTTCCCCCCTTGCTTTTAGGTGTTCTTCACACATCAGTTGTCCTCCTCACAGAGATGTGTGAGAGAAGCCCAGACATGCTTGCACACTTTAGAAAGGTAAGTGTGAACCGATAATATTGCAAAGTTAATATTAATGGTTTTGTTTGTGGTGGGTTAGGGTTTTTTGGGGGTTTTGGTTTTGTGTTTTTTTTAACCGATGTGTCATCTTAGTCTCCCTAGTGAAAGCAATGTGCACATCTTTTAATAAAATCCTTACAACTATTTGGGTGAAGAACTTAAGGATACTGTCTGCTTGTTATCAAAATTTTTTTAAAAAATCATTAAATTTGGGAACTTGGTGTGTATCTAGCCCTAATCCCCTTCAATCAGTGGGTAAGTTACAAAACACTAGTCTTAAGACTGTGCAGTATGAAACTCATCCTAAAGTTAGATTTAAAGTGTCCCCTTCAATGTTCCCTTACGKTTTTTTCCACTCTTTGTAGCTAATTGCGTAGTGACAGTGGAATCACAAATGTATTAAACATAACGAGGCAAAGATGAAAAACTGAGGCTTATACCAACATGCCTTAACCACAGCCACACAATTTTATAAACTTGGGTCAAAAATACCAATGGAAGTTCTAGTTCTGTAGATACCTCATCTCTGGTGCATGCTATATTACATCATTTTTCCATTGTAACTTAAGGGTTTGAGAGTCAATGTCACTCTTCCTCCTCTGGTTAGGAATGTTTGCTTCTCCTTTGCTCCCCCTCCCACCAGCACAAACTTCCTTATGCTGTTTGCTATAATTTACTGTGCAGTATTATTGCTATATGAAAGACTACCAATAGAAGGGCATCTGAAAATTTCATTGATTATGTCATTCTGACCTCTTGGTCAAAGAAGGGGAAATTGAACAAAGCTGGTAGAACAGAACTGGCCGTTTGTTCCTCTGAAAAGTCTTAAAGGTGCTTATTTATTTGCGTGCTCAGTTTACTGTTCTTCCTTGGCTTGTTTGTATCATTAGGGATTTCAAACAGTACATCCTTTGATGCATCTTAGCATTTTGGCATGCATCTTCCCTTGCCCTGATTGTATATGTCAAAGCAGGAATGAAAGTGGGACTAGGGTCATCTTGAAGGTAGCCATTCCTGCTACTAATTGCTCAATTAAGATGATAGTTGTGGGAAAAGAGAGAAGAGCTGACTCCACACAATTTAGGTACTAGGTACATTCTTTTCTAGCTATCTCTTGTTGTTTATGCTGTGAATGGTATAACATTGATCTGTCCCTAATGCCTGCTTCGTCTGTTTTGTCCCTTTTGTCTGTTTGGAATCCTGCTGTGTGTTAGAATGAAAAGGTAAGAGTTAATTCTTCTAGATGGTGCATGCTTGCATTGAATCTGTAGATGTTTGTCTCTTGTGAGGCAGTGCTGCGTAATGCCACATTTGTGATTGATGCCACATGCTTAGATTGATTGTACTTGTCTAATGCTTTTTGTGTGCTGGTCTGGTCTTGTCACTAAACCTCTATACCCATGGCAGCCCTGAATCTCAGTTGTGGCCTTCTCCAGACATGAGCCTGCTTTCCTCAAGCGCCCTCTCATTTGAGGAATACTTCAGGGAATTTTTTTGTGCCTATGCAAACTGTAGCCTTGGGCTTTCTTCTTATCACAAACTAGGCTTTGTGTTTTGCCTGAATCATGGGGCAACTTTGGGTGGTTCCCAAAAGGGAGCAGGAGAGACAGTTACTTGGCCACCTGTAAGTGGGCTTACTATGCTGCAAAGAGCTACTGAGTACAGCTGCATTGCTGATATTTTTCATGGGTGTCGTTTGACTACAGAAGATTGGGGGGGTGGCCCTCAACCGATCTCCATGGCTGTAATGTTTCCCTTTGTCCTGTCCTCAGTCGTGATAACTCTTGCATGTTAGAAGGCAAAATGTTAATCAGGGTTCGAGGAATGCTCCAGCAGGTCACTCCACTTGTCTGTTACTCTGCCTTGAGGGAAGATATTGCGGCATTCTTTGGTTTCCTCTTTAAGGCAGATAACAGGAAATTCTTGGGTCCTTTTGTTTGTGTGTTTTACGAAATGCACATTTTCAGAGGTGTATGTAATTCCTGAAGAGCGAAGGTAGGAATAAAAAGAGATCTTGGGGAAACTCAGCTGGTTTTCTTCTTGCACTGTACCACAAATGTATAGGACTTTAGTCCAGAAAACATTGCCCGTTTAGTATGTCCACATGCAGCTGTGGTGCACTGTAAGTCACATTGTGCTTTTGGCACCTCCCGCTACTATCTGTCCTGAATCTGAAGCACCATGTTGATTTAATGTTGTCAGAAGTGGTGACTACTATAAGCAGTCTCTGATCTGGTAAAAATTTAGTGTGAATGCAATCCCTGACTCACAGTAGGTATACATGAATGCAGGAGCAGCCCATCTCAAGGACAGGAAAATTTGTTAAGTCTTAAGGGTGAATCGTTAGGAAGGGTTCTGTAGAGAACATTTTGATAAACTGTAATTCTCATGCATGGAGTTGAGAGAAAGAATGATGCTGTCCTGGTGCTAGCCATGCATCAGGAATGAAAAATCCACTTAGTGCAGCCACCGTAACACCTCTGTCTAGTTTCTCACCTCATCTCCAGCCAGTGTCTGGATTATTTTAATAATACCAGCACTGAGAGGGATAGAAGAACCTTTCTATGGAAGGAATAAAGCTTGTAGAGATCTACATCTCTACATCATCCACCAGGAGTGGTTTTTCTCTCACAGTTCAATGAAAATTAGTCCAGTTTCTGTCTTTCAACCTTAAGATTTTTCATAGGATGTGTTGGAAATGAGCTTCCATTTCATCCCTATTTTGTTACTCATAGCTGCCATGAAGGTTTTTGGAGATAAATAGTAAGTTTGTTACAGCTTGTGTGCTTTAATGATTGACTTACTTGCCACATTCTGCCCTAAACTGATTACTTGCTTGGCATGTGTGAGATACTACGGAGAAATTCTATTACGGTTGCTCAGAGTTGCCCTGACAGATGAAGTGCATCGCTAGAGATGCCTACCATGGGAGGGAGTTGAACCAAACTTTTGCAAATAGGTAGCATTTCTTCAAAGCTGTGTAAAAGTCTTGAAAGATAACTTATTCCTGTGGGTAGATGTCTACTGGGAGACCAGTGTCATCAACATCTGAGGAATCTGAACTGCTTCTGAAAGTTTTTTAACCTGCACAGTTGGAAAGAAACTTTAAAATATGAACAGTGTAAGTTGATATGATTTTGTGCTCCCAAATCTGGCATAGTAGCAGTGTTTCTATCAGATTCTCTGCTATTATGCAGAACCCTTCTAACAGCAGTGAAGCAAAGAATTTGGTCAGTTTAGTGTTGCTGCTCTTGCCGAGAAGCTTAGGATGAAGAGGAGGAGAATAGACTCGAGCTACTTGCAGGGAGGCAGTAGTCTAACAATAGAGCCCTGGGGGGAAGGCTGGAGGGAAATCCATTCTCTGCCTTATTTGGAAACTCTTGGAGGCGAAGCAGATCACAAAGCTTTTCTTTTTAGAAGCTAAGTTGGATGGAGTGTCAAACTTGAAGGAATTATTAATTACTCTAATCATAGCAGTACAGTACTTGAAAAGATCAAAACTCTTGGCTATGCCTGATGCTTCCATGGAGGTGTATGCTAAAAGTGAGTCAGGAGCTAATGTAAAGCCCCCCAAGCGAAGTCCTGGAATTACACCATTTTAATGGTCAGCAAATGGTCAGCACATCCCCTTTTCATGAAGAGAGGAATTTAAATTGGTATTTCCTCTCAGGTCTCAACTGCCAAGCTCTGGTAGATTTCGTACTTTAAAGGTACAATATGGTGCTCGGGTCCCAGCTTAACTGTTTATAGTTGTGCCCTAGCTAAGCTGTAGGTATTCATGTAACATCAGCTCTAGATATGCAGGTTGAACTTTGTGGAAGAATACATAGACTGACTTGCTTTCAAATACAAGATTTGTTCTTGGACCTGTACTTCAAAGGTGGGGGGGGAGGAACAACACCCTAATAGGACAACTCTCTTCTTCACAGCTTGTTCCCCAATTAGTTCGTATTCTGAAGAACCTTATCATGTCTGGATATTCACCAGAGCATGATGTGTCTGGGATCAGTGACCCCTTTTTGCAGGTAAGAACTGATGCAAACAATGATTGATAGCTTTGATTCTAGTACTGTGTTCTGAAACTTAGATGAGGTGGTTACCTGAGGATAGCTTTGTTGATTTTGAGACTTTGTGTCTTTGTTAGAGCTGATTGTGCAAATGCTCTTCATCTACCTTTGTGAAAGCCACCTGCCTTAGTTTAAACAGCAGTTGTAGTGCCTTACCATATTATATGAAGTTGTGACAAAAGGAAGAAGCAGCAACATGTGTTGGTCTTGCAAGGCTGTGCCTAGCAGGTAGTGGGGGTGCTCTTAACAGTTCTGGCTAGTGGGAGGAAAATGAGCACAGTATAAGCCTGTTCTTGTTGGTAAAGGTCTTATTAAGGGTAAGCATTTTGCTTAGGAATGGAAATGAACAGTTTGTTTTGCTTCTTTGCCACTCCTCAGGAAATGTACTGGGCATTTCATGGCCCCCCTGTAAAACACTGCCATTCAATAAGATTTTCTTTGCTTTATTTTGTCAAATAGGTACGAATCCTGCGGTTACTAAGAATTTTAGGGCGAAATGACGATGATTCTAGTGAAGCAATGAATGATATACTTGCACAGGTGAGGTCTGCAAGGTTGATGAGCAGCTTAAACTTTCTCTTTTGGTTTCTTAATAATTTGGATACGGCAGAACTGGTGAGGATACAGCTGGTTGCTATGCTGGGTTGGATTTTGCTGCCAGAGACACATGTTCATAGGTGTGATGCTTGTTTGCTAGAGATTGGTTTAGTTTCACTGCCTGTTCTGCAGTACAGCACAAGAGAGATCTGTTTCGGATGCATTGGAGTCGCTTATTTTGTTTATTTTCTCCAGGTTGCCACTAATACAGAAACAAGTAAAAATGTGGGAAATGCCATTCTCTATGAAACTGTGCTGACTATTATGGACATAAAATCTGAGAGTGGACTGAGAGTAAGTTGTCTTTGCTATGGCCTTTTCTTTTTTTTTTCCTAGGCTTGTATTAAAGTAATTCGTGTAGAGGACATGAAGCAAAGTTGTTTCACCCAAACATAGCTCTGCAGTTGGCTCTAGCCTCTTCAGAAAGTGGTGTTTGTGTTGTTTTAAAAAATAATAAAAATAAAAAAGCAAAACTTACTGCAGATTGTGTTCCCTTGAGTGCAGGAGAGAGCCTGTGCTGTGTTTGTCTTAGCTTTTCCTCTGCTTAGTCAGCTTCTAGAGTTCTTTATGTTACGGTTTTGGCTAAGAACCGCAATGGTAGCTTTGACACATTGCCTTTAAAATCATCTTGTTTAATATCTTTGTCAATGATCTGGACGAGGGGATCGAGTGCACCCTCAGTAAGTTTGCAGATGACACCAAGTTGGGCGGGAGTGTTGATCTGCCTGAGGGTAGGAAGGCTCTGCAGAGGGATCTGGACAGGCTGGATCGATGGGCCGAGGCCAACTGCATGAGGTTCAACAAGGCCAGGTGCCGGGTCCTGCACTTGGTCACAACAACCCCAGGCAACGCTGCAGGCTTGGGGAAGAGTGGCTGGAAAGCTGCCCGGCGGAAAAGGACCTGGGGGTGCCAGTCGACAGCCAGCTGAACATGAGCCGGCAGTGTGCCCAGGTGGCCAAGAAGGCCAGCGGCATCCTGGCCTCTATCAGGAATAGTGTGGCCAGCCGGAGTAGGGAGGTGATCGTGCCGCTGTACTTGGCACTGGTGAGGCCGCACCTCGAATACTGTGTTCAGTTTTGGGCCCCTCACTACCAGAAGGACATTGAGGTGCAGGAGCGTGTCCAGAGAAGGGCGACGAGGCTGGTGAAGGGTCTGGAGCACAGGTCTTATGAGGAGCGGCTGAGGGAGCTGGGGTTGTTTAGCCTGGAGAAAAGGAGGCTGAGGGGAGACCTCATCGCTCTCTACAACTACCTGAAAGGAGGTGGTTGTGAGGTGGGTGTTAGTCTCTTCTGCCAAGTAACAAGTGATAGGATGAGAGGAAATGGCCTCAAGTTGCACCAGGGGAGGTTTAGGTTGGACATTAGGGAAAATTTCTTCACCGAAAGGGTAGTCAGGCATTGGAACAGGCTGCCCAGGGAAGTGGTGGAGTCACCATCCCTGGAGGCGTTCAAAAAAACGTGTAGATGTGGTGCTTCAGGACATGATTTAGTGGGCATGGTGATGTTGGGTCGACGGTTGGACTTGATTATCGTAGAGGTCTTTTCCAACCTTAATGATTCTATGATCTTGAAACGATGAAGATGACCAGCAGCCTTTTTTGATCACTGACTTTTCCTAACTCTTTCTGCAGGTGTTAGCCATTAACATCCTAGGTCGTTTCTTATTAAACAACGACAAAAATATTAGGTAAGTTGTATGAAGTATGTTTTGGCAATACCCAGTTTAAAAGTGGGTGAGAAGCAATTACACAAAGATTATGCTGAAGTAGAGCTTTCCAGGAGACCATATTGGGAAGTACTGTTGCTGGGGTTAGTATGACTGTCTAGCTTTCTTCTTTCTTGGTGCATTCTTTTCTATGTGAAAATCTTCACTGTGGCCCTGCCCTTCTTAGTTGATGAGTTGGGTGTATGATCTAATTCTTAACGTGATTTCTTAATCTAGTTAAGTGTTTTTCCCTATAACCTGTGATTCTCCTGTCTTGTCCCAACTGGTCTGTGGTGACACTCAAATCAGAGTTGGCATTGGATATCTGACAAATCAGGCAAAGACTGTAGTTTTTCTGGTTGTGTGCTATTGGCAACAAGGAAGTTGTGCTTTGGTCACTATGAATCTGAACATGGAATTGCTGCAACTGCTAGAATTAAGTCCCATCTCTAGGGATTTTGATTGCGAATCATGGTATAGGTAGAAGACTAGCCTCGGGAATTGCAACTTGCACTAGTTTGAGTGTATGATCTGCAGAGGTCTAATCTTTAATTGCCTTGTCTTTTCAAAATCTTCATGAAGACTGGACAACTGACATGAGCCCAGGAATTGGGACAGGCACTTGTCCAGGCAGCAGGATGTTGTTAGGCACGTTACAGTTTAGTATGGTAACTCACCTTTGAAGGTAGGCCAGGCAGTCCCCTGGAAGATTTCCATTCATTACTGAGTACAAGAAAACCCTGTTCTGTTGCAAAATAAGACTAAGTTTTGGGGGGTGTGAGTGTCTGAGCATAGAAATTAAATGCCTACTGTCAACTATTTATTACTGTGTGTTCTTATCCCAGATATGTAGCTTTGACATCATTGTTGAAAACTGTGCAGACAGACCATAATGCAGTACAGCGGCACAGAAGCACGATTGTGGACTGCCTGAAGGATCTGGATGTCTCCATTAAAAGGTAATTGAAATATCAGTGAAATAGACTCTCAAGGTTGACAGCCTATGGAAAATGAGCAGGGCATAGGGGAAAATGACAATAATCTTGGGGAACGACAGTAATCTTGGGGAACTGTAAGTGAGACTAGTATTAATGCATAGTATGGTTCATACTTCAAAGAAGGTAATGAAGGTGTGTAGCCACCTTCTTTGGGAAGGTGCTTTTACATTTTATGCATCTTGGATTGGAAAAAAGGATTTTTTCTGTTTGCCTGAATTTTTCCAAAATGGAGTCAGTGGAGATCAGGTTGTGTGCTCACAAGAAGATGGAAAGCCTCCATAAAGTATGATCCTGATCAAAGCTAGTCTGACATGCTCTGTATTGCTTTTCTTTCCCAGATGAACAGGCAGTGCCACGTTGCCTTGAAGCAGTGTTAAGTCATTGAAATAATGTATTCTAGATTAAATTTGATTAGGCAGTGGTAGAACTCAGACTGACTTGATTGTTCAAATAATTTGCTTACAAACCACGCCCTGTTATGCATTCTTGGTGTTTGTTTGTCATTTAAACAGTGGTATGTTGCTACTTCTCTGGGCAATGGAAGAGCTTGCAACCTTACTTCTCATTGCAGGAAGACGTTTTTCTGATACGCAGTCTAAACCTCCTCCTCTGTTTCTTCTCATTACTTCAGTTATGTTCCTTTTACTCATGATATAACTTCCTCCTGTTTCTGTCAGACACTCATAGATACTCTTGAATTGTTTCATCTCACTTTTGCCCAACCTATATAGAATACTGCTCTTCTAAATTGAGTCTTTCAGCCCATTGATTGCCTGCTGTTTCTTTCAGAACTCTCTTCCTCATCGTTATTCTTTCTATAACAGGTGTTCTGAGCTCAGTGCAGCATACAACATGTCAATGATGGGGACAGTTGCATCCCTGTTGCTTCTTGTGGAATCTGTCTGCTGCCGGCCAAAATTCCATTGAGCTCTTGTCACATCATGAATATACTTTCAAAATTGCTCAACCTCTTTTTTCCATGTTGTCAAACTGATTAGGTACATCATAGATACTCATTCTCATAGGCATCCTTCAAATTTATGCCCATCTTTGAATCAGATCTAGATTTTTAACAGCACTGCTCAGTCTAATATGTACAGAATAGGAATGAAATTGGATGTCTCGCTTCTGAAACTTAGTTTTAACTGTTATGTAATGGGTATCGTGTAATCTATTTTTACAGTTGCAATCTATCCCAAACCACAAATTTTTATTTTACTTGCTGAGCAAGTCAGGCTGCTGTTGCTGTTCAGTGCCAGAGCCAGCATGAGACTAGGTTGTGGAATAGCAATGCACCATCTGGGTTTTGGATAGAAGGCAACAAAAGCATTTTATTGGTGGCTGCTAGGAAAACGTAGGTATGCTACAAATGACAGAGCTTCGTGTCTGAGTGCTGTTGGAGGATGAAGCCTTTGAGTGATCCATCAGCAGAGCATGATGTTGCCATGCTGACACTCGTGCTGCTGACAATGCACTGTCTTCATTGAAGCAATATATTGACTGGATGTCAGAGTCCCCAGGTAGCAAGTTTCAAGGGCTGGGACTTGAGGGAAAGACACCATACCTGGTTTTGGTTATCTGAAGCGTGGCCTGTTCTCATCATCATTTAACCATTGCAGTGCATCTTTGGTCCATGTAGTATAATTCAGAATGACTTTGCAGTTTAATTCAAGTCTTTTTGTCTGTCTGCGTAATATGATCAAACTATATGATTAGGAACTTTGTGACAGAAACGAGCCGTGTAATATGATTGAAGGTAAGCAATATGTGTTGAGATACATGTCTGGTATTGAGATTGCAGAGTACCTCTGTGCACCTGCAATATTGATATGTCTGCTATAATGTGACTGAAAAGTTAAACATACATGTGGAAAACTTGTAACCCAGTAGGGTTAGGTGTAAGGAGTTGAGAACTAATTGGAGGGATGAAAACAGTTCTAATAATGGTATAGGTCTTCAACCAGCCACAGATCTAGATGATAAAAGTTAACAATTTAGTTATGTATTTCCACCCTAATTCTGAACACCTCTGTGTTTTCTAGGTCCGTGGGCATTAGTTGGGTAAAAAGCAAAAGAACACATTTACAGTTCACAATTCTGTAGAAATCCTTCTTATTACAATAATAACTAGGGAGATGTTGAAAAGCAGTGCTGTCTAGATGTTTTCAGATTCTTGAGAACAAATAGCTTGTGCCCAATACCATTGGATTGGGTAGTGTGCCTGTAAGTTGCTGATGTTTCATGAACGTTGGGAAAATACTAAGCAATCAGAAAAAATAACTGTGTCCATGTAGTGGTAGGTTGGCAAGCTTGACACTGGAGCAAGACAGAATCAGTGGGACTGCTCGTGGATTTGCTGCCAGTAAATATATGAAAGAATGACAGCATAACACATGTATCTCAACATTATGATTTTAATGAAAATTGCTGGAGTTAAACATACATTGAAGTCTGATCTATTTGAAGAAAGTATATATTACAAAATAGACTTTAGGCCTTTTGGCCTAATTTTGGACATAATCTGTTGCACAACAAGCAGTACAAAATCACTGTACATATGAAGTCGTTCAGCAACTATCCAGATGATTTCAAAAGATAACTGGAATGGGGGAGGAAGTTTTTGATATGCTATGAGCATCTTTCTTGTCTTCTAGTAGGCTATCTCAGTGACAGGCAGAGAATAAAGTTCCTGATCGTATGAAGAGGACACAACTTGGAGGTTTGGGTTCTGGATTACACCAAATGCTCAGTTTTAACGAATAGTCAGGGTTGTTTAGTGAGGCTGTTTTAATGCATTGTTTTAATGCATTTTAACATAACTAATTGCCAACATTGTACAGAAATCAATCACATTTGAAGATAGTAGTCTTCATTCAGAAAATGTCAGAAGAATGGGAGAGCTGTGCTAGAATCAACTACAGAAGCTTCGAGTAGAAGGGCTAAGGACTAGCCTCTGACCTCTTGATGTGTACGACAAGGAATAGCAAAGAGCCAGTACTCTGACTAGTTGTGGTGTCAACTTGCGTGGGGAGGGAGGAATGGGTTCTGAAAAGAGCACAAGGGTAATTTGGGGTTCTAGAAATCTTACGTAGTCTGTCTGACAGGAGACAATAAAGCTCATCAGTTAATATTTTAAATCTCTACTGCATTTGAGTCTCTAATATATGGAGATTGAAACAGGTCTCTTCTGGACTCCTGAAGCTGGAGAAAGCATATTGTAGCATGGATTACTTACTTACTGCAGTTGTGTGTCAGAAATGACCAGCATGCGATTACAAATACTTGGACAGTCAGACCTTAATGCTGATGGACGCTGGTTGCTGAAAGATATTTCTAGACTTTAGGACATTTGGATAGGTGTTTCTAGAACACCTCACACCCTCATTCCCCCTTAGTTTTTTGGGGGTCTGCCCATGAACAGGAAAATACTGGTACATTTAATGTGGAAAGCTGTTCTCGCAGGATTAATAAATATTGCTCTTTTCTTAAATAAAAGGTAAGTGCATTTGAGTAGCTGGACTTGTTGGGTGTTGGTTTTTTTTCATTTCACTAGGTGAAGGTACTTCATTGGTTTTCTGTCTCTTGCCCTAGGCGTGCAATGGAACTGAGTTTTGCTCTTGTTAATGGGAACAATGTCCGTGGAATGATGAAGGAGTTGCTGTATTTCCTAGATTCCTGTGAGCCAGAGTTCAAGGCAGACTGTGCATCTGGAATATTTCTTGCAGCTGAGAAGTATGGGGTCATTTGACTTGCTATTAATTTTTTGTACATCCTCGGAATGATGAGCATTTTGTGTGTTGTTCCTCCGCCTACTCACCCCCCAAGAGAGAATATGTTGATCATCTCTTCTCCATTTGCGGCTCTGTGTGTGGTTTGTCAGTTTAACCCACTAGTTGTCCCATATGGATAGACCTCATATCACTAAACCAGTCTAGTGTATTGATTTCTGCTGCACTTCTGGAACGGGTATTGTGCTGACATCCTGGCCCTTCCCCCCCTCCACACACATAGATTCTCTCTGGTTAGTTGTACAAGTGAGATGATCTCATTACTTTTGAGCCATTGTAATCAGCAGCCTGACTTTGAAGTATTGTATATGCAAGGTATGGCTGTGCTATATTATACAAACGTGTATATTCATTCAGCTTTCCAATGTCCGCATTAATACAAAAAAGTCAAAGGATGTGAAGTGTGTGGTGTTTTGTTTTGTGGGGGTTTTTTTGTGTGTGTTTTGTTGGTGTCCCACCCTCAGGAAACAGTGGGCCAGGAAGTAACTGAATGGGGAGGTTCTGATGATAATGGGTTTCTTGCTGATGTTGAAGGCTAGCAGTTATTGCTCTAACTTGTTTTCTTAATTTTGTCAGATATGCTCCTTCCAAACGCTGGCACATAGACACAATTATGAGAGTCTTAACAACGGTAAGTAAGACTGCCTCTCTTGTGTGTGACTACATAAAAATTTTTTAATTCCGTAGGAAGTTACTCATCATCAAGTTCAAGATGGCTATAAAGGCTAGCAGATAACAAATAATACAATACACAGAGGAGGTGTACTTATATGGTAGTGACCCAAGGCAGCCAGTCAGAAATATGTAAACTCAGTAAATATGACTGAGTGGTTTTTTAGAAGAAATATGATTTCAGAAACACACAAGAATACAGTGTGTAGCAGAGTTTTTCTATTGCAGTAATCACATTAGCTTCTAAGTTAGGACAGCCGTTGTGCTGTCTGTGATTCCAATATACGGTGCTTTCAGGGGAGAGTGAACACAAGCTTAAATGACTTGCAAAGAGAAAGGGGGTGAAACAATTTCTTGAAATTATTCCAAGCTAAGTTTATCAAAGCTTTTTTAATGAAACTGTATCAACAGCTTTCTAGTTTCTCTTCTTTGGGTTTAATTATTACTCTTTACCTACATGAATTTTTTTATAAACATCACAGCTGTGGTGGAACTGGAATAGCATTTTGGCAAACGAGGGAAGAGATCTTGATAACTTGGGTAGACAGTGTGTTCCCTGAGGCGAAGGAGTGGGAAGAGATTTATTTTATCAGTATATAAGTGTTCAAATTTGAGAAGTTCATCAAGAAGCAAGTCTGGCTTGTGTGCTATTTTGCCACTCTGAAACAGAGAAAAGTAGATTCCTCTGAACTGAGAATTGATTTCCATTAGAAGGTTGGCTGTGAGAATTGCTCTCAGATTACTCCCTTCAATAAAGTAACTTCCTTCCCTTGGCTGCTAGAGAAACCATTTATAAAGCTGTATTCATGAGACTACCTACTGCAGACTCTTACAGATAAACATCCTTTTCAGTTTAGCAGACTTATGAGAACTAACACAGAAAGATGGCATCAGCCATCTTTGGCTAGGTAGATTCTCACTTAGTTGACCTAATTGGGCTCACTTCATTTCCTTCTTTTTGCATGCTCTGCTCTCAGTGCCAGAGGAGTGCCTAAACAGAACAGGTTTTGAAGAGTATACATCTTCCCTTCAGTGCCAAAGCTGTGTGGTTGTGTATTGCCCCACATACTTTCCTGGCCTTAAAGTGGGCTTTTCCCTCTGAGCTCTGTGTTCCTATCCTCTAACCAAAGAGTGATATGCAAGCAAGTTCCTGGGTCCTGTGATTATTTGGCAGAGTCTGGCTTTGAGCAAGCGATTGAATAAGCTGTGTTCTGCCCCCAGGGTGTCTTTGACTTAAAACCTTCCATTTAACAGCAGTTTTCTGTGTTGCTTTTTGTTCCTTCTGTAACACAGGCTTCTTATGTCCACACTCTATCCTCTTGACAATTTCAGGATATCCATAGTATGGATTTCTCTGGGTATAGCTGAGTTCATTGGGAAAATGTACTGTCCTGTACTTCTACCCATCTGAGCCTGCTCAAAATCAACCTTAAAGTGCTTGGGGATGAGGAGGTTGATTTTTATTTCCATGCACATCAGGTGGCTTTGTGA
The DNA here is from genome assembly GCA_030449065.1 of Oceanodroma leucorhoa. Lineage (NCBI taxonomy): Eukaryota > Metazoa > Chordata > Aves > Procellariiformes > Oceanodroma > Oceanodroma leucorhoa. The sequence continues at coordinate 1,340,364 of JASVER010000165.1, forward strand.
AGGATATCAGCAGATGCTGGGTGTCACTGAGGAGTCAGACAGTGAAACCTAACAACTTTTATTTGTCTCTTGAATACACAATTGTTCTTGCAGGCAGGAAGTTATGTTCGTGATGATGCTGTTCCCAATCTGATTCAGCTAATAACTAATAGTGTGGAGATGCATGCCTACACTGTGCAAAGACTCTACAAAGCCATCCTTGGTGATTACTCCCAGGTAATGCCAAACAGCCAGCTTCAGTTTCCTTGTTGTGTACCGCAATAAGCATATTTACTAAACATCTCAAGGTAAGTCAACATCACACTGTCTAGCTCCAAGGGACAGACTGCAGAGGAGGCATGTCACCTGTAAGTTCATGTGCTTTTTATTTTCTCTAATTCTCTTATGGAATTCTTGATCAAATCAAATATTCCTGTTTTGTCTGCTGTGGAGAACTTCCTTAGCTGGAAGGAGGGCTAAACTTGCTCTGGGAAGTGGTGACGGTCTAATTTGTCATCCATTTATCTCTGAGGCATCTGATTTTTCTTCTAACAGCAGCCCCTGGTACAAGTGGCCTCTTGGTGCATAGGAGAGTATGGAGATCTTCTGGTGTCTGGTCAGTGTGAAGAGGAGGAACCAATACAGGTATAGCTTGGGAAAGAACCACAACTGTGTACCTGGCTGAGGCTAGAGCTGCTTGATGCTGGCTATGTGAGGGGAATGCTTGCAACAGTTACTTAGCACTGGTGTCCATGATGGTGATGGACCCTGGACAGGAATCTCCTTCCCATGCTACAGGCATGGGCTGCGTAAACACTCACGATAAGGAGTGCAGCTACAATTGGCAGAGCGGTGTGGTTTCAGTGCTAACCTAGCTTGCAGGGTTTCTGCTAGGGTCTTAGCTTTGCTGATAAACCTGCTCTTTGATGTGTTGAACGGAAACTGTATTTTAGAACTAATATCATAAGATCTCCACCTAATTGAATCTGTCTCGTACACTCTGAACATATGCTACAGGCTCACAAAGTTGTGGAGGAGGTACAACATGGCCGTTGAGCAAGAGACAGGTTTTTATAGTATTCCATGGAAGGCTTGCTGCAAAGCTTCTCTGTCTCAGCCTAATCTTTCTGTATCTTTTCAGGTAACAGAGGATGAAGTTCTTGATATTTTGGAAAGCATCCTGATATCTAATATGTCTGCATCTGTTACACGAGGCTATGCTCTCACTGCCATCATGAAGCTTTCCACAAGGTTCACATGCACTGTCAAGTGAGTTCTCCTTGATGTTGTACTGCACAGGGCTTTGTTGCAAATGTGCTGGCATCAGTTGTCTTCAGTAGAAGTATTCCTTGGACGTGTTCTGCTTCCATGGTTTACAAGACTTGTCTTTTTATTTGTTGGCTTTTACAGTACTTCTTTGCTTGCAGGATGGAAGACTTCCACTGATTTGTACTGTTTTCTCTGTGGATGTCCTCTACTGTATAGGGACTTAATGTATAGGGACTTAATTCATGGTGCTGTTGCTTGAAAACTACTTTATGGGGAAGATAAGTCCATACTTTCAGTGGACTGTTCTTTCTGGTTCCTTTTTCAGATGATGGAGAGAAAAATAGTTTTGTTTCCTGTTGATGGCTTCTCGGTGTGGGTAGTTGAGCTTTCTTATGATATACCTTGTGGGTGGTATATTAATCACCTTCTGATCCTGTTGTGAAAGAACAGTTCCAAAAATGGATGTTGCATAGATACTTCAGGAAAACAGCAGTGACTACTGTTTTAAATGAGTTACACAGGACACCTGTTGAGCAGAGGCCAGATAGTGTCTTCTAGATGACACATGCTAATCACTTGCTTATTTCTGCTAATTCTATGGTGTGGGTTTTTTTTGTTTGTTTGTTTCCCCCTCCTGCCCCTACGCAGTCGCATTAAGAAGGTAGTTTCCATTTACGGCAGCAGCATTGATGTGGAGCTACAGCAGAGGGCAGTGGAATATAATGCACTTTTCAAGAAATATGATCACATGAGGTAAGTGCTGATGAGTTTTGGTGTTTGAAAAGGATCATTATAATCTACTCTGATCTCCTGTGTACCACACTTTGTGCTTTGAGAGCTTTGGTGATTTTAGTAGGATTACAGAGGAACTAGAATCCCTCCCTCATCTATAGGGTTAGTGAGTGTTTTAAGAACTTAATGTGTCCTGGGAGATTGTTCTGTGATCAGAGACTTTCTCTGCCAAAACATTTGCCCTGCTTTGAGCTTGAAGTTGACTAATTTTTACTTCTAGGTGTTGAATCTTAAATTTGCTAGCTGAGTAAGTGTCTGCAGGAAGCTTTTACCATGCTAGCATTACCACAGTCATTAGGTTCAAACTGATTTTAAAATGTCTTTGGAATAAACATGCAGAGATCCATTGACCTGTCCTGCTAAGCTGTGCTCTGAACTTGAGGTGATTCTACCAACTGTTAATACTTTTCAATTTTTCAGAATATCTTTTTAATTTACTGTATCTTCTTGTAGAATCTGTTTAAAATCTCAAATTCTRTATGCAAAGGCATACTATTTCACTGCACTGCTCAGCATCCCTGTTTTACAATTCATGAGCATGTTAACCTCCTTACACCTTATCATTGAGAGGTCCCCATTCATCATTGCTTTGCTCGAGTGATTGTTTCTTTATGAGAAAGTTAAAATACTGCTTTGTTGCAATAACTGAAGCTGTAATTCCTTGCAGAATAGTCATTAATCTGCTATGTGCAATAGTTAATTGTTGATACATAGGAGGACCACAGATTCTACTCAGTGAGGATCATAAGACTGGAGGAGATCTTCTGGGGATTAACTTCATCCACCCTTGAAAACTTTCCATAAGATTCCATTGGGTGGAGGAGCATCCATTTTAGAGTCTAGATGAGAGGACAGAGAGAAAATGGGCACCACTGGACTAAATRTTGTCTATATTTGTAGGGGCCTCCAAACCTTGTTTCAAAGCCTCTTCGCAATCAGTTTTTTCCATGGGTACCATACAATTCACTATGCGTAGCGTAGAACACAACATCCTTGTGATTTCCTCTTTTCTCTCCTCCCGGGGGATCCATGCAGCAACTCAAATTGTTCTTGGAAAAGTCATGTTAATGAGCTAGGGCATGTGAGCTGCCTAGGGCTTCGCATGAAGCCTTATGAATGAGTTGAGAAAAATCTAGCATGAGAGGCTTTTGATCGGAGTTGACCATTGCAGTGGCGATCAGATGGCAGTGTATGCTATTCACAGTTTTGGGAAGCATTGCACTTCAGAAAAACATATGTGAACTTCATTCTGTTTTACAAGAAAGCAACTGTATTTTTCCCCCCCAATATATTGTGGTGTTCATTACAGTGTAAAAGTCAATGTTTAATAGTTTCTGCTCATTAAGGCTTTGTTCATGGTCAAAAATGTGGCCCATTGTTGGGTTTATTGGCAGCGGAACACTTTTTCAGCCCAAAAGATGCGTAGACAGTGTGGCTTACCCCTGTTACATGCAGCACTTTGTGGCTTGATCTGCAAGGGTAATGGCCTTTTTTGTATTACAGACTAGTTCTCCCTATACAGGTTTTCCTAGTTTTTTGTTTAGATGTCAGGATTCTGGATCCCATGCCTCCTCTTCAGTCTCTGTATCATTTCAGGAGGGTACTTTCAAGGGCTGAACTTAATCTCTTCGGAAACTTAATTTGGTTAAATGAGAGCATGGTGATTTGCTTTTCCAACTTTGTCACCTGTTCTAAGTTGTTAACCCTTCTGCAAAGAGAAGTCAAATGAGCTGACTTTCTGACTCAACTGCATATGGAACAGAGCAGTCAAGTGTCCTATGTCTGCAGTTAATCCACCATTGCTCAATTATTTAATCTTTGTCTTGGGTTTGTTATCCTAGCCCCACGGTGGAAACTGCGTCAAGTACTAGGGGAAAACAGGAGGCAGGAGGGCTTGTTTGGCTTTCAGCTGTGAACTAATGTATTTACACTGGCACAGAATGCCAGGGGTTGCTTCTGACCACCTCAAGCTGTCATGCAGTCTTACAGTTCCCCTGCACTGGAGCTAAAAGGAAAAGGCAGGTTGCCCTGTGTATATCATCTCCTGAATGTCTGAGTATTTGGATTGGGATCCAGGAAGATGGCACAGTGTAACTATGTCAGCTTCTTTCAGGCCAGCCCTGCTTGAGAGAATGCCAGTAATGGAGAAAATCACCACAAATGGCCCTACTGAGATTGTACAGACCAACGGAGAGACAGAGCCAGCAGTACTGGAAACCAAACCTCCACCCTCTGGATTGCAGCCTGCTAGCCAGGTAATGGAAACTGATCTAGGATAAGTTTCCACTGCCTGTCAGACCACACTACTAGCCACTGCCAAGAGTAAGCTGAGACCATCCCCCTCCCCCTCTCTGCCTCTTTGCTAGTTCTGGCCTAGTGATGATTGCATCATCTCTCTGCTCTGATGGCTCTTGTGTCAAGAATGGGTGTGTGGAAGAGGTCATTGTGAGGAGTGCAAGAGCAGGGTGGGGTAAAGCCATATATCCCCTAACCTGTCTCAGTGTGCACGAACTCCGACCTTCTCTCTCTGTGGTCCCAAGAGCATGGAAACTAGATCTCTCGTGGGGCATGGGACCATAACCAAACTAAGAACCTCTCTGACTGGCCAGCTCTGTTGGTCTTCAATCTGAGAGCAAGTAGAATCCATTACATTTGCAAGGGAAAGTAGCAGGAAGTTGAATATGTAACTATTACATCCACTTTCTCATTAGGCAAATGATTTGTTGGACTTGTTGGGGGGAAGTGATATAACACCTGTAATCCCCACTGCACCTACAAGCAAGCCAGCCTCTGCTGGTGGGGAGCTCCTTGACCTCCTGGGAGACCTCAACCTAACAGGTGAGCAGGCTGCATCTCTTAAAAGTCTACATTCTCAGTCCTGGGGTGGGATGAGGGCTGGCTAGTTCTTCACTTTCTCTAAAATCCTAGTCTTCACACTTACTCTTACCAAGATTCATATTAGCATGCAGGTGGGAGTCAGGGAATGAAGTCACAGGTTGACTCTGCATGATTAGCTGGTGAGACTTGAGCATTTTCACACTTCAGCCTGGGAATGCTGTGAGCCTTTCCAGAGAGGACTAGGAGATGTGAGGAATGAATTCCGTTTGAATGCCTGCTAGCTCAAGAGGAGCCTGTCCTTGTTAGTGAAAGCAGATAAGGCGAGGATGATAACACATGATTTGTAGAGCTTCATGTAAAGAAATACAGTATGCAGCAGTTGATCTTTGGAGAAGAAGCAATTACTCTTCATTTCATGACAGCTAAATAATACTCCTTCAACATTCCTTGTAGGTTCTCCAGTATCTGCCCCTGCGCCCCAGATAGCACAGCCTCCGTTCCTGCTTGATGGACTTTCATCACAGCCTCTCTTCAATGATACTGCTGCAGGTTAGGGACATGTAAATCCTTAGCCTAAGGTGCCACAGCACCCAACTAGAAAAGGAAAAAAGGGGTAGTAAAAAAAGGGGGGATTTGGGAATGATGTGGTACATACACTAGAGCAGGAGGAGGGGGTGTGTTTAATCTTCAGAAGAGTTAATATCTGAGGTAAAGTAAATGCGTTCTGTGATGTTGAGAATGATCTTCAGATTCTGTAGGTCTGCTGCTTTTTTGTTTTCTGCAGGAATCCCCTCAATTACGGCATACAACAAGAATGGGCTGAAGATTGACTTCGCCTTTGAGAGGTCAAACACCAACCCTAGCGTCACTGTAATCACGATACAGGCCTCCAACAGCACAGAGCTGGATATGACAGATTTTGTTTTCCAAGCTGCAGTACCAAAGGTAGAGCCACTTAGGGCAAATACAGTGACAGGTTGAGGGCCAGCTGCAAATACTTCCTGATTGGTGCTTTCATGTAGACAGAAATTTGCAGCATGGTAAACAAGGCTAAGAGCTGTTAATAGGTCTCTTAGACCAAACTGCTCAGTTTGGTCATTTCTTTCTAGTCTGAAAGTAAATGTTATAAATGCAATAGAACACCGGTTCCTATCAGATTGGACTACTTCTGCTTGGACAAAATCTTGTTTTCAAATCACTGCTTTCTAGGAAGGTTGCTAAACCACACACAGAAAAATGTTGGGTCAAAAAAAACCCGTGAAGACACTAATCTTTCCCTTTATTCTTAGTTTCTAAGAAATATACCATGCTCTTTGCAGCTATGAATAGATGAAAAAATCTTTTGAAGCTATTAGCTGCTTATAAAAGTTTAAATGAGTTCCCACATGGTGATTAGTGATGGTCCTCCTTTAAGCAGTGAATTGTCTCCCCTTGCACTTAGCTGCAGCACAAAATATGGGAGACAGATATTGCCTAGTTTATAGTAGAGCAGACCATTTAAGCAGGGTATGATTGGAATGTTCTTCAAGTTTGGGAAAATATATTCACTTCTGGGAGTTTCACTTCTAGGAATTAGTAATGCTCTAACTTTAATTCAGATCGGTTTCATACCTACTGTAGGAAGGAATTAGGGAAAGAATGGGCCTCCTGAAGTTACAGGTGCACTGAGCAGTCTTGACTGTTCCTCTGCGTGTGATGCTGGAAACAATGCATCACTGCTAATCTTCATACACTATAGTAAGCCCTCACCCACTAGTATTTGTGCTACCTGGATCTTACTTGTGTAGAAAGCAGGTGGGCCAGTGAATATTTTGTTCTTTACAGGTAGGGAATTGAAGAACTGATTATTTGACTTTACTGTGGCTGTACATATACTGTCAGGCCCAGGAACAGAACTCTTAATTTTCCTTGCTTTCTCTCAGTGCAAACAAATCACTTTATGTTCTTGCTTGATTAAGCATCAAATTGTTTTCTCTTTGCCCTTCCTTCAGACATTCCAGCTGCAGCTCCTGTCTCCCAGCAGCAGTGTCATCCCTGCATTTAACTCGGGGACCATCACACAGGTCATTAAAGTCCTGAATCCACAAAAGGTGAGTGATTCCGAGAACAGTTATTAAAGATATTGTCTTGGAATTGTGCATTTAGTAGCGGTTGGTTAGGGATGCATCTGTGATGAGAGATAGAGAGTGATGGTAGTGAATTATGTGTTTTTAATGGCAGTCATTTTGCTTAGGCTTAGGAAAATGTTATGAAAAAGACAGGAGGTCCTGGGCACAGGTTTGGCCTTCAATTTGGTTATACTGCTAAAACAGATTCACAGCTTTGCTATCTTCTTGAATTCATGAATGTCTTTTGCATCAGAATGGTTGTTAAACAAGTTTTTAGATGGCCTTCCTAGACGACCTCAACCTGGTGTTTGTATGTGTTGTAAAAGTGATGTCTGAAAGGCAAGCATCTTGCCATATAAATATATTTAACATTTGTTGTTGCTATCTGCAGCAGTGTTACTTGAAATGTTTGTTACACAAAAAATAGCTTGATCCATAATCTTAACAAAATTGTCTGTTTTCTCAGGTGGTGTCATTTGTCTTTAATGTGATTAGTGTAGTTTTAAACAGTTGATGCAAAGAATCTTTAGGTGTGATTTAATCATAATTCCGTTTGTTTTGCAGCCTTCAGAGACAGGTTTCAAGACTGGGATACAACAGACTTGAGGGGAGGGAAGGTTGCGGCCCACATGTCCTCCTTAAGAGGCTTTGCAAGCATTCAGATGGCATCAGAAAGAAAAATAAAATTGAGATCACATATTTCTTCCTTTGTGCGACACCCTTAAGATCTTAAACACCTTTAACAACTTAAAACATTTTAAGTTTTTCATAGGTTAACATTTACGTACTGCTCTAGATGTTAAGTGTTGCTGCTAGACTGATGTGCAAATTAGAAAAATTCTCAAATCTCAGCCCAAGATTTCCCTGAAATGGCTGTCTTCTAGGGCATAGTTTTTGTGGTTTCCATGCATCTCCCCTTATGTAGTGTGCTCCCCTCTGCCTATATTAAGGCAGAAGACTAATTATTCTCTTTGTCTTGTATATATCTGATATGAATTTCTCTGTGGTGCTGTAGAACACCTTTCAAAGATCACTTTGAAAGTTATTTTCTGAACTTGGGAGCATTCAGGAGTTTTCCTGTAAGGTGCCAGAAGTTGCAATATATCCACCTCAGATGGGGCCCACAAGGTGAAATACACCTAGATAGTGGGATGCTTTCTTGTTGGAACACTAGAACTCCTATGAACACATCAGAATACAGAGGTGCAAAATAGTATTTTACTACCCTTTTCTCTTGCCCACTGTTTTCTAACTCTTCCACCTCAGGCATTTGTGCATCTCTTACTGTCCTTTAGATTGCTACTGCCTGAAAGTACAGCTTTGCAAGAACCCTGTCCAGGAGATAGTGTAGTTACCTGGAATACTCTGAGGGAGGCAACCTTGGAACAGCCTTGCTATTTAGGAGGTAGCCGTTTGTCTTGTCAGTGTTGTAAAAAAGTCTGTTCACCTGGTCATGGACTGTCATTATGCTGGACTGAAACTGATGGCCAGTTTCCCAAAACAACACCAAATATAGCGAAAACTGACACTGATTATATTGACCTATTAGTGCTAAAGCATAGCTTCTTTGTCCTGAGGCTGGTTGGAGCAGTAATTGTCTTCCTTTCTTCCCTCTGCTATCCCTTTTGGGTATTTCCATGTAGGTATGGGCAAAAGAGCCAGAAATAGCCAACTTTTTGCTTTTCCTTTTAGGGTTTTTGGGAAACAAGTTTTTTTGAGAGTGAGGAGAATACGGAACCTGGCTGGAGCAGTCTGTGCTCTAGCTATTATTAAGGGCCACCTAGTATCTGGATGACAGCCAAATGACAGAGTGTAAAACAACTTCTGAGCTATTCAATCATTTACTCACAGCAGGAGGAAATGTTCCTAGAGACTGTGTTTCTAGTCTTTCTTAGGCTGTTTCCTTCATAGCACTACTAAGCTATGCAATACTTGAAGTTTCTAGACCACTGCTTTGAATGAACAACTAGTATGGGAAATGATACCTCTCCCTGCGAGCTTAAGTGCAGAGCAGCAGAGTCCAGATCTGCCTCCTGCTTTCTTCCATTGTTAACTGGGATTTTAAGGCAGTTATTTTTGTATTTAAGGACTTTAGTGCTTGTGAGAGCAGGGCCAGTGCAGAGAGAGATGTGGGTAGAAGCTGTGCTGTAGCTTTTCTGAGAGCTTGTAGCTGATCTGAGAACTACAGTGACGAATCAAGGTCCTACCAGATTAAGCATTTATTTGCAGTGTCATACCTTACCCTGCACATCCTGCCAGCAAGCTCTTGTGGTGAGGAAAGGTCCATGTTTTGTATTCATGGGATAAGGGAGGGGAGCTGGATGTGGGGGGATTCACTGAGCTTTAATGAAGACCTGAATTTGTTTTGTGTTTGTTTTTTTTTTTTTTTCCCCCCCTTTTCTCTTGTAGCAACAACTACGTATGCGGATCAAGTTGACATATAATCACAAGGGCTCAGCAATGCAGGATCTAGCAGAAGTCAACAACTTCCCCCCTCAGTCTTGGCAGTGAGGCTCTGGCACCATTCTTATTCTCACCCCACCCAATCAAAAGAACTCTGGGAAGAAGGTTGTGATCCTTGGCAATCCCCCAAACTGCACCATGGGCATGGGGAACAGATGAGACCTGCTGATGAGGAGGAATTTTCCTGAAGTGATTGCTGACTTTGAAGCATATCTGTTAAGACTAATCTCCTCTCCTCTGCTGATGAGGCTGGCGGCTTGTGGAGGCTACTGTGCACTCCCTCACACATGCATTCACAGCCAGAAGCAACATTCCCTTTTCCCCTTCCCTGCCCTCCCCCTGCAAAAAAAACACAGCCTGGTTGGAAAAGTCTGGAATTTCTAGCAGGGAAACTTTCTTCTCTCTGCAGCGAGTGAACAGCTGCCCCTTCTTTCTGCTGTCTTTTTCCCCTGGGGTGGGCAAGGCGTGTTGTCATTCATTACTAGCTGGATTCCTTCAGGCACTTTCATATGGGGCTCAGACTGGGGACTTGGGGAATGTCAGGCTGCCCTGCCTCTTTCTTCTTGTATCCCCTATGTCTGAAGGGGCTGGAGGCTTCTTATGGCCTATTCAGTGCATTATTGTATACACCCACCTCTTAGTTATGTGATACATACCAAGAGCAAGTTAGACCTTGGGAGTTCATCTGCAAACCTGGGACAGTGCAGGAAAAGAGGTGCTGGTGAGAGTTGATAAAATTGCTTTGGTGCTGTACTTGGAAATGAAGACCTTACACTTGAATTTTCTTTCTTTCCATCAATAGCTACAGCCATGCAGATTCACAGACAGTCTTCTGTACCTTCCCCAGAAAGGGTGGTGATGTATGAGAGTTGTAGAGATCCAAGGAGCAGCTGGTTTTCTACCACAGACGGTTTCATAGCCTTTTAACCCATTAGTTGTGGTTTATGGGTAGAAAAGACATATTCAATTTTGTAGATTAGTCTTTGAGGGCTCTTTTTCTGCTGGGAGACTCATCAGAGACTATGCTGCAAAGTTGTTCTTCCCAGTTATTCCAGACCTTCTCCCCGATATAATTTCCAGAGCCTGTTGTAGACCCCCCTGGATTCCATTTGAGTTACTTCTGACTGGGATATTTGTGTTGTATCTGTAATATTGGCACTGAAATAAAGACCATGAGGTTTAAAGAGACCTTTTCCCATTTTGTTACTTAATTGATCCTTGTAGTTTGCTCCTTGCTCCCCTTTCAGAGAAATGTGCTAGTTCAGGTTCAGACTGAAAGTAACTAAACTGTTTTTTGAATGGAAGCCAGTCGTTTCAGTATTTGGATCCAAAGATGTGAGGTCCAGTACTCTTCTAAGCTTACAGAAAGCTGTGTTCAGTTATGCTTCCTAGTGTGAACTGTTGTCGAGGTGGTAGAGTTCTGTGAATTCTCATGGAGGCAATGTATAGGACATAAAGCACAGTGTGACAAAACTATTCCAGATGTTCAGCACTCTTCAGGGAGGAAGAGGGAAGGATATATCTTGGATCTTCATCCATGAGTGTGCTGGTAAGCTGAAGGTACTCCAGCTTCCAACCCAGTGCTTTCTCAAAAGAAATGGATGGCACATCTGCTTTATTTCTGTTATAGAGCTTTCCAGATAGTGATCATTCAGTGCTCTGATGGCAAGCTTAGACACAGCTTTTTGCGTCTGCAAAAGTGCTAACACTAGGCTCCAGTCCTTTCCAAAAACACTGCAAGAGTGGTGCATAGTGTACTTAGGGAAAATTGAAGACCTATTCTGCCCTTGAATCGGGAGCAAGAGGCCACTAAAGGTTGTTCAGTGTGCTTTGGTTTTAACTGCATTAAGTAATATAATGTAGGACTGACTGTCACTGACTTAAGTGCTGGTCTGTGTAGTGGAATATGTTTAGCTTCTTTTGGAGAACACTTTTGCTGCTTTATTGATTAAACAGGTTTGGGCCTTTGGGTTAGCAAAGAGCTTTATTATTCTGCTGGAACTGGCATCAGCATGGGGTTATAAAATCTAGAAGAATGATGTATGATTTCCTTAAAAGTAATTCTGGGTTGTGGCAGGGTCATGCCTTGGCTATCAGTGGTGAGATAGATACTGTGCTTCAGCTAGAAGCATCATGAAGCAGGCAGTCTTGCAGAAAATGGCTGAATTGAAGTCCATTTGTAGATGCTGAGCATTTACCTTTGTTGCTTTCACTGCAGTTGTGACTATTTGCCACCCCATTAGTTCAAACTCCTTGGTGTTAAAGGCTGAGCATGTTCAATCTAGACTCCAGTGAGCTCTGAGGGTGTCCCAGATACGAAGCTAATGGAAGGTCTTTGCCTTAGTTCCCGAGTGCCCCGTAAGCTCTCCCATTCTCCTCACAGAATTGTACATGGTTATTTGTACTGAAAGCTGGCACACCTCAATCTCCATTTGTTTTTGCTGAGAAAGAGCACTGGTGCAGGGGATTAGATGGGGAGAAAGAAGTAAATGGTCTCTCACCTGGCCAGTTTGTTGCAGCATAGTTGGGAACAGCTTATCTTGTCCCTCTTGTTGCACTTGTTTTCTGTCCCCTAGAGCAGCTAGGTTTTGTTGTTGGTCTCTGTCTGGTAAGCTTGTAGGGTAAATTCCTACTATGTTCTTGGCTCCTTCAGCCATCCTTGCACAGAGTGTTTGTGTTTTGGGAAACAGGCGTTGTCATATATTTGAGTTGAGCTGAAGGAGGTGGTGCATGTACCTGAAATGCATTTTGCTTGAAGCCATCCCTTGGCTATGAAGTACTCCTTTGTAGCAGCCAAACATTCCTGTTGTCCTTGGAGCTCTTTCCCTTCCCCTTGCTAAGGGATGGGGTACTAACACTATGCCAGAAGGAAGGCCAGGTTTCACACGTTCCCGTATCTGCAATACTAAATACCATTGCTTGCTCCTTGACCTCTAAGTACATCTCTTAAGCTCTGTGCTGCTGCTTTGTTTTCTTACTGGAGAGTACTTGCATGTCCACATCTGAGGCACTCTGAGGATAAGGGTGAGTCTTTTTTCCACCAGTTGAACGCAACAATTCTTACAGATCTGGTCAACATTTTCCTTGCTTCAGTGTAAGGGGAATATAAAGGGAGCAAGATACAGACTTCATGGCTAATCTTACTAATATCTGCACTGGAGACTTTGGAGCTGAGAGAGATTGAATGTCTGTTTTTTCAAGTGAATGTATTTTGAGTCAAAAAATGACAGAAAGAATAGTGGCCATAATGGGCCTGAAGGGGGAGAAGACGTGGGAAGGTCCTAAGATTTGACTTTGTCCAGGTTTTGATGGGACAAAATACGGCCTTGAACAACCTTTTGAAGCAATAGCAGTGAGGGGACTGCCACCTATACAGTACCTTGGATATATAACTCAGAAGATGCTGAAACAGCTGGGAAAGGTGACTTGGTGCCTTCCCCAAGGCTGGTACTAGCTGCAAGATGGAGCAGCAAAGACGTCTTTTTTTTAGATCTGCTGGTGCGCTTTCTATGTGTTCATTTTCTATTTGGGGGCTGTGAGGGAAGGAGCTACTGGACTGCTTCCCTCTGAACTTTCACTCTATTCCTGTATATTCCTTTTTCCTTCCTGATGTTGTAATTTACATTTTACATAGAGCCCCATCCCACATCTTTGACAATATAGTAA